>OY720027.1:6497962-7037166 GCA_963082485.1 Eudonia mercurella | reverse complement strand
GACTCATACCGTGTCCAGGATCCTGGACGGCTACGACATACGGTTGCGGCCCAACTTCGGTGGTGAGTACCAGTATCAACATCATCATATATTTATTAACGATAACAACAGCCGCCATTACAAAATTAAATATTATGGGGGGGATTAGACCTATTGCGACACAGTCGTATCGCTAAATGGGCAATAGGAGGACTAGACGTATTGCGACATAGACAAAAACGTACTTAATCCAAACGCCTATTTTAAATGACATTTTGACAAATGAGACCAATAACAGCTATTACTAATAACATTTTACAGTTGAGCGAACGTGTTTAGCGGGTTACTTCACTTTAGAAGTTATTTAAAAAAAATTAAAAAGATACAAAATTAAAGTAAAAAAAAAACAAAAATGGATTGAGATATCGACATAATGGTCATAATAAGGCTATAAGTCTAGGCACATAGGTATAACCAAATTGTCATCATCATCAGTTGCCTAGTGGGGTCCAGCCCAGAAACAGACGGAATAATGACTCGCTTGAAACATTTTTGTGTCTTTAAGCAGCATTGTTTTTGCAAGGGAACCAGATCCAGTAAAATTATGGGGCATAGAGGCATAACTGAAACTTCCGAACAACGAAGCTTCAGGGTCATAGTCATCATCATCATCATCATCATCAGTTTATTTTGTATCCCCACTGCTGGGGCACGAGCCTTATGGCCTATGGAAGGACAAGGAGAACTTATGGCCCCATAAGCCACCACGCGGGCCCGTGCGGGTTGAAGCAGCCGGGATCAACAGCTTTACGTGCCTTCCGAAGCACGGAGGAGCTAGAGATGATACATTTTTGGTCACCCATCCAATGACCGGTCTTCGCGAAAGTTGCTTAACCTCAGCATTCGCAGACCGGGCGCGTTAATCACTGCGCCATCGAGCTTCTCATAGTCATCATAATCATCAACATAATCATAATCCTATACTAGTCCACTGCTCGATATAGGCTTCTCCAAGTGCATGCTACCGAGCACGATCTGCATAGTCATATGTTATGTAGTTGTAACGCCCCCCCTCCGCATTTTAAAATCTCTTTTATTTTTTTTTCGAACTAACCTAAACTAAGTATAAATATATAAATAAATAAATACGTTTAACCTACTTATAGCTAACTATAACTATACCTACCTAACGGCACCAAATACCTATAATGATATAAAACGTAATGTAAATAATGAACATAATTAGCTACCTAGATTACCATAAATTAACCTACCTAACTTCTTTAACCATTATTATTATTTAGAGCTAAAACCGAGAATAACCTACCTACTTATTTCAATCACATCTAAAAGATCATTTTGGCCAAGTGATCGTCTAGTGCACCTACGAAGGTCCGCAATAACCTAAGAACTTTAAGGAACTTAAGGCAAAACCTAACAAACCCTTTACTACCTATTTATCTTAATTGTACAGTACCTACCTACAATCTCTAATGTAAATGAATTCATAACCCTTATTATAACACGATACGACTAACAGTGTACTATTATAAACAACCAACCAAATAAAGCAATGATCTACGCCACGCTCGATTACGTAAGTAGGTACCTACCTATAATCATAGCAACAACACGGTCACCCATCCCATGATGAGACTATGTAATAACAGCTTAACATTTAATACTTATAGTTTTATCGCAACACTTATTTCTACCTTCAATAACTGTCATTACAACCACCTACCATCCCATTAAACTTTGCAGACTATAATTAACATAAATGATCAGTCAACAATCCTATTTATTCATTTATTAATCTTAAAATAACGATAAATCTAACCTCTATTCTTATTAGGTATTCGCGAGTATCACATCTAATCATCATAGGTACTTAAAACACACGTTTTAACACAATCTACTAATATTTACGTAATTAGGTAGGTAGCTTCCTATTTACTATATTGAGGCAATTGTAATTGGTAATAGATATCTATTATCAGCGTTCATATTGTCCTAGCGTTTCTCCGAACAACCACGAGTCTTCAGAATAATAACCGAACTCATTTGTATAGTAATATAAATGATCATAAAAAGGAAAAGCTAAGTGGACTCCGCCTTCCCCATATCCACCCACAACCTCTCTGAAGCAAATCTTTAATTTAACCATTGCTTATATTTAATGCATGTAGGTAGGTACTCGAGTATTTGACCAAACATAAGCAACGAAAGGACCATACAAAATATTTCGGTATCGATGCTTAATCTAACAATCTCTTATATTACTAATCACTTGTACAATGCCTGACATATACTAGAGTGTATATTTTAAACAACTGGGTGGACTCATTGAGTAGGTATTTGTACTAAACACAAACAAAAGTGCCACTCAAATATATTAGGCATTGGAATAGGGGTTTATTAAGTAAATAGATAATATACCTATTACTTAATCTTAATTGCTTAAAAACAAAGGTAAGATTCCACAAAAGAATAAGAACCCACTGGTAAGTACCACAAACGGGAGTCGAACCCATCCGAATTATAATTTGTTCGCAACCAATTTACATAAAATTATATATGAACAATCATAGTTTTCTTTATTTCATAAAATCCACAAGCGAGATTCGAACCCACTGGTAAATACCACAAACGGGAGTCGAACCCATCTGAATGGTAATTTGTTCGCAACCAATTTGCGTAAAATGACAATCGTATTATGTTAATTTCACTCCACAGTCATCAAAATACAGATTTTATTATTTAAATGTAGTTTGTGTTATCAATCGTTTATGGCCTTTGATGGTAGCATATCTCCTTGAAGATGATCTACAGGGACTGCATTGCTTGCCCTAGCCAAACCAAAGATATCAACAAATTGTAGCGAAGCCATATCGGCGTATAAAATCGGGAACTTTGATTTCCTTAATTACAGTAGGTAATTTTGATGACTACAGAATAAAACAAATCAAATAGATAGTAATTAATAATTGAGATTCTTAATCCTAAAAATGTCTAAATTATCCGACGTCACCAAAATAAAGATTTTACTATTAAATGTAGGTTGTGATAGCAATCGTTGCAGACTTCCGATGGTAGTACATCTCCTTGAAGATCGCTACAGGGACGGCTTGTGCTTGCCCTCTAGTCCAACCAAAGATACCAACAACTATGTCTAAGCCCTTTCGGCATGACAAAACCGGAAACCTTAATTTCCTCAAGGTAAATTAGATAGGTAAATACCTATGTAGTTAGTTTCAGTGACATCCGAATAAAATAAACCTAATAAACTACTAAGCACGGTTTTCACACATCCATCAACACACATAACTTAACCCTATTTAACCTAAATAAACCACCACCAACTTATTGAATATTATCATGCAACGTAGATATTATTATTAATTTATGTGTATTTCCGAATCCCACACTAGAGTAGGTACGCCTAGCGTGTGTAAAGTAGTAAAATACCTATTTAATACGTTTTAAATAAAGAACCGCGCGTAGGTACGTATTGCAGTCAACCTAGGGTCATTTCGCCTGTTCGCGTCCATTTAGTGCAGTTGGCAAGTTTGAAGGAGAAAATAAAAATGTTCCAGCTCTAATTTCAATGAAAAATTGATGTAATGTGTTCATTATATAGTCTATTTTAAGGTTAACTTTCAGTTTTGTTCGAAACATCTTGTGTTTATTTTTTAAATAGACAAACTTCAGAATTAGGCGTTTTCCCCAGTTTGCGTCCACAAAATCCAAATTGCGTCCACCCGTGGACCACTTTGCGTCCACCTGCTTAGAAAAGAAATGTGGGGGTGATCTTTTTAAGATAATGTAAAGAAAGATTGGATTTTAACAATTTCTTTATTTAAGAATATAGTTATTTTAAAATCAACATTATTATCATAAATAAATCACTTTAAAGAAAATAAAAATAGCAAGAAAGAAAAACGTCCAAACGGTTGGGTCACAGTTCTTTAAAACCCACCGTACAAAAGGAACCAAAAAGTTCTCAGATCATACCCTAAAACTAATGGAAGATCGGCGCTCAATGGTTCTGCTTATCTGCTTTCCTCAGGTGATGCGTCTCAGTTTCGGCGGCTAAATAGGCAGATCTCGAAGTCTATGATTCGCGACACGCGCCGATTTCATACTAACCGTATTAAAGAGGCCATAGAGTGGAACAAAGGCTCGAAAGTGTTCGCAAGAGATCTGGGTATTGGGCAGTCCCAACTGACGACGCTGAAAACCGATGACGGCAAAACTGTCACGACCAGGTCCGATGTTATGGGAGAGGTCGAGAAGTTCTATGGACAGCTTTACACATCCACACGGCCACCTGTACAAAGCTTAGCTAAAGACCTTAGAGCTAAGTTAACCCGGCAGTATACCGAAGACATCCCGGACATCAGCCTTTGCGAGATTAGTATGGCAATCAAACAGCTTAAGAACGGCAGGGCACCAGGTGCTGACGGAATTACGGCCGAGCTTCTGAAAGCGTGCGGAAGACCGGTACTCGTAGCTCTTCAGAAGCTACTTAATTCCGTCGTACTAGGGGGCAGAACGCCAGATACGTGGCACGAAGGTATGGTGGTACTGTTCTTCAAAAAGGGCGACAAAACCCTGCTGAAGAACTACAGGCCCACCTCACTTCTAAGCCACGTCTACAAGCTGTTTTCGAGAGTCATAACGAATCGTCTCGCACGCAGGTTTGATGACTTCCAGCCTATCGATCAATAAATGTGTCTTAAAATGAACATGGAGAAGACAAAAGTTATGTCGAACTCACGTGTCGTACCCCACTCCTCTGAAGGCTGGGGACTCTGCCCTTGAAATTGTGGACGATTATGTTTACCTGGGACAAACGGTTCAGCAAAGAGGTCAATCGTCGAATCCAATTAGGCTGGGCAGCGTTCTGTATGCTACGAAATATCTTTTCGTCCGATATACCGCAGTGTTTCAAGACGAAAGTCTTTCACCAGTGTGTGTTGCCAGTGATGACATACGGGACTGAGACGTGGTCGCTCACTATGGGCCTCATCAGAAGGCTCAAGGTCACTCAATGATCCAAGAACTGATGGCCGCTGGGGCGAAACAGTCCACGAGTGGCGACCGCGTGCCGGAAAGCGCAATGTGGGCAGGCCTCCAACAAGGTGGACTGACAATCTGGTGAAGGTCGCGGGAAGCCGCTGGATGCGAGCAGCACAAAACCGGTCGTTGTGGAGATCCTTGGGGGAGGCCTTTGTCCAGCAGTGGACGTCTTTCGGTTGAGATGATGATGATGAATCGACTCAGCAACCCAGGCGGGGTCACCGCAAGCTAGGAAGCCCCAGCCCTCAGTTGAAGGCTCAGAGCGGCTTGGACCAATGTGTCGGCCAACTTCATGATTTTGTCCAATATTGTGGTCTTGGGAATAGCATTCTTTGCATATTTGTGTTACCGATTTCTTCTTCTCTCGAATATTATATTTAACGCTTCTTTAAATCTTCTTCTGTGTATGTTCTCTTTTCCTTCTTCTTTCTTCTTTCTTGTCTCCGAAGAACTCTTATCCCTACAGAAAAAATTAAGAATTAAAGTAATTACTCATTTTATTCAAAAATAGAATTTTAAACTCGTACCTAGTCTTTACAATACATTTTAAATTATTTTTACAAACAAAACAAGTCAATTGTATTTATTGAAAAAATGGACGCAATTTGCTTTATTAATATCCCCTCTAGGTAAAGTTTGCGTCCATGGCGGACGCAAAGTGCAAGTTTTATAAATTCGGTGTAGTAATTCGCGTCCACCCTATTTTAACTGTTAACTATAAAAAAAATAAGCAAATTCATAATTAATATTATTCCTTTTTTCATTATCAAAGTCTAGATATAGCTATGTAACCTAAAATTCACATAAAACAATAAAAGACTTACCGTCAAACGCGCCGCTGCACACTATTTTTTTCTTAAAATCTCGCGCATCCGCGCTCTCTTGTTGAACAGCCGAGACTAAATATTTTTCTAAACAGGATTGGTTGGGCGCACGGAACTTTTATCTATGTGTACGTGCCTCTTATATATTGAGGTATTGGCGGTAATGACTTTTCTTTTTAATGGTGTGTTAGTATACTTATTTTCGAGAATGTTAAAAAGGAGATCCGTAAAATGGACGCGAATTGGGTGATGGACGCGAACAGGCGAAATGACCCTATACGAAGCTACATCCTAGTAAAACTGTTATAACTATGTACCGATTTACCGTCCCTACCTACCTACCTACTAGTCATACGTGCATTTCCGAACCCCACGACACCTACCTATATACTGATCGCGCAATAAAACTCCCGACTCGGTTCCTTACCTACTAGATACACTTATAATATAAAATTCACAATGTAAATTAAAAATGTTTAGCGAGATAAAAGATCACATATACATAAACAAGAATACACTTACCAGTAGACATAAGGTAACAAGTGGTACCTAGGTGGAAGGAATAAGGTTTAAGGATTGGATTTTCTCACTGTCGGTCGTGCAGACTCACACGATCGATCAGATATCTGACAGCTAAAGGTGTCTTGGCCACAGCGAGAGGATTTGTGGATGGTGGAAGGTTTGTGGAATTACAGAATCACAACACGTAAAAGAAATGCAATAAAAATCATAACACAACAAATAAAAGAAATGCAATAAGTTTCAGAATAACTACAAAGTGTAGTGTACAAAGGATACTTAGTGTCCAGAGCCATCCTCTCCCTTGTTCCGCCAACCTCACAATCACTACTAATAAATCACTACAATATTTCACTTCTAAATCTTCACTATTAATGTTTTTCTTCCAGACGCTAGCCTCCTTTTATACCTTTAGGTACCTACCCTTGCAGCGCCGCTAATTTTCTTTTATGTGTTGGTACTAGATTAACAAATCGGTTTATCTCAATAAATACTACTTTAATCAAAGTTTTATTAATATATACTTGTGTTGAAAGTTGTCACCGCCATTTACCACATGTTAATAATAGTTATAATATGAGAAATAGCTTGTAATCCCTCAAAGAAAAAACGTTCCAAACAATGTGGTTGGATACCGACATGCCAACGTTTTTAGTTCCTGCTACTGCCCGCTGTGGCGCTAGATGTATGCATTGTTCACCCTTTACTTTCATTCATAAAACTAAAATACCATAGACAATCGAAAAGTCTGGAATATCGTATTACATTGGATATAGTCTACTGCTTCTCCCCGCTGGATGGCGCTAGATGTATTAATTGATCGATCGCTCACCCATCTCAATTATGAATCTAGGTCACGACTCAGTGCATTAAACACATTTTAAATAGACAAATCGTAATGTTATCATATCCTAACCGAGTTCATGTGATAACTATAACTACATTCTTATAACGATATAAAACCCTGTAAATATTATATGAAAACGCAATAATTACTTATAATTTATTAAAAGCAATCTGTAACATTTAAGTAGGTACAGACTTCTATGTCATTCTAGCATACTTATAGTTTACCTAGGTTAATGGTGAGCGTAAAAGTTAATTAAATCCGTTAATTAAAATGAACCTTTTACAGAAATAAAGTAATATTTGTTTTGTCACTATGTTAACCCATATTAACGCCATCTATATTTAGGGAACCGGGTACCAATTACTAAAACTCGAAGATCGTTTACAAAGCGTAATAAGTGTAGAAAAGTTACTTAAAATGACGCTAGATGGCTCGCATGTATCAATGACGTATAATTTTACTTAATAATACTAATGGAGAAAGATTGATTTTATTTAACATTTAAGTACTATCAAGTAGGGTTTCTTTTTTTTTTTTTTTAATATTGTTGATTAAACTATTAGTTCCTTTTATCTTGTTTATTATACATTAAATTAAATAGCATTTAGCCCTACTCCTAAGATTAGAAAATACCTAGATAAATACCTATATTTTTTTATTTATTCATTTAGAAAATGTTCTAGTGACGTATGGATCGTTACAGCCAACCCCCAAAATTTACGAAGGTGTGAAATAATTTAACCGAAGGAAATTTTCTAAACCCTCGTACATTTTCTAAATCTAATCATTAGTTTGCTCTTCCCTCCCAAGTGCAAATTCTAATCTGCCAATATTCGAACAGAGACAAGACCTATCTAAAACAAGTGTAATATTTAATTTGTTTCATAAAATTCATTTGTTCTATTTTTCACCTCGTTAAGCACTAAATATGAAATGAAAAATAAAACATAGCACTTGTGAACGTGCGTGTATCTATTTAAATGTATAGCTATTCTATAGAACGCTTTTGTGTATTTAGACCGAATGGTAAATAGTCATAAGCTGGACAAATCTTCGATGTGTTGAAGGCACTAACAATAGTAAGTTATTACTGTTCGCAAGGTACAACTGAATCTGCCAAAAGTGTTGGGTTGTGAGGCCAACCAATCCTAGTGATTTACTAAAGGCATCTCATCATCCAATCCTGATTGCTGCGATTTGCCAATAGCACCTCTTCATAAACAGTTGACGTTCACAGCTAAGGCAATAACTCCTTATACTGCCATTGCCACACACCAAAACTCTGCCACAGACAAAGACCATTTACGATTAGGAGAGTGTGCAGTGTAGTTTTAGTCTCAGCTTCTTGTGTAGAAAATATTATCTATGGCGGTCTCTTTTTTTTTTTTTTTTAAGACTGAAGTTGTCCAATCGGACTTAACCTAACACCAAACTTCTTCGCCATAAAAAATATTTTGTATAGTGTCAGCATGTCAAAACTCGAATACCAACAAACCGTTCCATGTCCTAAGTGAAAGTCGAATTGTTTATTCATACTTTTTATATATATAAATATACTTTTTTTTTTTCAACTCTTTTCATCCTTCATCATTCCACTTTACAATGTGCACTAACTGTCACACTCTAACAACTCGTCAACACCATTACTAGACAAAGAACTGCGAACAAGTTTGCACTATTTCCTAACTCCCAAACAATAATAAAAATTACATATAGAGTAGCCAGCTGTAACACTCCATACTACTTTCATACACACATTCAATCGCAAAGCAAAGACAAAACAAAAGCAAAGTAATGAAAACTACATGTGTAAAAGCCGTGCTGAAAATTATACCTAGGTATACTATAATATATTTCGCTTAAATTTAACCATACCCTGTTCTCGTACTTGCTCGAAACAACGCTTGACCCGAACACTGATAAAATTTTAATTACTTATAATCACAGAAAACCTCATTGTCGTAACCTGAACTAAACTACTAAACTTAAATTAACCTATTTATATCCCCAACCCCCATCTGACAAGACCTTATTTTCCAATAATGTATTTCGCTTTAATTCATCAACAACCATGGATAACTCCCTAATTTATCTGAAACTAAAAGCTACCTAATTGCAAATGCCTGAACACAACAATGCTAACACCGACATCGTTGTAACAAAATACTAACTACTACATTGGTAGTAAAAAGCCAGGCGGACTTAATACTTTATCGAAATCTATAACCTATCTTATCCTAATTTGTCATAACAATTTACTACGAGTAATGTTATAACAAAATTAACTATTAAACAGACTTAACACCTACTTCTTTCACTGTGAAAACAACAATGCTACCACCATCATTGTTGTAACGAAATTAACTATTAAACAGACTTAACACCTACTTCTCTCACAACAGTGATACCATCAACATTGTCGTAATAAAACTATTAACTAAAAATAGGCTCGTAGTAGGCGGACTTAAAACAAACCCTATCACCAACCAATACGGGTACCTACTAACAAGCACTTAACGCTCGAATCCTAGCATTAGATTTGAAACCCAGATTCAAAACTACAGTATATAACATAAACCATAGGTAGGTATATAACCATATTTATTACTTTAGGAAGCTCGAATGGGAGTCGAACCCACGCCCCTTCGATAACCGATCTAATGCTCGAATCCGTTGAGCTATAGAGGCCCAGATTATTTTTTTTTTTTTTTACCATAAGTAGGTCACTAAATCGCTCCTAACTTGTTAAACTCAAAACCTGAGATTGTTACTAATACCATCTATAAAATAACTGTAAACCTAATTAATGATTACTAATAATCCTTTCCACTAATATTACCTGCTGCAAATAAGAGCAGCCTAATATTGATTGATACTAGATAGTAGTTCATTCGTGCGTCACTAGATGGCGCTTTCACTAACCTATTCGAACTTGCTGACAATTAAATGTTACTTCTAGACTTTAATTTGACGTTATACCTTAATATCTTATCTATTATTAATCTATGGTTATACCTACAATTACCTTATATTTATGAGAGGTTAAAGTTTAATTAAATGGGATTGTAGGTATAAAGATAATTATGTCAACCTATCTCAACTTTGTAAGTAATTAGGTATCTACCTAGTAAATGTTTGTTATAAAGTTGACTTTAACTATTGTATATGAATAGGTACACCTACATTCTACATTGATTAATTAGTAACTACCCTAAAAAGGATCAGAGTGCGAGATCTAATACCTAATATACCTATTTACAAGAAACGGCTTCCGAACTAAATAAATTGAACTACTATGGTTTAATAATATGAGTAGTCGTACATCCTATTATATATGAATATTAACTAAATACCTATCCTAATTAAAAATAATATTACACGCCTAGCAAACATTAACGCATCGGTGGCCGAACGACAAAGCGCTTGGTCCGATACCCGAAGTTACAGAGTTCAATTCCCAAGATTCCTGGATTCCCTGGATTTCTTTTTTTTTTTGTTTTTTTTTTTTTAATAAAAATATAAGATTAATTTTAGAATAATAATCTAATAAGTAAAGAAGGAAAAACATTGATTGAATCTTAACAATTTTTTTTTAGTTACCTACACTCCTGATTTGCTACAATCTATATACCTAGGTATCTAAGTTGTTTTTTTTTTTGTAATTGCAACCCCCCACTAACTAGACTCTAAAACTCAATCAGCCCCTGTCGACCTACAGTTGGGCATAAGCCTCATTGTTTTTTAATTATAATATCTAAGTCAAATAATAAATTAATCTTATTATGCCTA
Organism: Eudonia mercurella; assembly: GCA_963082485.1. NCBI lineage: Eukaryota > Metazoa > Arthropoda > Insecta > Lepidoptera > Crambidae > Eudonia > Eudonia mercurella. The sequence goes on along the minus strand of OY720027.1, from coordinate 7,026,123 downwards.
ATAATGTCATTACAACCCCCCGTTAGTAAAACTCTAAACCTCTTAGGTAGGTAGGTACCTACTTAAATTATGTAGCATTCCTAACTTCACCAAAACGTTACCTACCTTTCACCTAAACCTTTATTTGTAAACTAATTTGTTAACAGACTTGATTTCAAATTAAAACATAATTAACAAAATTAACATGTTTATTAAACCCAAGGTCTCTTAAATAAATATTAGACAAGAACAAAAAGTACATTTTCAATATTGACCCGACCAGGGATCGAACCCGGGACCTCAGAGTTAGTTCCGCCCTAAGTCGAACTTAACCTACCTATACCTACTATTATTCTATCTTTGCCTTAATTCCTTCCTATTTACACAGCAACAAATTGTGCGACTTGCATCGCAACACACTTCTAAATGTGATTGAATGTAATACACCTAACAAATACCTTTAATATCTTTAAGTGCCTAATTTCACAAAAATAAATTTTAATTGAATCTAGACTTGATCTGAAACATGATACCTACCTACTAGCATATAAAATAGATCCTAAACAATATTCTAACACATCCTATTAACAATGTAACATCATCATTGTAACTCCAAAGTTACCTACAGATACCCTAATACCTATACCTAATGGTCACATAATCCTAATAATGCAATCCTGGTCACGGCCACACTAAATTGTAACGCCCCCCCTCCGCATTTTAAAATCTCTTTTATTTTTTTTTCGAACTAACCTAAACTAAGTATAAATATATAAATAAATAAATACGTTTAACCTACTTATAGCTAACTATAACTATACCTACCTAACGGCACCAAATACCTATAATGATATAAAACGTAATGTAAATAATGAACATAATTAGCTACCTAGATTACCATAAATTAACCTACCTAACTTCTTTAACCATTATTATTATTTAGAGCTAAAACCGAGAATAACCTACCTACTTATTTCAATCACATCTAAAAGATCATTTTGGCCAAGTGATCGTCTAGTGCACCTACGAAGGTCCGCAATAACCTAAGAACTTTAAGGAACTTAAGGCAAAACCTAACAAACCCTTTACTACCTATTTATCTTAATTGTACAGTACCTACCTACAATCTCTAATGTAAATGAATTCATAACCCTTATTATAACACGATACGACTAACAGTGTACTATTATAAACAACCAACCAAATAAAGCAATGATCTACGCCACGCTCGATTACGTAAGTAGGTACCTACCTATAATCATAGCAACAACACGGTCACCCATCCCATGATGAGACTATGTAATAACAGCTTAACATTTAATACTTATAGTTTTATCGCAACACTTATTTCTACCTTCAATAACTGTCATTACAACCACCTACCATCCCATTAAACTTTGCAGACTATAATTAACATAAATGATCAGTCAACAATCCTATTTATTCATTTATTAATCTTAAAATAACGATAAATCTAACCTCTATTCTTATTAGGTATTCGCGAGTATCACATCTAATCATCATAGGTACTTAAAACACACGTTTTAACACAATCTACTAATATTTACGTAATTAGGTAGGTAGCTTCCTATTTACTATATTGAGGCAATTGTAATTGGTAATAGATATCTATTATCAGCGTTCATATTGTCCTAGCGTTTCTCCGAACAACCACGAGTCTTCAGAATAATAACCGAACTCATTTGTATAGTAATATAAATGATCATAAAAAGGAAAAGCTAAGTGGACTCCGCCTTCCCCATATCCACCCACAACCTCTCTGAAGCAAATCTTTAATTTAACCATTGCTTATATTTAATGCATGTAGGTAGGTACTCGAGTATTTGACCAAACATAAGCAACGAAAGGACCATACAAAATATTTCGGTATCGATGCTTAATCTAACAATCTCTTATATTACTAATCACTTGTACAATGCCTGACATATACTAGAGTGTATATTTTAAACAACTGGGTGGACTCATTGAGTAGGTATTTGTACTAAACACAAACAAAAGTGCCACTCAAATATATTAGGCATTGGAATAGGGGTTTATTAAGTAAATAGATAATATACCTATTACTTAATCTTAATTGCTTAAAAACAAAGGTAAGATTCCACAAAAGAATAAGAACCCACTGGTAAGTACCACAAACGGGAGTCGAACCCATCCGAATTATAATTTGTTCGCAACCAATTTACATAAAATTATATATGAACAATCATAGTTTTCTTTATTTCATAAAATCCACAAGCGAGATTCGAACCCACTGGTAAATACCACAAACGGGAGTCGAACCCATCTGAATGGTAATTTGTTCGCAACCAATTTGCGTAAAATGACAATCGTATTATGTTAATTTCACTCCACAGTCATCAAAATACAGATTTTATTATTTAAATGTAGTTTGTGTTATCAATCGTTTATGGCCTTTGATGGTAGCATATCTCCTTGAAGATGATCTACAGGGACTGCATTGCTTGCCCTAGCCAAACCAAAGATATCAACAAATTGTAGCGAAGCCATATCGGCGTATAAAATCGGGAACTTTGATTTCCTTAATTACAGTAGGTAATTTTGATGACTACAGAATAAAACAAATCAAATAGATAGTAATTAATAATTGAGATTCTTAATCCTAAAAATGTCTAAATTATCCGACGTCACCAAAATAAAGATTTTACTATTAAATGTAGGTTGTGATAGCAATCGTTGCAGACTTCCGATGGTAGTACATCTCCTTGAAGATCGCTACAGGGACGGCTTGTGCTTGCCCTCTAGTCCAACCAAAGATACCAACAACTATGTCTAAGCCCTTTCGGCATGACAAAACCGGAAACCTTAATTTCCTCAAGGTAAATTAGATAGGTAAATACCTATGTAGTTAGTTTCAGTGACATCCGAATAAAATAAACCTAATAAACTACTAAGCACGGTTTTCACACATCCATCAACACACATAACTTAACCCTATTTAACCTAAATAAACCACCACCAACTTATTGAATATTATCATGCAACGTAGATATTATTATTAATTTATGTGTATTTCCGAATCCCACACTAGAGTAGGTACGCCTAGCGTGTGTAAAGTAGTAAAATACCTATTTAATACGTTTTAAATAAAGAACCGCGCGTAGGTACGTATTGCAGTCAACCTATACGAAGCTACATCCTAGTAAAACTGTTATAACTATGTACCGATTTACCGTCCCTACCTACCTACCTACTAGTCATACGTGCATTTCCGAACCCCACGACACCTACCTATATACTGATCGCGCAATAAAACTCCCGACTCGGTTCCTTACCTACTAGATACACTTATAATATAAAATTCATAATGTAAATTAAAAATGTTTAGCGAGATAAAAGATCACATATACATAAACAAGAATACACTTACCAGTAGACATAAGGTAACAAGTGGTACCTAGGTGGAAGGAATAAGGTTTAAGGATTGGATTTTCTCACTGTCGGTCGTGCAGACGAGTTATTCGTCAACTCGAGACTGTAAAACTGGAGACTGGTCGCGAGTTGGCACCTTCGTGTTTTACCTATTTTGGTCGTCGCCAACTCGCGACCAGGTGTTAAGTACAGTCAAATAAAAACGCGTAGGAATTTAAAATTAATAAAACCTGCAACTTGCCTCGCATTTACTGTTTCAATTAAGTAGTGACTATCATACTTAATACTTAGAGTTCGAATTAGTAGACCGGAAAGGCGAGCATAGCCTATAACCTAAACAATGAAACTGCGACGTTGCCAAACCAATTAGCGTTGGGTATGAGCGAGGGTGATTTTATGATGTGCCCGCGCGCAAACCTGCTTTCTAGTGCTATCTCCTTCTATTCGTCTTACAACCCCGATAAGGTGTTATTGTTTTGATGACGTTATTGCTGCATAAGTCACCGGCAGAGCACTACATATTATTTTCACAATAAGTTTTGAATATGCAGTGACAAAAGTGAAAAATATTAAAATGTGGAAGTTTTTGGTTATATTGATGTATTGCGGGGGTATGTATAACCATTTATCTTTATAATAGTTGGACAGTTGTCTGTATATTATTTAGGTATTTATAATAGATTTATTCTATAAAAAAAATACCACGTGCATTTTTCTATTGTACATTTACTTATTAGTCTATTTACGTTTCGGCGAGGCAAAGTGTGAACAAAGAAATGCATTACTTTTCATAAATGCCTATTAATTTAATATCCCTGTTAATAAATTATTACTAGCAATAGGTACTTGCTATGTTGTTTATTACCGAGCATCTATAAAAAAGCAAATTGCTCTGTTTATTTATCACTTCTTTTTCGATATGATATTATATGTATATTTTGTTTTTTTTTTGACACCGACTTAAAACGTTGCTTAAAAATACCTAACTAGAATAGTCTAACCTGCCATTTTTTTCAGGAAGTGGATCACAAGCAGGTCCATCTAGTAATGAAACTGGATATGAAATAATTACATCACAGCGAGGAAACCCAATGATACTTCGTGCGGGATATAAATATAACAGAGAGAAAAAAAATAAAGATGGTTCCTGTATTTGGAGATGTTCAAAGAGGGCTATATGCAAGGCAAAACTAATTATTGCGAACAATAACTGCATAAAACGAGATGACAAGCACGTGTGTGTCCCTGATTTTTTGTCAAATGAATTGGAGTTCAACTTTAACAAGTGTATTGAAAAAGTGAAAAGTGACTGTACTGTTACTATACCAAGTGCTTTTAGACATACTGTTTCTTCACTAAAGGATAAAGGAATAGACCTCATTAAAAAAATTCCCGCATTTAAAAATATTAAAAACAAATTTTACCGAAAACGAAATCAGTCATTGGGTGTAAAGAAGTTGTGTTTCATGTCATTAAGGGATATTACTGTACCTGAAAGATTTGCAAACTTTTTATTAGCTGATTACCATACAAGCAATAGAATTTTAATATTTGCTAGTGAACACTGTAAAACAATATTATTAAACCCTAATTTGACAATTCTGTGCGATGGTACTTTTAAATTTTGTTTAAAGCCTTTCCAGCAGTTATACACCCTACATGTAGATTTAGGAAGTAGTAAAAGTCATAATAATATTATACCCGTCATTTATGCATTGTTGCCTAACAAAACAAGAGTAACTTATAACATTTTGTTTAGTCTTATCAAGAGTCAAATTCCACAGTTTAATCCGAAAACAATTATACTTGACTTTGAAAAGGCTGCAATGCTAGCAGTTAAAGATATATTCCCTGAAACTAACATCAAAGGGTGTTTCTTCCATTTCTCACGAAGTGTATGGCGAAAAGCTGATGAAAAAGGAATAACCAAGTCTGCACTATCTAGAAAACATGTGAAACGATGTATTGTTTTGGCACATTTGCCCAAAGAAGTTATTGACAGTGGTTGGCTGTACGTTATGTCTCAATGTCCAAAAGACAAAAATATTCACAAATTCAATGATTATTTTGTAGAGACCTGGTTAAAGGAATCATCATTTTTTGCTGACAAGTGGTCTTGCAACAACTCGCTTCACCGCACTACTAATATGGTCGAGAGTTGGCACTCTGTTGTAAATAAGAGAATAAATAGTAAACCTAAAAGTATTGCGCATTTTCTGACAGTGTTACAAGATGAGGATAATTATTATCATACTTTATATTTAAAGGGATCAAATATAACGACAAAATAAAAGGAAACCTGCGCTATTGACGAACATATTAATTTCACCATTGAGGAATTTGTCCTCGGATGTATAATCATTGATTTATGCATCGAACGTCTAATCTTGTGATCATTTGTTATATGTAGCATAGTTTTACGTAGTAATGTTTGTTTTAATAATCATTTATACCAAACCCTGATCTGTGATTCTTATAGTTTCTAGACTAAGATTTATTTATTATAAATTCAACTCACAATTAAGCATTTCTCTAATGCTATCTTGTTACTGTTTTTCAAAATTTAAATGATAATAAGCTAAATGCACCTGTTACAAACATTGATGATTTATAATTATAAGTAAAAAGCTCAATCTTGAGTCATTGTATATTGTGATTTGAGATACTATTAATGATAGTTATTAGGAAAATAAGTAATTCTTTATTTTTCATGTTGATTTATACTTTAGTTAAATTGTTGATTTGTGATATTAGATAAATAAGTAATTTTATATTTTTGTCCTGTTGATTTATCTGTAATTAATATTATAACAAATAACAAAAACTTAAATGCACCTGTTACAAACATTGATGATTTATAATTATAAGTAAAAAGCTCAATCTTGAGTCATTGTATATTGTGATTTGAGATACTATTAATGATAGTTATTAGGAAAATAAGTAATTCTTTATTTTTCATGTTGATTTATACTTTAGTTAAATTGTTGATTTGTGATATTAGATAAATAAGTAATTTCATATTTTTGTCCTGTTGATTTATCTGTAATTAATATTATAACAAATAACAAAAACTTTATTTTGTTTTATTTGACCTACACTCAGGTCGTATAGTATTTTTGTAGCTGACTGTACATAAACACGTCAGATTTACACGTGGTCGCGAGTTGACGACGATAAAAATAGGTAAAACTAGAAGGTGCCAACTCGCGACCAGTCTCCAGTTTTACAGTCTCGAGTTGACGAATAACTCGTGCAGACTCACACGATCGATCAGATATCTGACAGCTAAAGGTGTCTTGGCCACAGCGAGAGGATTTGTGGATGGTGGAAGGTTTGTGGAATTACAGAATCACAACACGTAAAAGAAATGCAATAAAAATCATAACACAACAAATAAAAGAAATGCAATAAGTTTCAGAATAACTACAAAGTGTAGTGTACAAAGGATACTTAGTGTCCAGAGCCATCCTCTCCCTTGTTCCGCCAACCTCACAATCACTACTAATAAATCACTACAATATTTCACTTCTAAATCTTCACTATTAATGTTTTTCTTCTTTTTTTTTTTTTTTTTTTTTGAGAGTTTGCTGATTGCCTCAGACGGCATTTTCAGCTTCACCGGGCTTTTTTGGGGGCGGCGAGGAACGTAAAGGGTCCCTCAAGCCGTGTGAAACGAATCACCTTTGGAGGTTTTCTAGAGGGAACGGCATCGCGCACTAGTGCGCGTCCCCGTGCCCTACTAGATTCTCCGAAGGGTTCGGATCGGATCGGTGTTTTTCTTCCAGACGCTAGCCTCCTTTTATACCTTTAGGTACCTACCCTTGCAGCGCCGCTAATTTTCTTTTATGTGTTGGTACTAGATTAACAAATCGGTTTATCTCAATAAATACTACTTTAATCAAAGTTTTATTAATATATACTTGTGTTGAAAGTTGTCACCGCCATTTACCACATGTTAATAATAGTTATAATATGAGAAATAGCTTGTAATCCCTCAAAGAAAAAACGTTCCAAACAATGTGGTTGGATACCGACATGCCAACGTTTTTAGTTCCTGCTACTGCCCGCTGTGGCGCTAGATGTATGCATTGTTCACCCTTTACTTTCATTCATAAAACTAAAATACCATAGACAATCGAAAAGTCTGGAATATCGTATTACATTGGATATAGTCTACTGCTTCTCCCCGCTGGATGGCGCTAGATGTATTAATTGATCGATCGCTCACCCATCTCAATTATGAATCTAGGTCACGACTCAGTGCATTAAACACATTTTAAATAGACAAATCGTAATGTTATCATATCCTAACCGAGTTCATGTGATAACTATAACTACATTCTTATAACGATATAAAACCCTGTAAATATTATATGAAAACGCAATAATTACTTATAATTTATTAAAAGCAATCTGTAACATTTAAGTAGGTACAGACTTCTATGTCATTCTAGCATACTTATAGTTTACCTAGGTTAATGGTGAGCGTAAAAGTTAATTAAATCCGTTAATTAAAATGAACCTTTTACAGAAATAAAGTAATATTTGTTTTGTCACTATGTTAACCCATATTAACGCCATCTATATTTAGGGAACCGGGTACCAATTACTAAAACTCGAAGATCGTTTACAAAGCGTAATAAGTGTAGAAAAGTTACTTAAAATGACGCTAGATGGCTCGCATGTATCAATGACGTATAATTTTACTTAATAATACTAATGGAGAAAGATTGATTTTATTTAACATTTAAGTACTATCAAGTAGGGTTTTTTTTTTTTTTTTTTAATATTGTTGATTAAACTATTAGTTCCTTTTATCTTGTTTATTATACATTAAATTAAATAGCATTTAGCCCTACTCCTAAGATTAGAAAATACCTAGATAAATACCTATATTTTTTTATTTATTCATTTAGAAAATGTTCTAGTGACGTATGGATCGTTACATAGTCATAGTTTGAAACAAGACAAAGTGTTGAAAAAATTCCACGAGCGGGATTCGAACCCGCACCCCATGACATGCGGTCAGGTGCACTGCCAACTATGCTATCGTGGCTCAATCCAACTCGCCTAAATTGATCAACACTATCTACTTTTACTTTATAAGCCAAAGGACCTATTCAATGTCGACAACTACTTTCACACACACACATACTTTTGACATAAACTGTCAAATATTCTCAATAGACTTTGAACTTTAATACTTAGTTACCTATAGGGTTGAAAATGTACTGAAGGAATTTGACAGTTTTGGATAGATTGATGTTGCGGGCGTCTGTACATAGATCTTTAATAAAACTGAAATTTTCATTGTAGTCGGGGGACCGCTTTGCGGAATACCTACTTTCTTATTTATAAGATCCCCTTTTATTTTGTACCTTTTAATGATAAGTTTAATTTTAGTAAAATATGTCACGCTAGGTAATTTAATTTGTAAGCATTTTTATACAAGAAGAAACAAAAATTAACCTCTACAGATATCATGCTAAACATCAAGTTCTAGTCTCTAACTCCAATTATTACGAATTTTTATCACACAAAATTTCATCCCCTATTTTACCCACACAGGGGTTGAATTCCCAAATTTTTAGTAGCCTATGTTAGTCGGAATGATGCAAGGATTGTAACGATACCTCATTTAGCTAAATCGGTTCAGGCGTTTAGAAGTTATAGTGGAATAAAGAAACATCACATACATACATACATGAACCCTGAAAACATAACACTCCTTTTTTGGCAGTCGTATAAAAAGTTATCATTATCATTATCACCAATAGCCAAGACGTACCAATGAGTATATGGTTCCTTCAGCTTTAGTTTCTGTCCTTGATCTTAAGACTCTTAGATGCAAGATGAACCCAAGCCGAACGGTCACTAGTAGCAGTAATTGGTGAGAGTTTGTAGACTAGCAATGAGTGTTGGCGAGTAAAAAAAGCAGTGCAACTTCACTTTTAGATTTAGTCAAGAAGTTAGCGTAAGAACACAATAAAGTTAAATATCTTGACTGATATCCGAGGGTTTGGGAATACCATTCATCATTAATTATCCATCAAATATCATTCATTAATCATCAATGTAAGTAATGTAATCTAACAATTTATCCAACTGGAGGACTTGAATACATGTCATGAAAACCATTAGTGAAAAAATCAGTTTCTACTACGTCATGCGTATTTGAAATGTAACATATCATTTATAAAACCTTTGTACTGATGTCGGTAGCGCTGGCCGCCAAGGTCATGCGTACTTTGTAAAGATCGCAAAAGTTAAGACACATTGAACTTGGTCAACAATAATCAGATGGGTGACTAACAAAAATGTTAAACTTCTAAGTTTGTACGGGCTATCAAATTACTGAATATTATGAATTTACTTCCCACACAAGTATGTCTGCTAACGGAGACATTTCGGCTGGGAGACGTGATTCGCTGCACGTTATTGCAACTCTTCAATCATAAATATCCAATGTTGTATCAGATTTAGTGGGTGCCTCGTCAGCAAGATTAACAATATCTCCCTAGTTTTGATCACGACTAAATGTGCAAAGACTATGTCGAGCAGTGTACTCGTATAGGATGATGATAATGGTGATGATATGATGACTATGAGGAGCTCGATGGCGCAGTGGTTAACGCGCCCGGTCCGCGAGTGCTGAGATTAAGCAATTTTCGCAAAGGCTGGTCATCGGATGGGTAACCTAACATTTATCATCTCGGGCTCCTCCGTGCTTCGGAAGGCACGTAAAGCCGTTGGTCCCGGCGGCTGCATTAGCGCGTGGTGGTTTATGGCCCGTTCTCCCTATCCATCCATAGGGAAGAAGACTCGTGCCCCAGCAGTGGGGACATAATTTGAGCTGATGATGATGTTGAAATGTGCAAGCCGTTTCAAGTCATTAAAAATGAAAAAAAAATTGACAATTTATAAAGTTCACCACAGCTTCAAATCGCATAAACTCAGTTAACTAAACGTTTTCTTTAAATGTTTTCTACTAACAATTTATATCTCTGTATTTTCCTAGAAAGTTTTACTAAAATTGCCGTATTATACACAACAAAAAGAAACAAGAAAAATATTTTTTTTTAATTAAACAACTTTAAAATAAAAGACGTCTCCCAACTGTGGGAACGGTACCAAGAATGCTGGCAACATGACCCCTCTCGATTGCCAAGCTAATACGTTGGCAGAGGTATCTTATATTAGAGGTATATTATAAGTTTCGCCGTATTATTTTGGAATAAAAATTGGGACTTTTAAGTATGCACGTGCGACCAAATTGTATAAACGCTCATGCAGTCACTTCCCACAAGATTCCCTCACAAATATGACTACTAACGGAGACATTTCGGAAGTAGTCGTGATTCGCTGCATATTATTACAACCCTTTAACCATAAATATCCAATATTGTATCGGTTTTTTAGAAACTTCGTCAGCAGGACAACAATATCTCTTAACTTACAAACTGCTTCACATGTCGTATAAAATCAGTTGAATAAAGGTTTTTTTTAAATGATTTTATACTGCATAGAAAGTTTAATTCAAATTGAAAATTCAAGGTTTGCACGGGCTACCAAATTGTATAAACGCTCATGCATTCACTTACCACACAAATATTACTGCTAACGGAGACATTTCTGCGAGACGTGATTCGCTGCATGTTATTGCAACCCCTCAACCATAAAAATTCAATATTGTCGTCCAACTTCGTCAGCAGGACATCTCTAAACGTGCAAACTGCTTCACAAGTCAATAAAAAAGTAAAAAGATGGAATTTGTTTTCCATTAAAAGTTTCAAAACGTATAAAATCAGTAGCTTAGGCATAGAAAGTTTAATTCAAATTGGAAATTTAAAGTTGGTACGGGCTACCAAATTGTATAAACGGTCATGCTTTCACTTCCCACACAAATATGTCTGCTAACGGAGACATTTCGGCTGGGAGACGTGATTCGCTGCATGTTATTGCAACCCCTCAACCATAAATATCCAATATTGTATCGGATTTAGCGGGAGCGTCGTCAGCAATGCTACGTTTCCTTGTTTGCATAAAATGTTATTGCTTTTCAGGAGACCCGCTTTACGTGGGCATGGATTTAACTATCGCGAGCTTCGATGCGATATCGGAAGTTAATATGGTAAGTTTGTTTAAACCGTTTTTTTTGGAAATTTTGTTATTATTTGTTAATCTAAACACAAGACATTAGATGTTGTAAAATATGACTGTAAGTACATGAGCCCTGTTATAGCATAATTCGGACTGTAGGTACATAAAGTATTCTTATGGCCGATTTACAAAGAAAACAAATATCTATAATTTCTATATATGATAAAAAGGTATCGTTACATTTAAATTCAGTTTTATAAATACATTTTTTACATAATCTAAGGCCCTTTCCAATTTAAGAGGGAGAGATAAGTCTGTCGATTCATTATACGTACTCCACACAAGAGTATTAACTAAAATTATATTACTTCGGTTTAAATAATATTTCCGTAGGGTAATATCAATATGAAATTTTAATCATTTACGAATGATTATAAAGAGATTCAGAAAAAAAATTATACCATTTTACTAAAGTTTGATTACTGAGATAAATAAAAATAAATATTCGTTAATGTGGCCTTATTAGACCCACGTGTATCATTATTTTAGTACTGTGATATTTGCAGAGAAAAAAGAAACATGAAAACTCATTATTGAAATCTGAATGTTAATCTGTTGGCATAAATCTGATACTCAGTTAGTATTCTATCACGAATATCAGGTACAACAAAATCATTAACTGGAAGTGGGTACGATACGAGGTTAGGGTTTTATGGGAATACATTGTAGCCACTGACATTAGAGTAACGACGCCCATCAGTTCACATAAAACTTTTATGTGGGCACTACATGCTACAGAATTCACTTTTTCATCGCACAACAAAAAATCAGGAAACTAGAGTACATTATTTACCGTAGCCAACACAGCAAACGCTTTAGAAAATCGCGCGAGACGAGATCAAAGGTTGACAGATACGGCGATGGGGCTGGGGTGTCCCAAATCGTCGACCTTGGATGTGCCACTGTGCTCAAGTTCCGCTGCGGATGTTTTCGGGTCATATCAAGGACCTCTCGAGCGGCGTCCATCGTAATTCATTAAGCTTTTAATAGCATCGGAAAGAGAGCAAGGGCACCACTTGACACACATCGCCGCCGGTGACCGAGGGGCGGTGTGCTGACTCGCCAATCGATGGCAGGCTTTACGCCACGCCGCCTCTGGGCAGCCGGCGGTAAGGTCACCGCCCACTTCGCTATTTACTCGTTATATACCTGTATGTAGTGTTAGCCACTATACATAAGGTAACATATAACACAAATATTTATGTAGGGTAGTCGCACTAGTGTTTAACACTTCAAGACCAGTGCGCGACACATTTTTCATCGCCAAAATATTATATTAGCCCTCATTAATACTCTTTGAAATTGTACGCGATGACTAAGGATGAGCTAGGAATAGGAAGCAGGTGGTCGGTATTTAAAAGGTCGTTATTGTAGGGTGCGCCGTCTGTAAGTGACAAGTGTCATATATTTTATTTGAAATGTCTTCGTCCATATTTATTTGATGCCGCGCGGCCATACTAATTTTGTATAGGGAATTTAACGTGTTAATTTGAAAAATAATGACTTTAATAACCGCTTGATAAATCTAAAATGTGAGACGGACGATTTGTAATTTAGACATTGGTGATTGTTTAGACAAAATTAGAAGTACAATAATTTAGATAAACTATAAGAAATCAACTAATCGCCGCCACTCGTTTTTATGATTTTTGCCCAAGTTTAAATGCCATTGTAGAAAAAACTATAGTGTGTTATGAATTTATGGATCGGACTAATTGTAAACATATTCCCTTTGATACTAAATATATATTTTGTTTATGTAATACGATAGTATTTTCAGTTATATCAACTTAACCGTGACTGCGCTTTTGGCATTTTTTGGTCGGCGCACCCTTAAGACTAAAATCAGTTGCTGACCCCGAAAGTCGATCACTGGGTCTTGTCGTACACTGGCGACTACTCTACAAATATTTCAAAACAGAATTGAAGGAGATGTTTTTTGCTAATAATTAAACAAGCCTATATTGAGACATACGTAGAAACAACGACGTCATCTAGTCTCTGGCTTACATGCTGTGATTATTAAGAGAAGCTTTTGCTCATGACTTTGCAGTAGTAAAATTTGGTCTGTGACAACAAATATAAAATGTGGTTTCAGGATAAAAAAGTATATCCTATTTTTCCAGTTCATATAGCACGTGCTCTATTTATGTAGTCGATCGTAGATCGGTCAAAATAGTTAAGCCGTGATTAAAGTACAAAAATGCTGTAGTAAGCATCAATGCTTTATAAGTGAGATGTCATAATATTGAAGAAGGTTTTATAATATCATACCTGAAACTTACTACCTGTAGAAAATATCGAAATAATAATTAATAGGTTTTATTTCCTCGTTTTGCATTACGAGTATTTTGATTGTTCTTTTAAACAGACTTACTAGTTACTTTTGATTTGCATAAAAGAAGATGACAACTTCTTTCAGGATTACACAATAACGCTTTATCTGAATCAGTACTGGAAGGACGAAAGGCTGGCCTTCGGCTTGCCAGACGAGGTCCTCACCTTATCGGGGGACTTCGCCGATAAGATTTGGGTCCCGGACACATTCTTCGCTAATGACAAAAACAGGTACGCTTTTTTGTGAACTCCGTTTTTGTTGAACTGAAAATAGCAATTAAAGAAAGACGACTTGCTTTAGGAAGTTTTCATATAAATATTTGTTTTTGAACAGCCAAATTTATTTAAATTTCGCTTCTGTGCTCCAGTGGTAAGATCTCTCTCAAACTCATTTTTACAAGGTTCAATTCCTTGTTCTAAATCTATTTGGCTGGCTATCACTATATAACTAAGTATGCCTCCCCACAATAATGTGAACAGCATTATTTGTTTCGTTAGTAGAAGTGCCTGAGATATATTTTATTTATATTTACGGATAAGCACAGTGCCTTGATCTTACCTGATGTTAAGTGATGATAAGGCCATTTGGTGGAAGCGCACTTCACCAGGGATCTTCAACTAGTGAGGTACTGGCTATCTTATCTCTAGCTGCCGGAACACAACAATGCTACAAACATTCATGTTATGGCGACATATTTAGATAAGATGGTGGTAGCTAGCCAGGCGGACAAACAAGTCCTACCACCAACCAAACCGAATACACAAAGATGTACCCCCCGCTGGTAATCGAACCCGGGACCTCTGGGTCTAAGCCGATGGTCTTAACCACTAGACCACAATTACCACAATATGCAGAGATATGCAGTACCTCAGTTGTTGAAGATTTTGGGTGAATCGCGCTTCCACTTCAAGTATTATCGTCACCATAAGGCGAGAGCGCTCCTATAAGTAAAAAACAACATCACTGTTTTCATAAAAAATCGATCCGTGATTAAAGACTTATTACTGGTTTGTGACAGCTTCCTTCACGACGTGACGGAGCGTAACAAGCTGGTGCGGCTGGGCGGCGACGGCAGCATCACCTACGGCATGCGGTTCACCGCCACGCTGGCCTGCATGATGGACCTCCACTACTACCCGCTCGACAGCCAGAACTGCACTGTCGAGATTGAAAGCTGTGTGACTCTAATACTTGTAACAGGGCGCGCTTCGGTCGCTTTGCTTCTGGCGCTAGATGGCTCATAAACATATCTCACACGCATACCCAACTTGTTTTACAGATTTGCTTCGAGTGTGGGCACGGATTCCACATTTACTTCATAAACAGAACATTTCCTTCTTACATCAACATACTTACGTCCGAACTGCGCTATTTGCAGCGGCAACTACGAGTGGACAGTACGGCTATTACGCTTTGAGTGTTGAACGCCGAACGGTCCCGGACACGACATTGCACTCAGCTACACTAAGCTCTCCATTGACACTCATCCGATAATGTCACCTGTACTTTCCAACACATTTTTGGTCCATTTCGACAAGTCTCACACTACTTTGGACGACATAATTGCAAAGCAAAGTTCGATTTGCGACTGTCACTAATTTTGTCGTCTATACGACTCATATACTTCCATTAGGAACCATATATATATACCCTTGCGTGCGCGGCCTTGTTTTACTTTAGCCAAACATTCTTCTTTATTTGCTAATTCAATGTTGTATTTTCCTTGAATCCTTAAAAACAGTATACCATAGGAGACACTTCACTTTATAGTCTTGAGAAAATAATAGTAACTTGAATACTACACATGACAATCAAATCAAATCACACTGTAAATAACATTATTAGTTTTAACAATACACATTTGTGATTTGCTAACGGCACTGCCATGAAACTTTTGTCACTTTTTCTAACAATATATTTTGTAAAAAACCTTGAACTTTTTAAAATATTTTTGATTATTTTCGTAGCTTTATTTGGCAATGTCAGTCTGCAGGCCACAACGTGTGGGCAGCATGCTAACGTTCCGCCTGCTACAGATGGGTACACCGTGTCGGACGTGGTGATGTACTGGAAGGAGACGCCGGTGCGGGGCGTGGAGAACGCCGAGTTGCCGCAGTTCACCATACTGGGGCACGAGACCAATGACAGGAAGGTAAGACCTAGAGTGGTTTGGCCTGGTGGTAGAATTCGTGCCAGTCTGGATAGCGAAAATATGTTAACATGTTAACATGTTATTACCGCAAAATAAAAATGTAAAAATATGTCAAATAGTTTACCTAATCTTAAATTTATCCCAGGATATTCGAACCTCCAACCCATTTCCTTACCATTCAATTTCATTTTTATTTCATTGAATTCCGCTTTAGTATCCTTTAGCAAAGTCCTCTCATGACACTCTGAGACAGTTCTACATTCGTAAAATCGACAATTTTTACACTTACAGTCATAAGAGTACGCATTTACCTCAATAATACTGCCTCTATCAGTCTATGTCTATTCGGAATACAGAATCAGTTGTTAATAAATCAAATAAAGCGTTAGCATTGATATTTTAATGAAATAAATCTCAATTCATTTCTCATTCCAGGAGAAACTAGCGACGGGTGTGTACCAACGGCTGTCGCTGAGCTTCAAGTTGCGCCGAAACATCGGTTACTTCGTGTTCCAGACCTACCTGCCGAGCATCCTCATTGTCATGCTTTCCTGGGTTTCATTCTGGATCAACCACGAAGCCACTTCTGCGAGGGTTGCTTTAGGTAACTCAAATGTTCCTTTATTTCCATTCGATAAAATGCCAAGTGTATAATTAAGTTACCTTCATTTATACCATTACACATATCATTCACTTCACTAAGTGTTTTTACGCTATTCCACTTGAATTGTGTGCTTTATTTATTTTCTGTTAACTTCTCTTTGGCTACAGGTTTCAATAAACACAAGCAAATGTGTGTCCAGCATTGAAAATGACAGTTTTTTTCTTCATCCTAGGAATAACAACGGTGCTGACCATGACCACGATCAGCACCGGTGTGCGGAGCAGCCTCCCCCGCATCTCCTACGTGAAAGCTATCGACATCTACCTGGTGATGTGCTTCGTGTTTGTGTTCGCTGCCCTACTGGAGTACGCCGCGGTCAACTACACATACTGGGGCGCTAGAGCACGGAAAAGGGCCAAGTTAAAGAACCGCGACCAGTTGTCGACCAGTACTAGTGTTGAGAAGGATTTAAAATGTTCCCTTGGTAAGTGCGCGTATAGACTTCATTAAAAAAAATCCAAAAAGGGTTTATTGGACTAATGTATTCACTTCGTGAGTTTCCAACATGGAAAAATGCTAGCCTCGGGTGCCCTCAATGACTAACTACGAGTATTAAGACTTGCTTGAATAGAAAAGCTATCATGGACAAGTTCGGTTTGATGACCAAAACCACACTAAATCCCAAAAACGTTTTACTTACACACAAAACAAAACTTCAACATGTCCAATTCCCGACCCACTCTTAGCTCTCTATAAAAAGCTATCGTCTTTAAGATTTCGGTCTATTCGAGATATTGTAATCCTCCACCAATGATATATCTGCGAAAAATTTTACTCGGCTCTCTTTTTAAATCGACTGAGACTAACTATACACTACCTTCTCCAGGTTCTCCGTCTCCCGAAGAAAGCCCCAGTCCTCCATCAGCTTCCAAAACTTCTTCGCGCATCAGTTTTAATTCTCCTTTAAAATCTACAGTGATGGTATCTTCCCTAGGTTCTCGGTCTCCCGAGGAGATCATAGCGCTCCGCGAATGTCCAGCCAGCACTGGTCGCGTGTCGCCGCTACTAGGGCTGCGGTCGAAGCCTCTGCCCACGGCGGCGGGCGCCCCCCCCTCCCTGCGGCTGCAGCGCGACCACACCAATCTACGCTACCGCACACGACCGCACTCGAGAAACTCCAAAAGTAATGCACATTTTGTATTTTTCCTTGTCACATTTTAGATACATACTTTATTGCTCACACAGAGATGAAAAGAAAAAAACTGCTCCAAATAATTTTCAAACTAGTATTGGCAAAGGCCATCTTATCGCTGCAAGCGATCACATTTTAGTGTCAGTGATTAAAAAAATAATTGCCGTAGTACCTAGATAAACTACAAATAATCGATTTAGTTGGTGGGGAAAGCTTATTTCAAGTCAAACTACGCAACTACTAAGTCCTAAGCTTACCGCTATAACAACCCAGACACAACGACACAGTTAGAAAGAAGTTATTCAGTTACTCTTATCGTCACATAAATTCGTAAAACACTTCGCCGTTGTCAAATAAAAACAATTACCATTATGATTGTTTCAGACGGTTCCAACGCGAAGCCTAAGATGATCCACGCGCTCCGCCGAGGCGCCACAGTCATCAAGGATTCCATGCCCAAGATCCGGGATGTCAACGTCATCGACACCTACTCCCGCGTGATATTCCCGGTGTGCTTCCTCGTCTTCAACGCGGTCTACTGGGTCTTCTACATCTTTGACTGAACTATTTTCATCACCTAAGATTATCGAATAAGAGGGGTTAGTGATAACTGTTTTGGTTATTTAAGAGGCAGGCGACAAGTTGTATGACCCTATATGATTTGAAAAGAAATTATTATTTCTTCTATACATTTAGATAGAAGAAATAATAATTTCTTATCACATAGAAGTCTGACCCTATCACAATCCAGGAAGTGAAGAGTGAATTAAGGTACGAGAGTGTAAGAATGAGCAATAAATGATAATCGTCAACGTTTATTAGGTCTTACGTATTATAACTATCATTTCAGCATTAACACCAGATGTGAGTAAGCAATTATTTATTTTAACATAACTAATCTGTTAATTTTTTTACGTGTTCAAGAGAGATATCACATTTTATCTTCGCAAATACTTTTTTATTGTAGCGGAGCTCTATAGCGCTTGTAAGTTACACAACATTTGAAATGCCAAGTTGCCGGGTGAGTCAGTTATTTAAAATATCTCGAGCTCATCCGTGCCTCGGAATGCATGTAAAGCCGTTTGTCCTAGTTGTTCAAGGTGTTGTCCAAATGGGGTATCCACTAGCTAATGGCCATTACCATAACCATAATAGCAATTACCATAACCTTCCACGCTAGCCCTATGTGGGGGTTTTAGCGAGTACCACCTTAACAAGCCTGCGCGAACATAATGATACCCACTTTAAGATGTGAGAACCCCCCACATGGTGCTAGCGTGGAGGGTTATGGCCCAATCTCTCCACATGAACGTAGCACATGTGGGGAGGCCTAGGCTCAGCAGTGGGACGTTTATAAGCTGATAAAAATAATGAAATACATTTTGATAACTTGAAAAATCCTAGATATGTGCCAAAAGTGTGCCAATGTTGTACAATGTTGTATGATCATAATAATTATTGTAGTTTTCAAAATCAGTAGATATAGCACTCTGCATAACAAAACTGCCAAACTTATGAGCGATTAAACGCAACAATAAAAAAAACCAGAAATAATGCTTACTTCTTCTTGTGCTAACTGTCCTATTAGGAACAATATTGATCTTCGAATAATATGAATGTAATATAAAATATATGATGTAATGAAATGTTGATATGGTGCGATATGTTTTGAGAAATTCAAATATCAATGTTAGAGAAAGAAACAAAATACGACCATGATAAAGAAAAATACAAACTTCAACTGTCTCATTTATATTTTGTTTTATTTAATTGTTCTATTATTATATATTATAGGAATATGCATGTCAACTTACTTGTCACATGAGGGTCAAGAGAGTGCAAATTCCTTTAAAACTATAGATAAGTTTGGTTAGTGTATACTTTTAAAATTTTAATTAACTATGCGTTGCATTTAAATTATTAATTAGCAGAACGAAGGAAAACATTTTGAAAATGACCTAAATTTACAGGATGGTCCAAAAAGTGATGTCAATGATAAAATTCTAGACTTCTCAGTCCTCACCTCATATCGAGCCCTTCATGTAGTGACACCACTATGTACCATAATATTTGTAGTTTGCGCTATAAGATATGTTTTATTAACTTAAAGTGCAGATTCTGAATTTCTTTTCTTGGCTCTTTCTTTTATATATTTTAAATGCTTGGATTTGCATTGTGTGAAAAGTTAAACCAACGCTAATTTACTAGAAAAAATATTTTTTCCAAAAATTTTACTGGATACCAAAACATTCTTGAGAAATTTTGAAAACTACTAATCTTACGGCACGAACATTAGGTAATTTTATGTAGAGACCGGATATACAGGCCGGAGGCTTTACAGACCCCGGTAAGAATAATGGTATTATGCCAAAGATCCAAAAATCAGTAACATACCTATATCATTGGAGAAAAAAGCCGTTTCTTACAAAATAAATTAAATATCCAAATGTATGCTGCTTTTTTATTTTCGCGTTAACGAAGTGGTTTCTACAGTAAAACACAGTCTAGAATTTTCGTTGGGTAACTATTTAGGCCATCTTGTAGTTACTGAATTCGATGTTAATAATTCTTTAGTAATGAACGTCATAAGTGATAACCCAAATTGTAGTTGAATTGGATGTTAATATTAGAAAAAGATTGCAAGCCAATAGTTTTAATAAAAGAGACATTGTAAAATAAAAGTTTATTATCGAACGTATTTTGTTTAATTGATTAAACAACCTTTTTTAAAATGCGTTACGCACACCATTAATATTATTATTTGTAAGTGTGTTATTTTTTCTCAGATAAAAGCCGGTTTTCTCTATAATTACGGGTATTAAAACCAAGTAATTACTGGGTGAGGTGTGTCGTCTTAAATCAACTGTCTTAATTTACTTGTCTTAATTCGGGGTAGGGTTATATTATATGGGACTGTATCCTCGTTTCGTTTCTTGTTCAGTGACCAATATGAGGAAAGGAAGGTGTAGGAGTCAGTGGACTCGTCTGCTTTTCTTTCTTTATTTTGGGAATAATTTGCTGTTATCCGTTGTTGGCCTTTAAAGCGTTGCTGGACTTTTGTAGGCAGCAATATATTAAAGGTTCCTCAAGCAGTGGTGACCGAACATCCTCAGAGGGTTGCTAATGACTTCACGCAAGCGTGACCCTGTCTTCTATTAGATTCTCCATAGTGTTCGGATCGGAAATAAGTACTTTTTATCGCTGAATTAAATATTTATAAAATATAGTGAATATAAGGTTACGGACGTCGGTGAACGGATCACACGACTCAAGTGGAGGTGGGCAGGACACGTGGCTAGACGGGAAGGCGGCAGATGGACCCGGTCGGTATCAGAGTGGTGGCCAAGAGATGCTCGTCGATTCGATCGGTAGGCAGACCTCCAGTTCGGTGGTCGGACGACCTAGTCCGGGTGGCGAGCAGAGGATGGATGAGGATAGTGCAGAACCGTAAAGAGTGGCGTGCGAAGGAAGAGGCCTATGACCTGCAGTGGGCGGAAGTGGGCTGATGATGATGATGATGATGATAGTGAAAAAATTATATGCCTATCCGACTCAGCCAGGAATCGAAGCTGGTTCTTCTGCAATCCGGGCGGCTGCACTGACCATTATGCTACCGGGAAGGCTGACGTAAGCACATAATTTTTTCACTTCTTTGCTGACTTGACTGCTTTTAAGCGGCGATAGTGCCATCTATCTAACGATAATTGCAACCGATTGGCTTTCCAGATTCATCTTTATAGATGAAATATAACAATTAATTTTTTTACTATATTTTATAATATTCATTCAGCTTAAGTGCAGCAATTAGCACTTAAAAATAAAAAATAAAATTTACTTTTATGGCTCTCCAAGACCGGCACAGCCAGTAGAGCGATAGATCTAAAACACGTCTCTGAAGCTGCTAACATCAAATAGGCACCTATGCTATCGTGCGTCATAGACAAAGCCAGGAAACTACATTTCTACACCTGTTTCTAAACCTTCTCCTACATTTCTAAACCGTTCTCATTTCACTCGTTTTGTTTGTGTACGTAATTGGCACAGAGGTCCGTAGAGAGAGAGAGATTTTAGAAGAAAACATAAACCGTGACACATGTTTCCAAAACGATCTATGAGGGGGCGCTGAAAGTCAATAATCGCCTGTCTTCTTGTGCATTCCATTTACGAGTATAAAAATAAGAAACGTCAGAAAAGTCTAGAAATTTGTTAAACTAAAACAACCGTTAGTTACCTACATTAAAGGTACGTAAATTCTTGTATTATTTTTATTGATAAGTTTTTGTTCGCGCGTTCGGCTTGCAATCTTGCCCGCTAAGCAACTTTCGCAATGCCGGGTCGCCCGATGGGTGACCAATTAAAAAACATCTCGAGCTTCTCTGTGCTTCGGAAGGCACGTTAAGCCGTTGGTCCCGGTTGTTGTCGTAAGACGGCAGTCGTTAAAACCCACCAACCCGCATTGGGCCAGCGTGGTGGGTTATGGCCCAATATCCCCACGTGCTATTGTTCACGTGGGAGGCCTGTGCCCAGCAGTGGGACGTTTATAGGCTGATGATGATGATGATGATGAAGTTTTTGTTTGAGCATTTTTAGACATTTGTTATATAATAACAAATACATTATTACTGTCCAAGAAGTATAAAAATGTGTAAAATATTTGCTATTGGGCTAAATAATGACTGAAAATCATATATCATGAATCATCAAATCAACGAAAGTAAGTTACCTAGTGTTTTTTAACCACAAAAACATTTTTACTGCACGGTCTTGCTAAGTCAGTCAGAGTTTATGCGATAAATGTTGAAACTTAGATTATTTGTTGGAAGAACAAAACCAACGACATCTTTTAATATTATCAAATAAATCAAATTGTAGCAAAGCAGTAAGCAGCCTTGCTAAAATGTTGCGCAACAATCATTGCCATCTAACGCAAGCTTCCAAAGCTACGACTGTTGTTACGAAGCAGTGCTACGATGCTACATTGTGCTACGCGAACCACGCAACTGCTACGTGGAATAATTTAATACTTTCTGAAGATGTCGTTATTATAATATAATTAGATATTATCTATGGCGTGCATTTAAGAAACAATGTAGTGTTTTCAAAATATTTTAAACCTATAAATATCAGCTTTGTTGCGTAACAACTTAACAGAAAGCCTTATTAAATATCATATTATTTCTCTGACTTTATGATCGTTAAATTTAATATTTTTATTGCTATTGGAAGTCGTTAGACCAACAATAACATTAAAATTATTTCTTATAATAAATCTAGGTAAATTCTTTTTTTGGTTATCTTTAAATAAATATATTATTTTATGTAAGAATAAAACAATATATTTATTTAACGTAACGTAACGTTTTACGTATTGTACGTACGGCAATATAAAATTATTTTTGCAATATTCAATATTGTTTGAATAAAAAGCATGAAACAAAAACCCTAACCGAATAAAACGACGTTTAAAAATGATAACATCTAACCGATTGGACTATATTTGTAATCACTACTTCTATTTCCATCGAGTATTATTCAGTGGCCATTACAATAAATGTGGAGTGTTGAAAGGGATTTATATAGGGAGCCGGGCAGGGTCGGCTGGCTCCATTCATCGACGAGGGGCCGGGTGCGCGGTGCGGGGGTGCGACGCGCGCATCTCTCAGGCTCCAGGCCAGCTCACCTAGTACTTACTCTGGCCTTGTGGCGAGAGCACACGGCGGCTTTAAGGCCGCCACAAACAACAGACTCACCCTGTGCTTATAGTGAACTAAAGTGCATTTAATCGTTATTGAAACAGTTGAAATATTAAGTGGAATTTGAGGATTGGCGAAAAATGCACGCAGCGCGGCTTTGAGGTAAGTCCAATATTTTTGTCGATAAAACAAATGACGCACGTACCTGTCTACATAGATGAAACAGTGTGTATCATATGTATCATCTAGGAATGGTAGGAATTTTCTCTTATATTACATACAGCCATGAGAAAATCCGTGGGCGGTTGAAGGTTTAGAGTTTCAGGCTGTCGGGTGCCGTGGGGGCGGAGTGCGGGGGCGGGCGTGGGCAAGCCGCCGCGCAACCTACCCACGTATTGATCGCTCAATTTTCATACACAATCGCAAAATATTGTAACAGTAAATAACATTTTTTTGTAGTTTATTACAGGCTCTTTTATAGTCGGTTGTGCATTTGGAATACATTTAAACGTTCTCAATTTATAAGTCTAGGGAGTGGTAACTACGGCGGCCTTCCTCTACAACAACGTAGGTGGTAGAGCCGGATTGATCACGAGTTTTGATTATATCCTATTAACTTAAAAGAGAAATTTATAACTATATGCATTCACGTCGAAATAATTTGCATGCTTCTAGAAATGATATACATAGTTACTAAGAATATCTTTACAACATGAAGATATCTTGAACTACGTATATTGCTTCAGTCTGCACGTGCACATATAACCGCCTAGGAATTTATGTATGCATGATGTCAAGTATTTATGACATCATCGATCACATGTTCCAGAAGGGACAGCACAAAGTGGCGTCTGAATATAGGATTCAGTATTTGAGGATGTTTTTAAGTTGCAATAGCGATAAATATAAATTTGAGATTCTTATTACAACACAGATAGTATGGCCGTGTTGTGTTAAATAGTCTTTCTGCTACTGGCAATTGACGCAATCCGCTTAACTTTTGGTAAAAAAAAATAAATTTGAAAAAGGACAAAGTGTTGAAAATTGTAATTTGTTCGCAACAATTTGTGTAAAAATTATATGTAAATAATCACAAAAAAAATTTGATTGGGTAGAGTTTAAAACAATCTTATTAATTAATCCCAAGAGTAACCACTCAAATAATATATATACTAACATAGTTATAAGTTATATATCTACTAACAATAATTGTTTTATATTGTATGTATGTTAGTCTGTAAGGTATTTATTATATGGGCCCCTTTGTGTTTTTTACCATCTTGTACATTGTGTGTTGCCTGAAATAAATGATTTATTATTGTTATTATATTATTATTAAATACTTCGCCGCTAAACTGCTTTCGCACGTGACAGCCCTATTGTTACGACTAGCTAAGGCAGGCCCTGTACTCTCAAACAGAAGTACTTATCACATTATCCGATCTCTTAATTGCAAGAACTAGAAACCCCAGTCTACTAACTAACCCACACATGGGACTATATACTATGTCAGGTCTTACCACCAGGGTGCCCAGTGTGAGTTTTGTTTACTATCCGTATGCATACGGATACTCACACTAATAATCGAATGATTACGTTTACGAAAACGAAAATTAGTATGGCATTGAAGCAGCGTCTCCTGGTGACATACGGGAAAAGTTAAAATTTTGACATACAAAGACTCGTTTTCGTTAACGTGATCGAATATCGTATAAAACTCTCAATAGGCACCCAGATCAGAACGGACACACGTGTAGTAATATAAGCAATAGCAACAGCTACTTTTGAATGGTATGTTGCCGCAAAATGGTGATCGAAAACACCCAACCAGCTCTTGTTGGTCCAGTAAGAACGGGCTGTAATCCACATTACAGCATTATTCTAATCGTTGGGACGTAACAATGCTGCTTACATTGTTGGTGTCATGATGACATATATACGTTTGTAGTAGCTAACCAGGCGGACTTAGAACAGACGCTTTAACCAGCTAAACCGAATAGTTCGTCGCTCGCTACAAACCTTCGTGTCTGAAACCGACAGTCTCACCACTAGACAACGAAGGTGATTCAAATACATCTCAATTGTTTCAATTTTGTTATCTAAATATAGAACTAAAAGTTGGATAGACAAAAAGAATCTTAAGTCATGGATTCAAATCGCTATGTTTGTCGCAGTTCTCATCGATATGAAAATAAAACCATCGATCTGCCGTCCGTATAACGGTCCCGACGCTTCTGAAAGAATCATCGTGATAAAAATAAAACCAGCCCAGTTTGAATCTGCTGGAGCCTGTACTGCGTAGAGTGCGCGGCCGGCTGAATGGGCTTGGATCAACAAGTACCTAGTAAGATATCGAGCGCGCATGCGCAACGCTGTTTTTCGGGAGCAACATGGCCGCCAGCTCTCGCCCTTAATTCGAGCGGTACGATGTTTTAATTAACTGAATAGACGTTTTGCGTCATACATTACGTTGCAGACAGAGATCGGTGCTCGCTGGGATTAAGATATAGGTGCGTAAAGTGCAAATGTAAATTGCTAGTGGCAAAAGTGATGGTTTACCATTCCGTTTCTTCATACATAGAGCGTAATATTTTTTTATAAAGAAGTGAATTAAAGTGAAAATCTTAAATAATACGTGATTGAAGGTAGATGTAATTTGTGTAAAAGAACTCCGAAGTGTATAAATAAAACTAACAGACCGCAGCGTACTAAGTAAAATTTTCAGTACATTTCGTACAAATTAAAATTAAATGGCAGTTATTCTTCGCCGAATCATATTTAGATCCAGAGCTGCATCTTAAATCTTCAAGTACAAGAGTACAACTTTTTTTATTTGAAAAAAAAAACAAAATACGTTATGAAGTGTAACCTAATCATTTGTGATTTAAATGTTCAAATAATTTTTAACGCAAACAAATACAAAAACTGCTGTGCTGGAAGAGCACCTGACCTAGTATGTCAAAAGGGTGCAGGTTCAAATCCTGCTCGTGGAAAATTTTTTTCAACATTTGTGTTTTTATTTACAATTAGTTTATTTCGGTAATACATACCGTTCGAAATTTTCAGTGTTTTAGTAGTGACTGGTGACTTCCAATTCCAATCGTGTGGGCTTTCGAAATTTTGATTGGTTTGAGATCATTCTCACTATATTCATATATCACCGTTTCACAATCGTCATACCCTGAACAGCTTCTAATTGACACTGCTTGAAAATATTACTACAAATGTTAATATGACAATGGGTTTTTCTCAAGATTATTTTAAACTTGTAGAAAAACTAATTCTTCAAAATTTGTTTTGTCTTTGTTTTATTATATGATTTTTGCAGTTCCATGTCATAGCTTTATAGAAGGTTAGATGTTTTCATTTCACACATAAAACCGGGCTATGCACCGAAAATCCGAAACACTTTTTGCCCGACCTGGGAATCGAACCTAGGATCTCCGGATATCGGGCCGAGGGTTTTGCCACTTAAACACCGGAATATAAAGACAACTATAAAGCTTTATCATTCAAAACTTACTACTAGTAGATTGATAACATTTTTTATTGTATTTAACGATTATGAAAAAAAAAATATAAGTAGTTGAAAAACGTCACTTTTCTATAGTGGGACTCTGTATTGCAGTCGCTAGCTAGCCGCTAGTCTCGATTATAGGATAGGCAAGTATCACGGTAGAGATGTGGTCTTGTACCGTCGAGTACAATACCGTAGGATATACGATATACGAAATACATATAGGATATATAAAAAGAGTTGCGCATATGTATATCTCTATGGATAAGAGAAGTACATATGCGCAACTTTTTTTGTAAGTTACACACATTCACAGGCAGATAATACAAATGCGTGCTGCTACTACTATTCAATTCAATTCAAATAAAACAAGTAAACTAACAAGCGAAGTACATATTTGCCACAAAATAAAATAAATTACATGATATCAATCGACATCATTGACATCGAAAGAAAGGTGGTCAAAATCGCGTTCGTTCGATAAATTCCTCAACTGAGTAAAAACAATTTTCCAACAAAAAAGACTTCGATTTATGTTTAAAATTAGCCTTGTAGACGGAGATTTTTAGGTCAATAGGTAATCTGTTGAATAATTTATATGACTGATATTTAGAACAATGTCTGACCGCAAGTCTAGTTGGAATTATTTTATTAACGAAATCTTTCCTTCTAGTGCTCTCTCTCTAAGCTCTTTCCTCTGAGGACTCGACATTACCCAAATTTTTGGCAAAGTTTGTCAGTAACACCAGAATATACAAGCAAGGAACAGTCAATATTTCAAGAGTTTTGAAATGCTCGCGACAAGTCTCTTGCTGCCTAATACGGGCTATTTTTCTAATTGCTCTCTTGTTGTTTGCTACAATTACTACTCGTAGTTGCGGTTGTTACAATTACACAAATTACACTACTATATTAGACGCCTTCATGCACTTTTAATTCGTCAATCGCTCGCTTGTGGCGCTATCGTAGCGTCCTACGTTCCGTTCTACGAAATATGTGTTTTGGTAGCGATAAGTTGCTAATTGTTGCGATTGCGACTGTCACTTTAAAATCGGTGATAAGCTTGCGGACTGCATGTGACCTAAAAAGTAGTCATTTGTCGTATTTGTAGGAAAGTAAGGAAAGTAATAGGAGAGGTTTGTGATATAACTTTTTAAGCTTTCATTGTCACTTACATAAAATTATTATTCAAATCAAATCAAATATATTTATTTGCATGAAGAGTGGTTACAAAAGATCTTACATTAATGTTGAGTCGCTCACTATTCACCAGATACTGGCATGCAAATTTAATAATATCATTAGGCACCTTCATAGTACCTACCAATGCAAAAACTTTACAGTAAATTAAGACATAATAATAATAAAATAATAGAATAGATTTTATATACTCCCTATCGTCGTCTTTTACAGTAATCCATAAATTCCTCTATGGAGTAAAAAGTATTAACAGGATTAGGTATCATGTTTTTTGGTATTTGTGAGTATCCCCGATATTCTCATCTTTGTAAATCTTTTTTTTATGCCTTACGGATAAGCACTTTGTTTCATCTCACCTGATGTTAAGTGATGATAAAGGTCGAAGGTGGAAATGCACTTCATCTTGAATCCTCAATTACTGAAGCACTGGCTGTCTTATCTCTAGCTGCCGGAACACCGCATGCTACCACCATTGATGTTATAGTGACTTATTTAGATAACATGATAATACTAGGCGGACTTAAAGCAAGCTCTACCACCAACCAAAGTATGAGTACACAAACATGTACCTCCGCTATTATCGAACCTGGGACCTCTGGGTCTGAGACCAGTGGTAAAACCACTTGACCACAAAGGCGGTTTTTCTGGTGTCTACCGAGCCGTACCATTGTTGCTAAAGCCACAAACCGTAGACCACAGTCATATCATCATCATCTTCATCACCAGCTTAACTTATGTCCCCACAAGCACAAGGGCACAAGCCTTCCTTATGACTTAGACAAGGAGAACGGGCTATAAACTACCACGCGCGCCCGGTGTGGTTATATATCGTCGGTCACATTACAAAGGGGCGTAACTCAGAAATCATTGATTTTGAATTAAGTATACCTACCATCGTAATCAATGTAAAATGATTCATAACGTCACAAAGTGTCGTATCTCTAATACCGTTGAAGAGCTATGTCACAATTCAAAGAGCCTTAAATCATTTTTCTACTTTGAAAAATTTTCGCAAACCGGCGTACCTAACCGATTTATTAATTGGTTTTGACTAACGCCTGTTGAAAATACACTGCAATCATGGCATTACTATGATTTCGTATTGTAGACAAATCAGTGTATACTTGGCTTGTACGCAAGAATAATTAGTTCTCAAATTTTCGGTAAAAAATTGACTGTGCCTTACGATATTTACAAACCAAGGGGAACATTTGTTTCGTCGGTAAGTACGTAATATAAAATGTATGAAATAAGTATTCTTTAGACAAATGGTCAAAATTGTTTTGTTTTTTTATAGGTTATGTAAACAAATTGATAAAATATTTTGTGGTTGTTTTATTCCTTTTTATTAAATTATATAGTGGGCGTTACTAAAACATTGAACTACGTGTATCACATCACTAACGGGCATATATTGATATTATTTAAAAATATATATGTATCTGCTATTTCATTGATTTCCTGTTACTTACTTAATAGTTACATTAATGTTCATTTTTATGACAAGATTACCTATTGATGCTCTATTGATGACTATTTTTTTCTTCTAACCATGCTATATGCTCAGGGCGTTACTAAAATATTTAATAATGTGAATCATCACACGGGCGTATCTCGATCTTGTTTTAAAAAAAGCATTATTTGTACTAATACATAATAAAAAAAATATTTAATTAGCTTATTAATGCAATATGGCATCTAACGATGATATTACATTAATATAATAATAGCCACATGCGTTAATATGTTTACTCACTTTCTTTAAAAGTGCTAAACTGAAAAGTTGCAAAAACTGATTTTCGCCCCTATATGATGTGACCGACGACTGATTGACTGACATGACCACAATCATATGGCACATAAAAATTGGTTTTATGACTAAAAGTCATGTTTTTTAAAACGTATTGACGTTATCAAGATGGTGCACTTACCCACCATAAAATTCCCGTTCCAACCTTAAGTCCCTCTTGCTGAATTGGCTACTTCACTTGCAGGGTGGGGTGAAGTCTGGTGACGAGTCATGGTGCGCCTGATGCGGGGGAGAGGCCGCGCGCCCTACGCGCCCAACATCTAGGAATGCGCGCCCTCGCCCCGCGGCCGTGCGCGCGCGCCGCCATGCCTGCGCCCGTCGCCTTGTACATCATATCTGCCACCTTCTTTTGGCTATGCGGTAAGTTTATAACAGTGACCTTATGCATCTTACATATTATGAGTCATCTTTTTTGGCTATGCGGTAAGATTATACAGGATGTTTGGTAACAGGTGTATATTCCCGAAACAAAGCCATGCAACCATGTATAAAGAACACTGTGATAGCATGCAAAACATACTTATGTAGATTTACTTTTCCATAATGAAACTCATATTTGTTTTTTTGTTTATTCCTGCAATGTTTCGACTTCTGTTTATGTTTGGCAATGAAGTTGACGACTAAGAACAACATATCAGCTTGACCTAGAGTTGTCACTTTACAGTTTTACTTAGTAACAAAGAAACTCAATATCTCGGCCATATGGTTATTTTTAGTTATGTTTATAATTTTCCAGAGTTCTATGAACGGTACCCTATCTGCCATATCGGGATGATGCAGATATTACCACATATCCTGTATAAGTCAAACAACGAGTTGCTGTTACGTCAGAACATCGACATCGTGTAGAACGTCATCATCGGCCTGCATTACTGCTGAGAGGTCTTCCCACATGAACAATAGTGCTTGTACAGTTCGTACCATAGCCCACCACGCTGACCTAAAGCAGGTTGATGGGTTTAAACGACTGCCACCTTACGAAACACGGAGGAGCTCGAACCATTTTGATTTGGTCACATGCGTTGACTTGATATTACGAAAGTTACTTAGCTTGCAAGTCACAACAAGAACGCTCAATCGCCTGCGCAATCGAGTTCCACAAAATATACTTATCTTTTAAACATTTAAAAAAATACATCTATAATTATTATTTTCATTATGTAAATTTTTGCATTTACAATGCATGTAGTTACAATATAAAATTTTACTATCAAAAGTCAACCAATCTCAGGAAGCTCGAGTGGGTGTGGGCTCGAGTAATCGAACTCCACTAGAGCCCACTCAAGCTTCCTAGACTGGTTGATTGTTTCTTGTAAAATTTTATCTTGTATCTAAAATAAATGTTTTGTTTGGCAGTGAGTGCGGACGATCAACCGCCAATGGCCGGCACCCGGCCCGCCAACGGCACCGTTGGCCCCGCCGACCCCCGGTCGGTGATGGGCCGCGTGCCTCCCTACCAGCCATCCAACATGGGCGCGGGGCCCATATCTATGCAGGGCCCGCCCATGTTCCGGCCCCACGGCACGCGCATCGAACCTTGGAACCGTACGTATTAGGACCATCATCATCACCCCGTTTTGATGTCTCCACTGTTGCGACACGTATTAGAACCCCTTTTTACCTCCCCGCGTCTCTCGGGAGAAGGGCATACCCACAAAAAACCACTGTACTTCGTCTAAATATTGTTGCAAAAATCAGCCGTGAACAGCATCAGGCATTCAGCCCGTCGTCGTTCACCCCAGCAGTAGGACCAATGTCTTATCAAACCAAAGTATGGTAACTGCTAGTTGTGCTCTTCGTACAACCAAAGTACCTTGAAAGCTCGGGTTACCTATCAGAAATATAGGGAGTGGACTATACTTGTCCATGGCGGTAACTCCTTTGAGACATTAGTCTTATGACTACTACTAGAAAACCGATGTACCGATGTACTACATTTTTAATTTGAAAATCTAAAGTCAAACCCCTCTTTGATTTAATTGCGTATTTCTCATTTTTTTCTATAAATATTCCGAAGACAAATCTCAGTATTATTATTATTTTTATAGCACATCCGATGTTTGAGAAACACCCATTCGACGTTATTTCCGAAGCCATCGAGGGTAGTGACGACGATGGCGGGTGCAACCAACCATGTCTCAAACAGCATTTCTCGTGCCAAGTAAGTAAAAGATTTTTTGTTGAAACACCTATAGTTTAATAAGATAAAAGATTGACCGTTCAAAACGTCAGAAACAAGAAGGTTGTATATCATCATCAACATCAGCTCCCACCCAGGCCCTTCTTTACCATTGGGCACTCTGGGCAAGTGCCCAGGGCCCCGCAATCGATGGGGCCCCCTTGTTCCTGCCAGATCACTAACCGATAATCGATATTACCGATAAATATATTTGTTTTGCGAAACAAGAATTTCTAACTTATTGACTTTTTTTGCGTTTTAATTCAAATAAACCAGGGGCCTAACACTGGCAACTCTATCTGGCTGGAAATAAATAAAAATACCAGTTGAATAAATCTAGAGTTTTGCTTATCTACTCCTTTTGCCTGTATTACTAAAAATCTAGCGTGCCATAAGGACCCCATTTCTGTAAGTGCCCAGGGCTTCCAATAGGTTAAATACCCAATATTATACATAGTCTATGTTAAAGACGGCCTTGTTCCCACCACATTTTCAACTTTATGTGATTGAGATAAGATTAAAAACCATTGAAATATTCAAACATGTTCTGCCTGTTAAAATAAACGTCCCCTTACTGGGTTCGGGCCCTCCTACACGAACAATCGTTCGGCTTAGACCGAGATCGGGCTATAACCCACTATTACCTGAGGTATGTGGCGATAAGGCCAATGATGGTAGAAACGTACTTCATCCAAAACTTTAAACTATCGAGAATCTTACTCATAGGTATCTCTAACTAGCAGCTGACACAACAATCACTTACCTACTTTACGACTTAGGTAAGATGTTGGTAGACAGACAGGAGGACTTAAAATAAGCCGTACTACTATTTAAACCGAACACAATATTGCTTATCATCGGTAAGCGTACGAGACCCCGCGTAAGAGAGAGAGAGAGAGAGAGAGAGAGAGAGAGAGTGAGAGACATGTATTCACACAAACAAAAAAAAAATAGCGAGAAAAGATAGGAGCAGTTTGTAAAAACCGCGTAGAACCATCTGCTTTTACACAATTTTCCGACATATACATATTTGAAAAAAGTGAATATCTTGGCCATCCAAGATATTCACTGTTTTCGTCTTCCTGTAAATTGTGTGAAAACGGTTTTTACAGACAGCTCTAACGTGGTCACGCACTCTCACCGTCGATACGTAGGTATGGGTACCTACTGCTTGATAAACAGAAATCTGTAGATTTACCTCTGGATTCTTCACGTCACTTGTCGCAGGTCCCGTCCCAGCACTATTGAGGATGGCTACCAGGCTTGGTCCCTACTTATTCTGCGTTGGTCCAGCACGCCTCTTTCGCTCCTTTGGCCCTTGTTGTTGTCTCCCAATGTCCCCCATATCTCGCGAATCTTGCCATTATATGCACACTCTCCGTTACAATTCACACTCAGTTCTTTCTCCTAAACACATTTTAAAACTTTTTATTATTTACCGCACAGTAAAAACAATAGGTTAATAAGTGGCAAAATCTTTCACAATTTAGGTGTGGCAGGCAGCAAGTGAGAAGTGAGTGAGCGTGTAATGTGTCATGTGTCATCATGTGTGTCTTTTTTTTTTATTTGTATACACTAATTGCTTTTTTTTTTTTTTCTCCTTAGTTATCGGTTGAATGCTTGGTTTGTTCCGCTTCACCACAGTATAAATATAAGCATTAATACTGTGGCTTCACTATTGTTTTTTTTATATTATATACTGTCACTGTTAATTTTATTATAGTTGCTACTTTTTTTTTTATTCTTTTATTCTTAGTTATTTATTATAATGTAATGCATGCACTGACCTACATTAATATTTTAATGTCGGTCAGTGAATGCGACGTGCACTCATAAGGTGCGGTCAGAATATCAGTGCTGCTGCAGCGGCTCTCGGGCTGCCGCAGCACATGCTGAGGCACGCACCTTATTGACCAAAATTAGCAATATCCGTTGTGCACAGCACGTTACGTACCTATACGACCACTGCGTATTTATTATGTATAAGTTCATAATTAAGATTTTGTGTTATTGTTGTTATTGTTTTTGTGCTGTGCTATTTGTTAACCTTGTATTTTGGTCAATAAATGTTTATCTATCTATCTATCTACTTTAATTTAATCGATTTGTTATGTTTCATGTTTGACTTATTAATTGTGGCGATTACTTGGTTTTAATGCCTTCGTCCAATTCCATACAGAGCGGTATATAAAGGCTATTTACTAATACCTACATTTTTGTACAGATATCTTGCACATGCATCGCAATGGAGAAGCGTTGCGACGGCGTCGCCGACTGCGCGGAGGCGGAGGACGAAGCGGGCTGCGCGCGCTCGTGCGACGAACACGAGAACCGCACCATCTGCCACAGCACGAACGTGTGCATCGCGCTCGACTGGCTCTGCGACGGCGACAACGACTGCGGTGACTTCTCCGACGAGACGCATTGCGGTAAACACGACAACAATCAATTAATCTTGATGATAGATGAAAGCTCGACTAAAAGACGCCCACTGCTGGACAAAAGCTTTCCCTAAGGATCTTCACAACGACTGATCTTCTGCTGCTCGCAAGCAGCAGCTATCCCGCGACATTCACCAGATCGTCGCCGTTGGTTCACTTTAGCAACGCTTTTTTAGTTTTTGATTGCGACAGTGCATTCATGTTCATGGCGCATATATTATGCAACTGTGCCGGAATATCGGTAAAAAGCCGTTAATAATTACTTTAATGTAGGTAAGTGGGCGTGCCGATTTGAGTTATAACATAACCTAAAATAGTACAAAACACAAAGTATAAAAGTAAAGCATTCTATCAGTGAAAGAATTTTTGGAATTCGGCCAGTAGTTCCAGAGATTAGCCCCGACATACAAACAAACGAAGTCACAAACGTTACCTCTTTATTAATAGTACCTATAGATTACATCAGAAAACAAGAATTTGTATTGCTAAATTGCAACTTTACAACAATAGGCAAAATTATAACCACCACCAGCTAGGCTACTCTTGACGCAAACTCAATCTCAATACAATTCTAATCCCAAATCTAAAAAATTAAAGTGGCACTCTTAAAAGCGATAATAGCGCTACATTGGAATTAAATTGCGTGGAAATTGAGTGAACAAATTATTATTGAGATGGGGCATTCCGAAATTGCGAAACTTATCCCAATATCGACACATATTAATCGCATTGGAATTGTATTGAGATTGAGTTTGCGTCAAGAGTAGTCTAGCTTTTCGTTAACGTAAATGGTAAATAAAACTGGCACTCAGCACGCAGATCTTAAAGAAGCTGGCTGTTTCAGGTGGCGCTGTGAACTGCACGTCGGAACAGTACCAGTGCGGCAACGGACTGTGCATCCACAAGGACTGGGTCTGCGACGGCGACAACGACTGCCGCGACAACTCCGACGAGACCAACTGCACCAAGGGCAAGTGAGTACACGCCCTTACCATAAATTAAAGAGACTGCAGAAGGTTATAAGCTTCATACAAATGCGCTCGAGCAACGAACACATAGACTACCTCTAACGGTATTAGGTATAATATATTAGGTCCTTACCTATGAAATTGACGTTTTGTATGAAGATTTTTTATAAAATTATATTTTTCATACTAACGTTTTTTTTTAAATTTTCTTAACATCTATTTATAATAACACTATAAAAATTAAGGGTAGTGTGTTTGTTTCACTAGTTAAATATAGCAGACATTAAAAAGAAAAAAAATCAAGTTCCTTCAAAGCTACAATGAAACAAAAAGTCAATTCCGCGAACAAAAAAAGAAGTCAATTTAAAAAAATAATTGGGCTATAAAGACACAAAATGAATAATCATTGTTATTACTGAAGCCTAAGTAACTAGTCCTAATTAAAGGTATATAACTTTTAGAAGTAATACACCTATAATAAGTGAGAAAAAAACGTATGAATAAATTTCATAGGTAAGGACCCAATATGAAGCTTACCTTCTGGGTCTCCTTATTTTGTGCTCTTACTTTTGTATAATACGACTACTGAAAGCCCAGTGTGAGTTATATTTGACATTCGATATCGTTAACGAAAACGAGAATTTGTATAGCAAAATTTTGACTCCTCTCGTATGTCGCCAGGAGGCGTGGTGAAGCAATACCACTAATTTTCGAATCGAAATCGAATAAATACGGATAGTGAACAGAACTCACACTAGGCACCCTGGTGTCTTGCGACACGGCGAGCGGTTTCTACTTCATTGCGTTCTTTCTATCACCGTTGACTGTGACTGCCGTAGTATAACGTGTAATGAACTATAAATCCGCACGCCGCGTCGCAAGAAGCTCGTGCTTGTCTTAGGTACATAAGTCCTTGCAGTGACATACCTCAATAAACAAAAGATCATACAGGTCAAAGTGCTACTGGAGAGGAGGATTGAAATCAAGTCATCGCTATTACGCAATTGATCGGTAGTGGTTTAAAAACCGCGCTTGCCAAATGAGGGTTGGTGTTCACAATCTCGGGCTATGCATCAAAAAGGCCGGAAACACTGGCCCATGAACCCAGACCTTCGGGTATTGGGCCGCGGTCATTGCCATTCGCCCACCGAGGCGTTATAGGCACCGCCCTACTGATTGAAAATTATTATGCAAAATGCAGAAGGACCAATAAATGCAAGCAAACATGCACACCAAACTGATAACCTGACACGTGTTTGACCTATCCACGTAGCTGTTGAGGGGTTGAGATGTGCGCGCTAAACCACATTTTATTAAACTTTTTTTTAATTTTTTTATTTAAACTTTTGCAACATAATTATTACATGGCGGACTTAATACCTGAGGCATTCTTTACCAGTCAACCATACGGTGGTGCAGACATATATTGGTAGGTGCAATTAAGTATATTATAAACAATTTAAATGTAAGTAATAAGTATATAATACATGCATAAATATTATATATACATATACTTATATTGTATTGTATTGTAAATACGTAAACTACAATAAATAAACATACATAAAATACATAATTCTAATAGGATGTTATTGAGATGATTTTGCCATGATTCTATCAAACAAGAGTTCACGGACTTTCTTGTTAAAAGCGTCACGACTCGTAACCATCCTGATTTCGAGAGGCAGCGCGTTCCAGAATGGATTAAATGTGAAAGGAAGAATGAACAAAATCAGATGTATGAGAGGGACAGAGAAGGAGATATTATTTGAGGACCGGAGATTTTTACTATGAGAGGAGCAAAGATACTGAAAATGGAGAGCAAGATAAGAAGGAGCATTTAAAGAATTTAGAAGCGAAAACATACAAACAAAGCCCGTAAACGTCTTCGCTGGCAAATAGGCAACCATTTCAGTTCCGACCTGAACTGCGAGATGTGGTCATATTTTTTCAGATTGTGAATTAATCGGATACTGTTGTTGTGTAATCTGTCAAGTTTATAAGCAAGTTAGCATTAAGATCATTATAATTTATAACACACGTCACCATAGTCGATCAACGGAAATATGAAGGTTTGCACAAGCATTATCTTTGTCTTGAGAATTTCAATATACTGAACTCAATTTCACATTTTTTCTTACTGTCGTTACTGCAATTTATTTTTCAAAATCTTCGTGTAAATGCTTCGAATAGATTTTATTTTTTTAACTACTACTAATCTACGAATTAACTATTTTATAAGTTATAGAAATATCTCCTACAGCTCAAAACGGTTCTTTATTAAGGTGGAACTTCAACTACTTTCAGTCACTTCGACGAGGAAAAAAAACTTCTAGACTTTAGATCAGAGCTTTAGAACTACATATTAATAAAAACAATATATTCTTCTAAACGTATAATAGAGTTATTTGTTGTCCACGTCGTATTTTGCAATTCATCTGTTTGATAGGTTTTAAAACTCTTAAAATGGCTCGCACACAATACAAGTGTACACAAAATGTTTCAAACAACCAACCACGACAAAACTTTTGAATAAAGAAGGTTGGTAAGTAACACTTCTAAAAGAGTACAACAAAAAGTAGAGCTTCAACAAAAATCAAACGTCAATTAATGGAATTTTGCAGTGGTAGGGTCGCGCCTGTAATCGGTGCAATATCCGCTGTTTGGCTTAGTTCCGTCTTAACAGGATATAAGTTCCAGTGAAATTACAGAGCTGGAGATTTGATGTAGGTACACTTGCTAGCGGATATACATCACCGCAAGAGTAGTAGAGACAGACATCAACCAAACCATGAAGTCGTTACATCTATTTTCGCCATCTAAAGAAATATTTTGGCTTGGAACAACATAAAGAACCAAAGTAGATTTAGTTCCGATAACGATTGTATTTAATCTTGATCTTTCGATGATGTTATTTGCCTTTATACCTTACCATAATTTGCTACCACCCTACTCCATAATCCTTGGCAAATTGTCCTGCCCTACCACAACCATTTCGCGCAAACAATTTTAACCTTCAATATTACCCTAATTGACCCATGTATACATATCTACTATACATAACGGAGTATTATCTTCACAACGGTGTCTTTATAAGCAAATCATATACAATAGACTTAATAAAGTAATTGGTCCTTATCTTATTCTTAGATAAGATGATAAACAACATAAGGTCCATTGATGTGTTTTTGTCAATATAAAATACTAGCTGACCCGGCGGACTTCGTACCGCTTTGACAGTTTCCATCATTGAGTTAAATATATATCAATGGTTTCCATGACAACAAAAAACAAACAAATCATTTTGTATTGGCAAATTAAATTGTCGTTTTAAGTATTTTTTTTTAAATATAGCCCATGTTACTATAGCGCTAATGTAGCATTGAAAATTGAAAAAAGAATTTTTTAAATCTTTTAAATAGTTTTTTAAATAATATTAGTATAGAAGAATGTAGAAAGAATAAGTTGTCAGTTATTCATGGCATTTTTTTTATTCATACATATAATCTACATATCAAAACTGTCAAGAGTGCCAGAACACAGGTACGCCATAGGTTATGTCTGTAATGAGATTGTAATTAAATTAACGATAACAATTTGAGACTCAATTATTGAGGTCTAAAATTGAAAATATTTGAAACTGATTAAAAATTTCAACCGTCAGAAGTCAGATGAAACTTTGTTAGGAAACAATATAAGTAATAATATAAGTAATAATATAAGTAATAATATAAGTAATAATATAAGTAATAATATAACAAAAATTTCATCTGTAAATTAGGACAAAATCAGGAAATCAAAACAGAATTATAAAATGGCTGTACAAGTACAATACAATATTTAAAAAATGTATACGAGGATTGAAAAATTAACCCCTGAACCACAAAGTAAATAGACTTCAGAAGGTAAGGTCAATACATTTGCATCTGCAGTTTCCTTATTTTGTGCCACAACACATTCATATCTGTAAAAGTAAAAGTAAAAATGTATTTATTTCAGGTAAATCAATTACAATCAAGTTGCCGGGGCTACCCCAAAAAGTAGTCAGAAGACACCTGTGTGGGGTACGCCTCGCTCTTCCTACGTAAACATAACAGTTTCGATTTACATAAGTGATACAAGATTTCATACGTTCTTTGCGAGATTGTGTGTATGTGTGTGTGTTTGTGTGTGTGTGTGTGTGTGTGTGTGTGTGTGTGTGCGTGGGGGTGCGTGTGTGTGTGTGTGTGTGTGTGTGTGAGTGTGTGTGTGTGTGTGTGTCTGGGGGTAAGCATGTGCGAGTGTGTGCGGGAGGTGTATATGTACTAGCGTGTGTATTATGAAGATGTATCTGAGGGGGCTGATTTAAAACCTACTGCTTTATATAGTGTATGTGTGAAAAACAATAAGTTTCAACTCCATCAAGTCACTCTAACCAAAATGTCTTCAACGTCATCGTAACTAAGGGCTGAAAGCCATTCAGTTAAAACCTTCCTACACTTAAACAGTTGCATGGGGTAAATACTTAGTGTTCGATGTATTTTGTTATACACATAAGGAGCCTGAGCTATAAATTGCCGAGTGGCAAAGACAGTACGAGCAGGGTATGAAGGAGCTACGGTATGGCACCGTCTTTTTTGAAGTTTGGTGATATCTAAAGGTAAAGTTTTGTGGTAGCTTATTGTCATCTGAAGAATGTACAGCTTTCTAACAGAGAGCAAATTAGATATATCATAGAGGGTTTCGGTTGAGTATCTAAAAGGCTTACGGTACATGACTTTAATCAAGGATCTTTGTGCACGTTCTAAGTCTATAAAGTAAGTTTTGGCTGCACCACCCCATATCGGGATGCAGTATGTTATTACTGATTGGGCTAGAGCAATATATATTTTGTTTAGCATTTCAGTACTCATGGCGTGTCTCAGAGATTTGAAAATCCACATGAGCTTCCTTACCCTTCTTATAGTAAGCTCTAAATGTGGATACCAGCTTAATCTCTGATCCACAATAATTCCGAGGTATTTAACACTGCTAACTTTTTGTATAGATGGGCAATTACAAGTGATTGATGAAGGTGTACCACAGGAATGAATTTTGATGTCAAAATCAGGTGAAGGCTGCGAACTTATGTAAGGAGCGAAACATACGTAATTCGTTTTTTGGGTATTTAGAGTGAGTAGATTATCACTAAGCCAGTCACTAACACTAGCCAAGCCCCTCTCAGCCTCCAACCTGACCTTGGTCCAGGTCTTGGCAGTAAAAATGATAGCGGTGTCGTCCGCGTAGGACACAATTCTCCCCCCAACGTTACATAGGTTACAAAGACTGTTAATATATATCAAAAATAGCGTTGGGCCGAGGACACTGCCCTGCGGGACCCCGAACGAAACATTTTCTTCTGTACTAGTAAAATTGTTAATTTTTACTCCTTGTTTCCTATTATTAAGATAACTACTAAGAAGTGAGAGAGCAGCGCCCCGAAATCCGATACTTTCAAGCCTGCGTACAAGAATTGAGATAGAGACGGTGTCAAAGGCTTTTTTGAGGTCAAGAAAGACCGCTAGACACTTATTACCCTTATCGACTTCCCTAGTTATAACAGATGTAAGATCAGAAATAGCATGCTGCGTAGATCTACCCTTTCTTAAACCATATTGAGAGTCAGATAGAATGTCATACTGGTTCAGGTAACTTACTATTCTAGAGTTCAAAAGTCTCTCAATGATTTTAGAAATGGAGGTCAGCACAGAGATAGGTCTGTAATTACTTATGTCGTTGCTATCTCCACTCTTGTACACAGGAGTGACAATGGAGCGCTTGAGAAGGTATGGGAAGATTCCTGTTCTGAAACACAGATTGGCAAGGCCAGTGATCAGCGGAACTATGATATCCTTACTTTTCTTTAAAAAAGATGTAGGAATTCCATCCCAGCCTTGAGCACTCTTGGAGTCTATGGATATTAAAGTATTTTCTACTTCCCTGTGATCAGTGTCCAGTAAAACAAAAGAAGACAGATGATAATCATTATATGCAGTGCTTGGTTTCGAGGGAACCAATCTTTTAGAGATGTTGTCAGCTAGAGTTTTCCCAATGTCAATGAAATATTTGTTTATATGGTTGACAGAGGTTTGAGGACTAGGTTTAATTTTAAGTAGGTGACTGTTTGGGCTTTTGGGTGGCTTATAGTGGGTGATTTCGTTTATAGTAGACCATAAAGTTCGAGGGTTCTTTACTGAAGCATTGATTTTATTTTTGTTATATTTATTTTTAAGTTTTTTTAAGAGGTTTCCACAGAAGGTACGATACCGCTTATAAGTTATATTTAGGATTTGATTATGGGGGTTTAACTTAAGTTTAAGAAAAATAGTATTTCTCAGTCTTATACATCGTAAGGCACCTAAAGTCATCCAGGGCTTTATAATTCTTCTACTATTAGGGACAATAACATTTTTAGTATTGGATTGTAAAGCCGCTCTTACCATCTCTATTAGCGCAAAGGCATAAGTATCGGGGTCCTTAAGCACATCAAAGAAAGACACGTCAGTATTTACTAAACTCTTATATGCACTTTCGTAGTTAACTACGGTGTTGTACCTTTTGGGTATAGTTTGAACAGCCTTATTTGAGATTGATAACAGAACAAGGCAGTGGTCTGTTATTGTTGTATTTAGAACCGCGGTGAGAACTGTGTCATCTTTATTGTTATGCCTCAAAAAGACGTGGTCAAGACAACCGTCTCCCCTCGTCGATAAATTATGAGTCGCCAAGAGTCCATGCAGTGATAACATATTCAAATAATTCATTCTGTTGGTTCTTTCTTGACTTGTTTCAATTGGAGAAATAATCAAATCAATATTGATGTCACCTAAGATCATTACATTTTGACAGGGGGTAGTACTTTCAAGTTGATTATTGAGTGATGTAATGAAGTTACCTGCGTTAAAAAATGATGGGGAACGGTAAATACCCAAAATTGTAAAGTTTAATATTTGTATCTCAATTCCGGTGGCGTTTTGAAGGTTTAATTCTTTGAATTTTACTGATAGTTTATTACTGGTGTATGCAACTACTCCGTCACTTTGGTTAATATGATTTTTTGTTTGGAAGGAAGTATAATTCATTAGTTGTGGAATGGATTTGTTTGAGTTTAGCCAACATTCTGTAAGAATTAAAATATCTATATCATATTTTATTTCAGCCAGAGTGAGAATGAGGTCATCAAAATTTTTGTAAATGCTTCTAATATTTTGTGTTAATATAATTAAATTATGTGTAGTGTTATCCACCTTTATATCTGTCTTTCCATTAAACGATTCACTGGCTGATAGCTACTTCAGTGCCTATTCTATTTGCAATCCACCACCCTAAATTCTCACGTCAAATCGATGACGTCAATCGTAGGACATAAGCTATTAAGTTAAGACGTCATCCGTAGTATCACAAGTTATATAATCACAAGGTTGATGCACCGTGGGCGGTATAATAATCTGCGAAGTCTCTCATTGATTCATTCCAATTTAAAAATAGGGTTGTTGTGATCGCATTGTTCCATGTATAGAATACTTAATAGAATACACTGTGTATTCGATTGAATAACTCAACGATGATTGAGGCACAACATAATGTGTTTTAGCTCTTTAATATTGACTATAATTTATGAGTATACCATTTTAAATAGAGCGTTACTACTGATCGCAATTGAATAGAAATGGCAATTTTTATGTGGAGGAAGATAATACTATTTATATTAATTTATTAAAAAAGAAACATTATCCGGACTTTTTGAAAAACATTGATAAGCACAAAGTCCTTCTTATTGCTTATAAATATGTGGATTACCTCTATTATGATCAAGGTGTTGCTTATGAAGACTGTTACGAAACAATTAATTTTTCGGAAAACACCATTAACCACTCATTTCTTAGCTTTATTATCAATTTCAACACATGGTTGCCTGGAAGAAATTGCT
Source organism: Eudonia mercurella (assembly GCA_963082485.1). Taxonomy (NCBI): domain Eukaryota; kingdom Metazoa; phylum Arthropoda; class Insecta; order Lepidoptera; family Crambidae; genus Eudonia; species Eudonia mercurella. The sequence goes on along the minus strand of OY720027.1, from coordinate 6,982,531 downwards.
TTTTAGCGATAAGGCCGCCATTTGTACTTCTTCTTGTATTGTCCTCTCTAAGTCTTTTGTATGGTGTACAATAAAGAGTATTTTCATTTCATTTAATTTCATCTCTTAACTTATCTGCTGTTTATTCTCATACTAATAACAAGCAAAGCCTGAATGACTAATACTGTCTGATTAGACAAAAAATAATGCAAAAATAGGGGTGTACATTAACATGTAATCCATCACCACATTGTTTAGTGCTTTTAATACGAAAATTAATTTAATTGATCAACAACGGAATTTTTCATCGTACTGGTAGACAAACAATGAGCAAATATAACGTTATTCACAGAAGACATGTGTATGTCTTCTGTGATGTGTGATGTGTGTGTACACACACATACACAAAATTGCTTGAAATTTTACCAAAAGAATTTAAACTATCGTAGAGTCCTAAGTGTTTGATAAAAATACCAATACACGGTATACCAGTGTTTGATAGCAATTTCGCCAAAAAAATTTATCCGGTATTACGGTCCCAATGCATGCAAAGTTAGCAGGGCAAATGAAGCATCTGAAGCATTTATTGCATTCAACATTTTTGGAAAAATATACACTTACCTAAACTTCTGTTTAAAAAATATTTGTCAAAATTATAAAAACAATATTACAGTACTTTTTTGACTTTGAATCGATGACGTGTCTGTGTCGCACTAGGGAGATTTTTTTATACCTATGTCTCTAGTCACAGCATTATTTTATTATTTATCTTTAAACAGCAGATAAATTAGTATAGTAGAATAACTAGAATAAAAAAAAGACGTAAAAAAAGTTTAAATAACAAAACAAAACGAAAAAATCGTATATTTTGTCCGCAACATTTTCACCTGTTTCCCTACTTGGGCATTATTTTTCTGTAATTGGCGTATACTGGGCGTCTTGTAATGGTCGGTAGATCAATACGATGCTGCGGGGGTGCCACGGCGGGTGGTTTGGGGAAGGGCGGTCGCTATGGCAACGCGCCTACGCGCAGCCTGCGTTCCGAAGAGACGCCCGATATATCCCGCTTCCGTGGGCGGACTCATTATAGAACAAACCGTCAATATGATTAACATTATTTTAAATTGTTATTTTTATATTCAGAACGCTATATTTGTGTTAAAATTTAATAAAACGACTGCATCAGTTGGGATTTTATAGTAGGTATGGTAGATAACAGAGCTATCGAAATTCGGCGAAAAGATAATATTAATTTATGATTATTTATTCTTAATTACTTTAAAATTAAATTTTCTACTTTTTAATAGCTCAACATAATCGGCTTTAAAAATAAAGTAACTCGTAGTCATGTGCCTTATGTAAAAATAAATAAGAAAACAAGGATCAAGTAAAATTTTTGCTCATGCAACACGATACAGCGATATAGATTTGGTGTGTTGCTTTGACATTTTATTGTATACGATATAGGTGGGCACGTACCTACCTCTTTATATAATTAACATTAACATAACAACAACAGATGGAGACTAAAATAGTAGCAAATTCATTGAATGAAATAAAACTTTCCCCTTTGATTTAACTTAAACTGACTTTAAAAATATGAATAAATATGAGAATTAGTCGATTCCTCAAAATAGTCCCCAATAGTCCCCATTTAAGAAATACAATATCGGAAAATTATCTTTTTACATTACTAGTGCTATATCACTCGGTGATCGATCACTCAAGGGCATGCTCCCTTCGCAAAAGTTAAGCTATGTCAAACGCGATCGGCATTCGCATGGGTAAACAAAACTTTATCCTTGGTTTTGTTTTAGAAAGCACTTTATTGTGGTTTCGGTAGCTAGTCGTAGCAATCATTAAAACAAGAGCAGAATGTCACTGATATGGTTTATTAGAGGCATAAACGGATGCTTTTGCAATTAGGCTAACTACATTTATAGTTTATCTTCCTGGAATATTGGCGGAAATTATCTTCATTAATCGCCCTTGTTTTGAATCCTTTTTTAATGATTTGTTAGAAATAACAGTTGTAATGTTTCTTAACAGATGCCGTGAAAACCAATTCATGTGTGCCATCGGTGAATGCATATCGCTGCACTGGCGTTGTGACAAAGAGGCTGACTGTCCCGACAACTCTGACGAAGCTGAATGTCGTAAGTATCAATTAAGAGTCAATTTTTGATTCTTATAATTTTTTCCAACTTTCCAACATAGGGACTTTAGATAAAAATAAACTGCACATAAATAAGAAATGTAATGAAAAGGAAAAGTCAACAAAAGACTTAAAAACTGAAAATATGTAAACAGAACCGATATAAGAAATATATAATAAGAAATGTATCAATAATAATATAATAAAAATGTAATAATATAAGAAGAAATGTAAAATTGTAAAATAATAAGAATGTAGTAATATAATAATATGAATGTAATAATATAAGAAAAAATGTAAAAGTGTAAAATAAGAAAAATGTATTAGTAATAAGAATTGTTGTAAATAAAAGAAAAGAAAAGAAAATACATAGAAAAGAAAAAGAGAAAGAAAAGATAAAAGAAAACAATAAAAAATGTGCAAGCTCTTAAAGCTAAGTTTATCAATCCCAAAAAAGAAAAAAAAGAAATGAAAAAGACATACAAAGTCCTGCCTAAATAGTAGGGAGTAGCTGATAAAAAAAAAATAAAAAAAAAAAAAACATAGGGACTTCAAATAAAATATTTAGACACCACCGTTCAGAAACACGTTAAGACTGACTGCGCTGGCCCTAGACCTTGATCAGTGTGGAGTGAGAATGCAAATAAAGCATGATATACTTAACTTATTCATCTCAAAAGGCGTTATCAAAAATTTTTTTTTGCTCGAAATTGTTTTCACCGTTCTACTGTTATTTTGGCGCCTTTTGCCACTGGGTGCCTAGAGCGTCCGCTCCTCTCGCTCTACCCTAGAGCCGGCATTGAGAGAGGAGCTGAGGGGAGCGGAGTGGAGCGGTGTGGAAATAGTTCCTTTATTTCAACGTCTCTTATCCGTTATGGAAATGTTTTAATAAATGTTTATAAACTCTCCGCTTCAATGAAGTACCAGGAATACCTTGTTAAATGCTTCGTTCAATTATAGCCGTGGATCTTCTACGCTGCGGTGAGACCGAATTTCAATGCGACAACAAGAAGTGTATCCGAAGAGAGTTCCAGTGCGATGGTGACAACGATTGCGGCGACTGGACTGATGAGGACTCCTGTCCCATGATGCCTGGTAGCTGTAACGCCGGGGAGTTTAAGTAAGTAGCAGGGACAGATACTTTTAGCTTTTAATAAAACCACCGATCTCAGACTCAAGGTGGGTAATGACATGTTTGATCCGTTGGTCGGGCTTGACCTTAGTCAGCGTAGCTGACTACCGCTAGTAACTTATCTAGGTACACAAAAATGTTTTGTCAGTTAAACGTAAAGTAGCCAGTGGTTCCTCAGCGTCAGAGGATTCCGGAGTAATGCACCACCATCTTCGGCTTTATCGTAACTACATTCTAGTTAGATAGAGGCATATTGCCAAACTGTACTTTTTAAAAATATTTTCTTTTGTCTTGCGAAAGACCTTAACAATGCCATTCATTTCTGATATCATTCTTCATTCTCGTTCCATCTACATTACCTGCAGATATTATAAGAAATAAATTTAAATATTTTGGTTCTTCCTTTTAGGTGCAGTGATGGTAAATGCATTCCGGAACGTTGGCGCTGTGATTTCGAAAGGGATTGCGCTGATGGGGGTGATGAGTTGAATTGTGCACCCAATGTCATGCGCAATTGCACCAACGACGAATATACGTGTGCTGACAAACGCTGTATTCTGGTAAGCATATTCTTCCATAACGCCATAAAGTAGTTTAGTCCTTATTCTTCGAATTCCATTATTTATAAGGAATCTGTTCAACGAGGAATTGCAAAAAATGGAATTCTAAAAATTATTAAACCTGATAAGATATAAAGAATAAGAACTTTATAATTTTTAATTTTTTACAGAAAACTTGGCTTTGCGATGGTGTGCGTGACTGCACGAACGGTGAAGACGAAATGAATTGTCAAGTGTTTTGCGAGGAAGACCAATACATGTGCAAAACTCAGGAGCATCTTTTGAGCAACGCATTCAGAAACTGCGTAAATAGGAAGCACGTTTGCGACGGCATGAAAGATTGCCCTCGAGGTGACGATGAAGAGAACTGTCCTACAAAGAGGAAATGCACTGCTGATGATAAATGTGAAAAACAATGTATAACAACACACGATGGTTTGCCTGCTTGCACTTGTCCGATAGGATTTTTGTTAGCGGACGATGGCTACAGGTAAAACTTCTCATACACTAGTTTTCCCAATGCGGCGCAAAGGCTACTTTCTATGTATCTCTTTATTTTCAAATTCAATTTGAAATTCTAAAATAAAAACTATTAAAAAGTTATATTTGACTTTGTAAGATACAATATTTATAACTATTTTTCAGTTGTCGTGACATCGATGAGTGTATGTATGAACAAGACCCGGTGTGCTCACAAACCTGTTCCAACACAGTAGGCAGTTTTCAATGTGGCTGCATGACCGGCTACGTTCTGCGGCCTGATGGTAGATCATGCAAACCTACGGGAGAATCACCATCGCTTCTGTTCTCAAACCGTATCGGAATACGTCAGGTAGAAGGAATTTATCATTAACATTGATACGATTTGTCACATTAATACTCAATACGTGTCACTTAACGTTTATATTAAAACGCTGCTTAGCTAAAATTTTTGCAACGACTTCTCGTCATTACAGGTGTGGCTTACTGGTGACAACTACATGTCAGTGGTAAAAGGATTACATAACGCTGTTGCCCTAGATTTTCATTACGAAAAGAAGTTAATATTTTGGTCCGAAAACAATTTGAGAGTTATACGGGTTGCTACTATGGATAATAATAACATGACAGGTAAGCATAGAAAAATAGAAACTCGTGATCCCACAGACAAACTGTGTAAATAGTTTTGTGGGACACTGTACTATTTAACTGTAAAACGCTGTTTGTTTAATAAATAAATAAATAAATAAATAAATAAATAAATGGGATAAGAAGAACAAGTGCAATTAATTTCTGATGTTAAATTAATGATTTTTGAATTCCGCCTTTCTGCAGATGTTATCAAATGGGGACTGGAAACACCGGGCGGTGTGGCTGTTGATTGGATACACAATTTATTGTTTTGGACGGACTCGGGAACCAGACGTGTTGAAGTAGCCACCCTCGATGGTACCCAGAGAGCAGTGCTTGCCGCAAACGATTTAGACAAGCCTCGTGCGATTGCTGTCCATCCAGGAGATGCATTGGTGTTTTGGACTGATTGGGGTTAGTATATAAGAGTTTTGACAAGGAAATTAAGCATAAATTTCATTAATTAATAATTATGTAGACAAACACTCATCAATTTTATAATGTTTAACAGTGCCCAACTGTTTAGAAAAAAGTTCTAGCGAATGCAAAATAGCAGCACAAATAAAAATTGTATGTTTATTGTCCCAACTGAACATATCCCTTTTAATTTTATAAAGTTGAACCGTAATTAATTTATATGACAGTAGAAGACATTTCACATACTTACAGAAGATAAATAAATAATAATTAATAATATCTGGGAAAAACAATAGCATATATTAAAATGTTTCACAGGTCCCAATCCCAAAATAGAACGGGCTGACATGGATGGTAGCCGACGGAAGAGTGTTATAGTAGATCAAATATTTTGGCCTAATGGACTTACTATTGACTATATGGAATCTAAGATTTACTGGGCTGATGCTAAGCACCACGTGATTGAAAAGGCAACGTTTGATGGACGTCAGAGAAAACGGGTAAGACAAATCGAAATAATGAACCTATATTTAAAAATAAGCAAAACTACTTGATAATTAATGGCATTTTCTTTATAGATAACTAACAAGGGTCTACCTCATCCTTTTGCAATAACATTATTCGAAGATGCTATTTATTGGACTGATTGGCATACCAAAAGCATATCAACTGTCAATAAGAAAACGGGTATGGGAATACAGACCGTTCACGCAGGATTGAACGTTCCTATGGACATTCACAGGTAGGATCAACACACATTTGTATTTCTCATCTCAGCCAAAAGACATCCAATGCTGGACAAAGACCTCCCCCAAGGATACATGAGGGGATTTGCCATAATCGCCACGCTTGGCATGCGGGTTGGCGATCGCAGTAAGTTGAGAGTTAATCTCAGAGAGATGCTGCTGCCCATCCTCTGGAATGGTCCCTTAGTCGGCTTTTACGACACCCACGGGATGAAATGGGGTGGTACAATTCTATCTCGCCGGCACCACGCTGGGACACACATTTGTATTTACACCCTTAAAATTAGTGTTGAATGGAAATATTGGGAATAATTGGTAATAATATTTTTTCTAGCTATCACCCTCTAAGGCAACTCAAAACTTACAAGAACCGCTGTGGCGGCAACAATGGTGGATGCTCACATCTTTGTCTTCCAAACAGCAATGACCGCTCTTGCCGCTGTCCTGTTGGTTTTAATCTCAATTCTGATGGGTAAGATCATGGTTTCTGGTTTTAAAAATAATACTGAATATGAATTGCAGAAAGCTGTAACTCCAGAATATAATTGTACTTTTGCATTATGACGCAGTTTCTAGCTGAATCAATCGGATTTTAATTTTATTTTTATTGAAATATGGATGTGGTTTCACCTTCACCATTTTGCGTGTTTATTACCCTTACATTACTCATACATACATTACACTAACATTCTCTTTGCAGTCGAACATGTGAAGAGACACCAGAGAAATTATTACTTTACGCACGACGTAAAGACATAAGATTGAAGCAATTAAATCCAAGAAAACAAACAGACTCCTTGGATATGGTGAGTTCTTAAAATTTTAACAAATATCATTAAACCTATCCTTTATTGTTTTTAAAGCTTTGTGTCTTAATGCTACCGTACTAATTAAAATCTCATAATATTGGCTGCCGATCAGGTCATCCCTGTGGACAACATAAAATCGGCAGTGGCGTTAGACTGGGATCATAACAGCAATTCCATATTCTGGACGGACGTGGAGAAGGATACGATTAATCGAGCTTTCCTCAATGGTTCCCATCAAACTGTTATTGTGGGCTCAAATCTAAGTAAGTTTAGTTACTTTTGAAAATTCATAACTCTAAATACAATATTGATACTGACTCTGTTGTTTTTCCTGTACTTTAGTTTCTCCAGCCGGTCTAGCCTATGACTGGATAACTGACAAAATATACTGGACTGACGCTGGAACTAACAGGATTGAAGTGGCAAACGCTGATGGAAGCATGAGAACCTTACTGGCTTGGGATAAAATTGATAAGCCAAGAGACATTGTCGTAGATCCAAAAGGTAAGCTTTATACTTGACCGGATTACGACGCATGCTTATTTTAATAATTTATGACAAGGTTTGTCAATATTGTTATTGTAGACATTTCTGATATCTTTGTATATTTTAGGAGGAGTAATGTATTGGTCAGATTGGGGTGCTACTCCTTGCATTGAACGCGCCGACATGGATGGTGGAAATCGACATAGGTTGATATATGGTGATATGACATGGCCTAATGGTTTGGCTCTAGATTTCGGAAACAATCGCATTTATTGGACTGATGGTGGCAACCGCACAATTGAATACGCAAATCTCGATGGAACTGGACGAGGCGTTTTAATCGGTGCGAATAAACAATACATTATACAGGGTGTCCCAAAAATCAACGTCAAGCCGAAAATGGTTGATAGGCCAGGTGGTGAGAGTTATCAGAAAAATAATTAAAAAAATCTAAGTTAAGTACTTTTCAAATTATTGACATAAATGTTTTTTTTAAGAAAATTGACAACTTGTGATGATCTTTTAAGTACTGTGACTACAAATCTTTACTTTTCATAAAAAAAAATTTTGTGGTGTAATCCTCAATAACCCTTCTGTTAACTACAGTCTAAAATTAAAACACATCTGCCTCAGTTTTAAAGAAAATATCACTTTTTTGCCCCACCATGTAGTAAAAATTATTACATCGCCCAACTTTAACTGACTGTACTGAAAAAAAAATGTACTAGGCTATTTCGGCAAGTGACTTTAAAAGTTGGCGTATTTAGTCAGGATTCCAAAAAGGTATAATACTAGCTAGATTATTTATTAAATAAGAAAAAAAAAACATTTTTCGAAAGAAACCCGTTATTAAGCTAATTCTTTTTACTCAGAAAAAATGCTTTTATTGCACGTTAGGCTTTCTCTAAGTCCCTAATTTTCAGGTAAAAGTTTGAGTGAGATGGATAGTGACCTTTTTAGTCAAGTGTGAGCGAGACAGATAGATACGCCACTTTTACCAAGATGAGTGAGACGGATAGATACGCCACTTAGGCCAGTGTGAGTGAAACGGATAGTGACGCCATCTTGGCCAAACAGTGACCCACAGGCACAATATGCATTACTGCAGCAGTACGTTACGCTCCTTCGTTTACTGCGCATCTTTCTGTATTCGTGTTGATTTCGTGCTTACAACTTACGGCTTTGTGTATTGGACTCGATTGCCTTGTGAATTGGATTTGTTATCTGACCGTTTCTGACGACTCTGGCTTTCTTCTGGACTATACTGATCGCGTGATTGTAAAGTGTGACTACCACCATGCCATCTCGGTACACTGTTGAAGAGTATGCAAACATGCACCTCATTTATGGGGAATGCAGATGCAATGCAAGTGCTGCAGCTAGACTTTATCGAGAGAGATATCCAAACGCTCAGCGTTATCCGGATCATCGAGTGTTTGTGAATGTTCACCGGTCACTCTTAGAGGGTCGATTTCCAAATCAAATGGCTAGTGAGGGAAGACCCCTCATACCCTACGAGGACACAGTTCTACAAGAAGTCGCACAAGATCGAAGTACCTCAGTACGTGAAATTCAATTGAGGACAGGAGTGTCTAAAAGTACCGTTCACCGAATTTTAAAGAAAAACGAGCTCCACCCGTACCACGTACAACGAGTACAATGTCTTTTACCTCGTGATTACCCTGAAAGAGTTACATTTTGTCAAACGATGTTGCAAAAGCACAGGGAAGATCCGCGATTCTTGGACAAAATAATATGGTCCGATGAATCAACGTTCAAAAAGGATGGTTACATGAACCTCCACAATTTACATGAGTGGCATGTGGAAAATCCACATTTGATGCGAGAAGACAGATCGCAGTATCGCTTTAAAGTGAACATGTGGACCGGCATTGTAAATGGGAAAATTATTGGACCATTTGAGCTGCCGGAGAACTTAACCGGCGAGGTCTATTTGGACTTCTTACAAAACAACCTACCACAATTATTAGAAGATGTGCCGCTAAGCATTTACGGAAGCATGTGGTTCCAACAAGATGGCTGCCCAGCACATTTTGCTCGCCCAGTCAGAGAATTTTTAAACCAAGAATACCCGGATAGATGGATAGGGCGGTCTGGATCAATTTCATGGCCAGCCCGTTCACCTGATTTAAATCCGTTGGATTTCTTTTTCTGGGGAGCCGTGAAAGAAAAAGTTTACTCTAAACCAGGGATGCACAGACTGCGGCCCGCGGGCCGCATGCGGCCCGCCGGTCGAATACTGGTGGCCCGCCGACAGCAAAAATAATACTCTCGTACATTCGAAAATATTGAGTTCTATTCCAGAATAATTACCTATACTTCTGGTGGCCCACCATCAGTTCATAATTTGCCCGAGTGGCCCCTAGTCTTAATAAGTCTGTGCATCCATGCTCTAAACCCATTGAAGACATAGTCGAGCTGCGCCAAAAAATTGCGGATGCGGTTGAAATCATAAATAATAGAGGATACGCTCGTTTAGTAAAACGATCTTTTTTAAGAAGATGTAGGGCCTGCATTGAAGCTGAAGGCAAACAATTTGAGCATTTGCTATAAGTTGAATAAACTTTGAATATTAATTATTGCATTTTATTTAAAACTTTATTTAACCATATTAACAAACAATTTTGTCATATTATTAAAGCCTGGTTGTGGCGTATCTATCTGTCTCGCTCACACTTGACTAAAAAGGTCATTATCCATCTCACTCAAACTTTTACCTGAAAATTAGGGACTTAGAGAAAGCCTAACGTGCAATAAAAGCATTTTTTCTGAGTAAAAAGAATTAGCTTAATAACGGGTTTCTTTCGAAAAATGTTTTTTTTTTCTTATTTGATAAATAATCTAGCTAGTATTATACCTTTTTGGAATCCTGACTAAATACGCCAACTTTTAAAGTCACTTGCCGAAATAGCCTAGTACATTTTTTTTTCAGTACAGTCAGTTAAAGTTGGGCGATGTAATAATTTTTACTACATGGTGGGGCAAAAAAGTGATATTTTCTTTAAAACTGAGGCAGTTGTGTTTTAATTTTAGACTGTAGTTAACAGAAGGGTTATTGAGGATTACACCACATATTGTTTTTTTATGAAAAGTAAAGATTTGTAGTCACAGTACTTAAAAGATCATCACAAGTTGTCAATTTTCTCAAAAAAAACATTTATGTCAATAATTTGAAAAGTACTTAACTTAGATTTTTTTTATTATTTTTCTGATAACTCTCACCACCTGGCCTATCAACCATTTTCGGCTTGACGTTGATTTTTGGGACACCCTGTATACACCCAAAACAGTAATTTTAAATTTTAGAGCTTTAATAATATTGATTTTGCCTACTTCTCAGGTCTGATGCAACATCTACCTCATCCGTTTGGTTTAGACTTGTATGGTGATGAGATTTTCTGGACTGATTGGGATACACAATCAATCCAAGCCGCTAATAAATACACTGGCAAGAACCGACGGACCCTGGGTGCTGGCGTCGCAGGCTTGATGGATGTTCGAGTATTCCATAAGGAACGTATTGGTGGTGCAAACAGGTACATTACCATAACACTTGTTACTTTTTTGACTTGTGTTGTGATTCTAAATTTGAAACAATTTATTTCTCAACTTTGGAACTGTTTCAGATGCGGTAAGAACAATGGAGGTTGCTCACATCTTTGCCTCTTGAAACCTAATGGACGATCTTGTTCCTGTCCTATTGGAATAAAGCTAAGCGTAAGTTATTAGTATTTATTTAAAACAGTTTCGAGTATAAACTATGTTGAAATGGTTATTTACGTTACAACTTTTCATGTTACAGAAGGACGGAAAAACCTGCGTCAACGGTCCAATCAATTACTTGATATTCGCCCATCGCGTTGACATCAGAATTGTCTCACTAGATGTTCCGTATCTGGTTGATGTAGTACTCCCACTGCCGCAACTCAAGAATGCGCTTGGAGTAGATGTGGATCAAAGAACTGGTAATTATAAGGACAACACTTAACAACTACACAGCACTTAACAACTAGGAGAGAATAGCTACACCAAATAACAATATTCGGTTACAGGTCTTGTATATTGGACGGACACTGGAGAAAGAAAAATTCAACGAGCTAACAAAGATGGAAAAAATAATGAAACGGTAATAGGTAGTGGTCTCCATACAGTAGACGGTATTGTGATCGACTCGGCAGGACGCAAGGTCAGTTTCAATGTACTGCAATGAAAGCTTTTACTAAAAATTAAATCAAACCCGGTACCAAACCTAAATGTGTATTTTTACAGATTTATTGGACGGATGGCGGGCGCAACAGTATTGAGGTAGCCGAATTAGATGGAAGCAATAGAAAAGTTCTAGTATGGACCGGCTTAGGTAATTAAATTGCAATTTTATTTTCGCAAATATTTTCTTGTTATGTTTCTTTTATATTAACGGGTAGGCAAAGTGCCTTGATCTCACCTATTTTACAATGAAAATAATACTATTATTACTGTATCAGATTCACCCCGAGCCATTGCTCTTCATTACGAGGAAGGATTAATGTTTTGGTCAGACTGGGGTCAATCAGCGAAAATTGAACGGGCGGACATGGATGGTAAAAACAGGTACGATAATGTGGTTAATAAAAAGTACCTACACAATTTTTTAAATATAATTTTAAAGCTATTGACTGTATTTAATGCTGTTCCCTTAATTTAGACGCATCATCGTGGACAACAACATCAAGTGGCCCAACGGCCTTGCGATCGACAGAATAGACGGCCGACTTTACTGGAACGACGCAAAACGCCTCACTATCGAATGCTCCGACTTCAATGGCAATGATCGGCGCGCTGTGATAAACGACGTCCCCTACCCTTACGGAATTGTTATAGTTGGGCAACACATCTACTGGACCGACTGGAAAACGAGCGCGCTCCACAGAGCTGACAAAGCTGATGCCGGAAACAGCATAATAATAAGGGAGAAATTGGAAGGACTCATGGATATACGAGCTGTACAGGTAAATGTCATGTAGTTTTTTATAATTTGCAAGATATTCTACAAATTATAACGTAGCTTTACAAAAATCATTCAGTGAGTGATTATAATTAAAAAATTGTGATGATTATACTTCACAACTTAGTTAGACCTATTAGGATGAACTACATCGTCAAAATATATTTGTATAACACAGGGTGAACGGGTACTAGAAGATGTCTGCGGCACAAACAATGGTGGATGTTCCCACTTATGCCTCCGATCACCTCGTGGCTTTACGTGTGCATGTCCGACGGGATTATATTTCGTAAACAAAACCGAAACCAAATTATGTAGAACATATCCCGAGAACTTCTTAGTTTTCGCAACAAGGGGCAGCATAGCAACCATATCACTCGACACACCTGAACAGTGGGATGTCAATCTGCCGCTGAAAGAAGTTGAGAATTCTATTGCCGTAGATTTCCATTGGGAACGAAAACAGATATTCTACACAGACGTCAACAGAGATTGTATCAGGTATGTTACGAATTACGAATTACTTATATTTTGACAAACTCTATAACTTTCGATTCAAAACTAAAACTTTGTTTTACTTTTATTTTAGCGTTATTAACATGTTAAATATGTCGGAAAGTAAAGTTCTCATAAAAGGAAGACTTGACACGCCTAACGGCCTAGGTGTTGACTGGATTGCTAATAATATTTATTGGACTGATAACGAGTACAAGGTATGTGAAGATGGTCATATTACAACAGTAGTCAAATAAAATTTCAATTAGATATTTTTTGTTGAAAGATGGCCCTTCATTACAGGTTGTTGAAGTGGCAAGACTAGATGGGTCATCGAGAAAATCGATAGTGACAGGTTTAAGTGAGCCAAGAGCTTTGGCTTTATTCCCAGCTAAAGGGTAAGAAACGCAAACTACAACAATTATGCTTAAAGATGCGAATTTTCCACCTTGTGTTGTTTGAAGAGATTATTATAAATATAAACTGATCTTGCAGGTATCTATATTGGAGCGATTGGGGTGAACATCCACGCATCGAAAGAGCATTCCTAGACGGGGGCCAAAGAAAAGTCATAATAAACCAAGACTTGGGTTTCCCTAACGGCATAACAATTGATTATAGAGAAAGAAGGTTGTACTGGACTGATGCTCTGAAAGACAGAATAGATACTGCTGACTTGAACGGACATCATCGCGTACAATTAGTCCCAGATGCTAAGAATCCATTTGGAATGACTCAAGTATGATTCACGTTAATTTCTTTCAGAACTTCCATAACAAAATCAGCTTTGCTTTAAATCTTATATTTATTTGTTTTTTTAATTTTCAGTTTAACGACTACATTTATTGGACTGATTGGTACAAAAAGTCGGTAATGAGAGCTGACAAGAGGACGGGCAAGAATGTCACAGCAATTAGAACGGATCTAGAAATGACTATGGAAATAAAAGCCGTATCAGCCGAAAAGCAACATGGCTGGAACCCGTGTAAGGAAGATAACGGGGGTTGTTCACATCTCTGCTTCTTTAGGGCACATGACTATATTTGTGCTTGTCCTGACGATGCAGATGATCGTCCTTGCTCAACAGGTAAATGTTCATCTTCAACTTTGTCTCTTTTCGTATCTAGTATAATTTCTCTTCTGGAGAGATGTACAATATATAATTTGTTGTAGATCCCAAGTCTCGCATCGACAGTAAGATGCCATCACACTATCCATCGTACTATGACTACGCAGACATTGAAGCGGGAGACAAGCTCATGCCTCCGCCTACTTCAGCGCCGGAGACGAGTGTTGGCGCCATCTTAATCGTGGTCGCGATCATGACCTTTATTATCCTTGGAGTTGTGGTTATTGCTTTTGTTTGTGGTAAGTCCTTTTTAATAATTTGAGCCATAAACTTTATGACAGCTTTTACGGCTGGTGACAGAGCGTTTAAATGCACAGTTTTGTATTGAGCTGATGATATGGAGCAGCGACGCGGGTAGCGACGCCATACTTGACACATCGAACCCCGCCGCCGCCGTCGCCGGCGCCGCTTTCATCCAGTGAATGGCCTTAAATTCCTGCCAAAGAGTATGTCCATCGCTTACTAACAATACCATCTTACTTTACAGTCAAAATCAACAGCGATCGCGGAGGGGAGTTGAAGGAGGATTATCGCGAGTCCAGCGGCCATATCTCATTCCATAATCCGAATTACAACTGCACGACTGGTGGTAACGGCGGGGAACATGTTGAACGTCGGCCCAACCGGTTTCAAGGGATATTTAAATATGACAAGAGCCAGGTAAGTTTTTAAATCATATATAATCATCATCAGTACCTAATATACTTGAGAAGCCAGCAGCTATTCTCATTATTTTCCTATTAAACTAAACTTTTCTTGTAATGTTTTTTAATTATATTTTAGATAAACTCGAGTATGACAAGATTATTTAAAAGACATACCATCTACGATTTTTCGTTGTAAAAATACTGAATTATTTTTCATTACTCCCGACTTTTTTTCCAGGAGCGGGTAACCAACGTGTACATCCCAGAGGGCACCAGCCTGCTGCCACCGCCGCCGCCGCCTCCGCACAGGCAGCCCCCCGCGCGCCCCGCGACTCACGACGACTTCGAACCGGTGACACTGCATTCGTTCGCCTGAACCTAACTCAACACAAATGTGAAACGGATTGAACGACGAAAGCCTAAGAGTAGCTATAGTAGTAGCCGAAATGGGAGTATCTGCGTAGATTAGATGCGTCCGCGGAGTCCGGCGGAGGGTGCCTGCTCACCACTCCCTGCATCGACATATTGCCGATACGAGCAGCGACTTGACTCTCCGTTCGTAACGACGTAGTTAGACTCACTAAATGTACCTACAGTATAAATACAAACATTAATGAATCTGTGTCAATGAACTAAAACAATAAACAATACACTTACCTTTATGTTCAGTGCACAGTACATTTAGAATTGTATCTATGACTATGGAAACGGAATGTGAAACAGTTGCCAGTGGAATTGTGCCTAAACACAAAAGTAGGTTGTGTTCAATAGCGTTGAATACACTTTTGGGTAAGTGGATTCGACCGTTAACTTAATGATACACAAATCATATTTTTATAATGTTGTCTACCTCATACATCGATCCATGCGGTGGGAAGTCATTATTCTGTGTTATATTTATAAGAATGCACCTAAATTATAATACAATATTATAGATGGCATTTTGGAATACATTTTAACTTTCAATGTATCTGTAGCGCTCTTGAACGCAGCCTAATGAAATACACGAGTTAAATGACAAAGCATACAAAATCTAAAGATTATTGTATAGTCATCGATTACATTATTTTTGTGATCGGAATTCAATGCTTACTTATTCTATAATTATTATTGTCAATTGCAGGTTCGAGAAAGTATCCTGAACGATACGTAATCTTAAGATCACACTGTGAGAAAATAAAAACAATAATAAAAAAATACTTTATGTTTTAACCAAGTTCTTGACTTCGTTACAGTTTATTAGATTAATGACAAATATATTATTCATTCGAATCACTTTTCAGATTTGTATTCATCTAATCCTACCTGATAAAATATTAAATATGTGTTATATTAAAAATAAGACATATTTAATTATACTGGTACTAATACTGAATATTGTTATTTATTAGCCATAGATAAATACTTTTAGAAATTATAAAATAAATACGGAAACATCCTTTGTGTAAATAAATGTGTTTACTAACTAACAGTGAATAAATAATCAAATGAATTTTGAGAAAAAATAGTTATAAGATTCAAATTAAATGACTACGGTACCATGCTTAATGCTAAAGACATACGTACATTAGTCCGTTTTTATTAGGGGAGGATTGTCATGAAATGGCTACTGAGCGTGCGCGCCCTTACGATTGTTAAACAATTGAAGATTGGCATGGTACCGTGGTACAAACAAAATATAAAATTATCAAAAGTATGAATGAATGTGGAAACGAGTAAGTATCTAAGTGTATAATTATTTATTATTTTTGTAAAGGTAAATCTGTCATGTCCTCCCAGCGGCTCACTGAGGGGGCCATGTCAGTAATTATAAATATTTATATATTTATTACTACATAAATTATAGAAATAAAACTTCTAAGTACGTAGAGGTTTGGGATCATATGTATTTTTGTTTCATTTGGAAGAGTTAAGTGATGTTGTCCCAACCTCGCAGATCCAACAAAATGATTGAATTTAACGAGTTAAAACCAATTGTGAAGTCTTGTGTTTGCCGAAGTAAATAAAAGAATTCACTCTAAGAAGTAATTCACCTTTAAAATGGTGACAATAAAATATCAATGTAAATAGTTAGTTTTAATTACGACATTTCTTGTCAAACAAATAATATTGCATTGTAAATAATAGTTTATCTATTTCATACGTTATGGCGTTTTGATTTTATCAACTGTTGCAACTACATCTGAATGTAGGTCTACATTACATTTCATATCAGATAATTTCTTAGTAACTTATCTAGAATTAAAGATGATAATGCTTTAATTTTTATTATTAACTAAAAAGCCTAAATATGGTTTTTCTTGCAGAAATAACTTTAAGAAAGTTTAGACTAACAACAATGAACACCTTCTTGTTATGAGAATTTTGATTGTACATATATCTTTTGTTTGTGGGTTTATTACGACACAAACACGATTGGACGTACATGACGTTACACAGGGTGTTTTAATCTAAGGTAGAGTTAGGGCGGGAGTCAACGGTGTAACCGAACTTTAATGTGGATATTGATTTGTATTAAACATTATTAGTTTTTAGATTTCTTTCTGGTACACATACGCCAATGGTAATTATTATGGAAGAAATATATTATGTTAGTCATTAAAAATTGTTCACGTAAAGTTTAGCCCTTCGTACTATCAAAGGCAATAAATTGTGTAATAATGATTTAAGTGAGTTCATTTGATGAAATCGATGTGACAAAAAATATTATTTGTGTTCAATTTGAATTATTACCAAATATCTAGTTAAAACATTGGAGATTCTACAATACCGTTACGTAACATAAAATAAAAATCTTATTATGGCACTACCTTTATAGTTAATTCAGCAGAGTACTAAAATTATTTAAAAGTAGGTATTCATATTTTTGTATTGTTATTATTTAAATGATAACAAATCATTCCGCCCCATTGCAACGTTTTTGTTGATTGCCTTCAATACTAATAAATTCAAATTATTTATGAACTAACATGTCACAGTGAGGTCAGAAAACTTCCTATTATTAATAATTAAATGTCCGAATATAATAGTTCTTATAGAGTCCGATTATCCTAAAAAAAATTGTTACGAAACAATAACAACTTCAAGTTTACAATGTTTTTTATATTAGTTTTAAGACGATTTTATGTAAATTGTTTTGTTAAATAGCTTTTAAGGGAAGAAAACGTTAAAAGTATGTGAGTGCTGTGATACCAGATGCTTGAAGAGTTAGTGTTGATCACCGCCGGTGGCAGTCGCGTGAACATTGCCAAAAATCATATTTATTTAATGAACTATGACGTCATTGTGCCCGGACACGTTGCTCAGCAATCGCGCATTGCTGTTCAATATGCACAAATTATGTATGCACCTGCATTACATCACATTAACGCACAATTGATGTTTGAAAACCAATTTTGAAATGCAAGTCTTCATCTTTTTCATTTTGACATGAGAAATTCTAAATTGAAATTATATTGATGCGTGCCAAATTTATTAATTGAACACTATTTAGTTTTATTACTTTGGATATTATTATTAAATTATAGTGGGAAATTAGATAATGAATTAAACAGCTTTTACACCTTGTGGCCTCCATACGGGTGTTGAAACTGTTGTCTGATTTATTATTGTACTGAAAATTTAAATAGAAATTATTCGAATAAATATTGGTGGTTTTATTTCATTGTGCATACGCCTTAAGTTTACTTGACAATTCCTTACACCAGTGCACTAGACAGGAAGCAGAGAGAGAAATAGCGGCAGACTGTTAAACATGCCACCAATCGTAGAATCTTTATTGATGACCACGACCATTCCAAGAGTGACAGCGACTAGGAAAAATACTTACCTTTTTTATACCCGACGTTTGCTACGAAGACGACGCTGTTTGCCCCCTTTTTATACGCTGATATCAGCCCGGCCGCGGCCGGTACAACTCGTTCGAAACGTCGGGTAAAAAAGATATGTATATAATACCTATACTAAATAGCTTGCGTTCATTCTCGTTTAATTATTTGTATAATGTAACGTTTAAAAGTATACAAGTATCAGAGTATTTAAACTTGGTGGGTTACTTGAAGGAAAACAGATAGTAAAATACATAATTTCACTTTATTTTTAATTTTATTACAGATATTTACGTGTCCAATGCTTAATCTAGTCAACATTCGCTTATATGTCATAACCTGGTAGATAGATCCAAAGACGTTAAATACAAAATAAATTAGGGTGATATCATTTTCATTATCAGTTAATTAGTACCCAATTCCATTTGATTTACATCGTTTTCAAATATAATTTAAATATATATTTATAAGAGATACAACACATATTAACACAATATGCTTTCGGTATACATACTTTTTTTGGTGGGATTCAAAAATAAAATACTAATATAATTGTCTATTTAAAAAATATTAAAGAAATCACAATGATAGTTTTAGGAGATTAAGGTGTCATATTGATCGAAACATCATATTCAAATATCATAAATAATAATCTAAAATTATTTAATATAACGTGAACTCACAGTCAATTATTTCACTGACTCTGACTCAATAATATTTACAGTAACTGTTTAAACAAACTATTATTAAAAAAATACTTATCAGTGGATAAAAATATTCGTTTCTGTTGAATCTCAAGCTTATGATGTTCCGATCAAATCGATGCTGTCTGTACAGAAAAAATACGTAAATGTTATTATAATAACATTCTTAATTCTAGGTTAACTCTAAGAGACTCCACATTAAACGATGCTAGTTCCGCTTTTAAGTTCAACACAATAAAGGTATTGTTTTCTAATTTTCCACGAGCACTTAACATTGAAACAATACACTTAATACGGATCGACTCGCATTTATTTAAAAAATATATACAGACTTGAATGGGACTTGCTGAGATTCTTGCCGATTTTTCTCATTAGTAGGTAGGTTTCTTGCCTTATAGGTACTTAAAAACGATGGCAAAATGACATTTCGAGAAAAATTAAAAAAACATTTTTGACTTTTTAATTTAGACTGGGCGGTAAGCCGCATACATTCAAAGAGATGAGTTCGTTTTGTTACGTGGTGGGTCGCCCCGGTATCCTCACTGGCGAATAGGCGACGACACCGAGACAGGGTTAAATGACGCTGGTTTGACCTTTGTTCCCAACTATACCGATTTTTGTCATATCTAGCTGATTTGAATAAGGTAAAAACGGACAAATTGGCCGGTTAAATAACATTAAAAGATGTGTCTGTTTGTGCAGCGCCATCTAGTTAATTATTATGAAAATTGTCATAATGTGTCACTAGTTGTGACGGAATACTGATGGAGTTTTGCACTACATTTAGCGGAATTTGTACTACCTGCTATTAGCTACCTGGACGAACTACGTACCTATTGATTGGTGCAACTTTGCGAGCATGCGTGATTCATAGAGACTTGGTGTACAGTTTTGCGGTTAGAAACTTCTAATAATAAACTCAAATGGATCCGTATCTCGTATATCTCGGTTTCCAACATACTCAATCAACGTACATCTCGTAGAAAACCGATAATAGTGCTGTTACGTAACAAATGCTCAGTGCACCACAATTAAAGCACAGCCAAAGGCGCACATAATGGCCCACTCATACTATATACGCATTTCTACACAAAGATACCTAACAGAAAAGTCACTGAACTTCATTACAATTTCAGGTACACATTAAACGCAAACATTTTCTTATAGACCGTCTCTTAAAACGAACAATAATTTTCAATACTAATGAGTAATAACAAGTTTTAGGCGTGGAAAGTTTCTCACTGTTATTAATTATTACTTACCAATAGTTTGGATGAAGCCGCTTCCTCACAGTAAAATAAAAAATGTGCATTCTTTGGCACTTATACTTATCAAAATTAACTATAGGTACAATGAGGTACACATTGATTACAATATTATATCTACAACGCGAACGAACACAAATGAGATCAAACCTATTTAGCAAAATTAATAACATACGTATGCTTGTAATAATAATTATATGTATAATACAATTATTCAACATATAAACTTTAATAGACTATCAATAAAAAACTTTCAGTCGAAGTTAAAAAAATATAAAACGGAATGCCTCTCATAGAGTATCAAAATATAAAGAGAAAGTTTTGGATAAAATCCCTGTAAGATCAATATATAAAAATTTGATTATTCTATTGTCATGGGCGCATCTTACCTATGCACGTTGCAAATTAGTGGTAACGCTTGAGTTCAGGGAACACCTCTAGTAATACTAATTCGAAGAGTTCCTGCAAAAAAGAGATAAAGCACGTTTCAAAAGATGATAATAAACAAATTAAAAAGGTAAAATATCAAACTACATACGGCCATAGGGTGGCCGTAAGGAATCTGACTGGTTAGCTACCAACCTCATTCATTTCTGCCGCCAAGCTGCAGTGTTTTCTGGTTTGAGGGATATAAGTCCAGAAAAATTACTAGACACAGAGGCATTATAAATAAGAGCGCAACACACGAGTTATACTAATGGTATTGCAAACGCCAGTAGACTGCGGTGACCGCTTACTATCGGGCGGACCGTTTGCTTGTTTGTCCAGTAAGCCTATTGAATAAAACTTATTTTACTTCACAATTGCCTCAGGAACAATAAAACTAGACATTACGTATATTACTATATTATATCTATACGTATATATTATATTACGACTTCATAATTTAGTTTAAGTTTCCAACAGCACTTGTTAAAAATATTTAAACAATTACCCGGTTCGAAGGACCGCAAAACTAATAATATTTGCGAGCGGCCGTCTACCGGACACATGTCGCGGCGTTTCGCATTGATCGACAATCGGCGGTGACATTTTTAGCGTGTCGGATCGCATTCGGCGGCCGACAAGGTAAATAATTTTAGATGATCCCACGATATTCGCGTGATACTATAACGTGCAAGCAGAGCGGGCGCGTGGGCGAAAGACACATTGCCCGAGAACGACTCAGTTGCTATTCGTTATTTTAAAAACGCGGAGTGTTTCCAAAGCGGTCGTTAAATAAGAAATGCTATAAATCGTGATATTAAAAATAATAACACCACACATTAAGAGATACACAACGTTTTAATGGTGACTTAAAAGTTTGTTGATTCTATTTAAATTAAACAAAATGCCTATTTTATTCAGTGCAGTGGCGTGTGATGGCATTGCTGTGTCGAAGTTTGCTTCTTGCGACGGCAACTTCACTGAGATATTGGAGCTGGTGCTGTCCAAGATTCCGGCTAACAATGACAAGATGACATACTCGCATGGCCACCATTTGTTCCATTACATTGTGGTCGATCAGTATTGCTATTTCTGTATAACTGACAAAGTAAGTAGTGACCTCGTAAAACATTTTATACGGAACTAATCGCGTTTGCTTTTCATACTATATTAGCCTTTTGAACTAGGATACACTTCAGGCTTTTTACAGCGATCATGGTTTCAGGAAAGCCGAATGGAAGACAGTAAACGCAAGTAAGATCCATATAGTGTTTCAATTCAAAGTTTAGTAACAGTGTAAGCTTTAGCTTAGACAATAACTTATTTTATTTTTACTCCTTTTTACAAAAAGTTTTAATTATTTATAACACTTTTAAAGACACATTGTATTTCGTAAATTGTTATAAATAATTTTGATTTTATTTACGTATTTATTATGTTAACAATTCCACATGTAGAAATTCATGTAGCAATCTTGACTGCCGAGATTAGTTTCTATGTATGTAGGCTATAGTCGATTCTTTCAAATTAATTAGAACACAGTTTACGTTTACCTCCGATCTGATCCGAACCCCTCGGAGAATCGAGAATAGGGAAAGAGGACACCATTGCGTGATGCCATTCCCTCTAGACTCTCTGACGGTGTTTGTGTATCACACGGCTTGAGGAACCCTTTTAGGTTTCTCATTGCCCTCAAAAAAGTTAGATGACGCTGAAAAAGCACAATGAGGCCAGCAGCAAACAAACCCTCAAAAAATACGTTTACTTCTTAAATATACACAAAAAACCGAATGTAGCGTTCTACATTATGTTTGTTGTGTATATTTAAGTACAGTCGCCATCAGATATATCGGAGCGGCCAAGGTGTCCATATATTTCTGAGCAAGACTAAATTTCTATAAATTCTGCACTCTCCAAATGCCATTTATATCGCAACTACTGCAATGCCATAAACATCTGAGCATGCTGTTTTTCAATAATTTCTTTGCATACGTCCAGTCGAAAATATCTGATCGAACAAAATACCAAACGTATCTAAGCAACAAAGGCGTTCACAAATATATGTTCATTTAAGCAAAATATAGCTTAAGATTTAGCATTAAGGTTACATTTTCAATACGTTTTTGTCTACATCTTGGTCTTTGTTAAGAATATGATGCGATATTTGTCATATTAGTGTAGCAATTCACAAAACATATTTAATACCAGTGCCAGTGTCAGGTATAAAATGGACCCTGAAGCGTTACAGTTATCTATACGTTGGATGTCAAGTTCACTGGTTAGCAATTAAAGATGTTAAAAGTAGAGATTTCGAATAGCCCGCCGAAACAAGTAAGTAGTGTGTGAATTTCGTATTTCAAATTTTGACAATTCACGAGAAGAGTAACGTAATGTCAAACGATATATTTGTCCCTTTTCAAAAGTCGTGTAATTTTGGCATTTAACAGCGGGAGAATAAGCGAAATGTCAGTTATTCAGAATGCTTGGTTGTTGTCAAATTATTGAAAAACAGCATGCTCAGATGTTTATGGCATTGCAATAGTTGCGATATAAATGGCATTTGGAGAGTGCAGAATTTATAGAAATTTAGTCTTGCTCAGAAATATTTGGACACCTTGGCTGCTCCGATATATCTGATGGCGACTGTACTACCTACGCGTAGGTAATTTATAATAAAACGAATATAAAATAGTATTCAAATAAGAGTGATAATAGCGATTCTTTAAATATAATATTCAAGTTCTTGCAAACAGACTTTTATCACTATACAAACAACTAAATAAACTAAATTGCTGTTTCCCTGTCTGTGTTTGTTAAAGCATTAAAAATTCGAACATCACGTTACCCATTTTTATACATATAAATTCAAGTTTATAGAGATAATTGTAAATAAAATATTAACAAAACGGTATTATTATTACATTATTTTAAATTGTTTTTGAGTGTTTGAGTATCCGTTAAGCATTCAACCGCAGTAACTTCAGTATTCGAAGTGTCAAATCGTAAAGAATAAAAATATTGTAATACTGTTATCAATAGTCAATATTTTTTGCAAATATTTCTTTGAACTTTGATTTTATAACGTAATTTTTTGTTTTTAGATTGTGTATACTACCACTATTTGAACTCTTTTTTTGCTAGACTATAGACAAGATTTGCCTTTTAACCAGAAATAAACTGTACCAATTAACATAATTACAATAATGGCCGGTTTCTGAGGTTGCCAGTTAAGTTCTCGATAGCTATTGATCAGATAAAGTTATGTAGAGTTTAAACGTCGGTTAAACGTCACTACGTTTCTAATGCCCGGTTTCTGAGGTACTTTTAACAGGAGTTTATCTGTTCGATAACGCTATTGGTTCGATAACTTTGAAATTCCGTTTAAACTCCGGTCAACTTAACTAGCCAATGCTCGCCATTTATCGGATCAATAACTATTTAACGTTCATTATATACATATAATGACTTGTCCTGACTGATTCATCATGGCCGAGCATAAACCGCTGAAGCTAATTAGATGAAATTTAGACTGTAGGTTAATTGAGTGACGTAACTTGCCACTAAAAAAGGATTTTACGGAAATCATACCCTAAGGGGTTCAAATAGGGGGTGAAAGTTTGTATGAAATTCCGTCAGTTTTGAAAAGTAAAATACATGAAAATTGGTATTTGGCTTTTCGAAAAAAAATAAAGAATGACTTGTCTCAGGAATTTTGTTTATTTTCTATAAAAATGAATAATTTAATCGATCTACAGATTTTTTAATAAAAATAAAGAATGACGTGTTTTAACATTTTTCGAAAAACCTAGAGGTGAAATAGGGGTGGAAAATTTGTACGGAAAAGTATTATTTTTAAAGAATTTATGTAGAGTTTCAGGATTATCCCTATAGATTTGACGTGTTTTGACTTTTATTACAAACAATCACTATTCCACGTGAGCAAAGTGCGAGCAATTGTGTCATATAAATAAACATGTATTTCAGGTTATATAATTATATATTATATATATTATACATATAACAAGTTATTTTTCAAGCAATATTTAGCGCAAGCCATGTAATAATATAATTTTACATATAAATGAATGTTTGCAACATGTATACGAACAGGTGGGTTACTCTTGAAACACAATTGCAATAATCAATTTCCAATCCCAAATCTAAAAAATTCAAATGGCACTTTTAAAAGCGATAATAGCGCTACATTGGAATTAAATTGCGTGGAAATTGCTTGAACAAATTATTATCGAGATGGGGCGTTCCGAAATTGCAAAACTTATCCCAATATCAATACATAATAATCGCATTGGAATTGTATTGAGATTGAGTTTGCATCGAGAGTAGCCTACCAGCTCTAGCTGCTCTAGCTCTAGAATCATGAAAAGCATCTTTTCTCTTATGATTTTTTTTATTATTTAAAATTTCGCAGTCAATGCTATATAGATTAATAGAGAAGAGAAGCATAGGTATATAGAAAAGATAATCTAGATTAATCATAGGTTTACACCTATGATTGATCTCACCCAGTATTCTAAGTATTTTTAAGTATTTTTTTGTGATCTGATTAAATGCTTTACTAACATAGCCTGTAAGAATGTATTAACTAACACATTTATGGATACTCACTGTCCGAAATAAAGTTTATATTATTATTATTATATGTATGCTATATGACCGGTAATCCAAGGGTCGTGGGTTCGATTCCAACTCAAGCTACCTGAGACTGGCTGATTTTTTTCTAGTAAAATTTTATTTTATAATTTCGTAATTTCAAAAAATTTTCTACCCACTGCGTTTTCCAGATTCTATTATTAAAAGTAACACATTTTTTTAAAACCAGTAAGTACAACAAAACCTTTCAGGCATTAAATCAGTCGTAAACATTATAATAACACCACGCTACGATTGAAAAAAATAATTATCGTGTTTGATGACGCCATGTTTTCTAAAGATTCGATGTGGTTCATACAGCCGCTGACAAATTAGTTGAAAAAGATGACAAAGTTTTCTTAATTTATAAATAAAACGTGCTTAACTACTTATTTACTATCGTAATTATTACTATAAATAGAATTTAAGTTAATAACGAATTCAAATTGAAAGCTGCTTTCAATGAAAATCTATGTTATTTTTTGGCGACGAAAACTGTGTCGTACACTGGGCTGTAAGTAAACACACACACTCTTATAACAAAGATGGACATTTAGGAAAAGTACGGATTATCTTTATAACTGAACTTTTTGTTTTCAAAACTGAGGTTAGAAATAGAACTTCGACTTACCAATCTTACACGAAACAAAAGAAATCTCACACCCACTAATCACGATCCAAAACAAAAATTAGGTATTTTTAAAGTAGGAACGTTTTCAATTCTGTTAAAACAAAACTTATATTTTTGTTTACAAACAAATGAAACTCGCCAACAACGTGTAAATTGACAGTTAGGTAATCTTTCTAAAATAAACGTTACGTAAATACGTAAATACAAAATTGTATTAGTTTCTGTCAGCGATCAGGATTTTTGTTTTGGAGGCATAACATTCACGCTGAAACGTATGAAAACGTAAGTAAACACGACAATAACTTTGAGAAAAACAATTTAATATCTGTTTGGCGTTTACAAAAATACTGTCTTATTAAAAAAAATAGAAACATGTGGAAAATATAAAAAACTAGCTGAACCGGCGGACTTCGTACCGCATTTCTTTTTTTTTTAATATGGCCTATGTTAATCAGCGCTAATGTAGCATTCTAATGGTGAAAGACTTTTTTAAATCGGTCCAGTATTTTCTGAGTTTATGCAAACATACATACATACAAAAATACAAAGGTTTCCTTTTTATAATATTAGTATAGATAAGTAAATACATAAAAAGGTTGGTTGGTCGGTCGACAATACACGCATCTCATGTAATCACCTTTCTCGCTTGCTCTAGTGCGTTACTGTATCCTCTACCTCTGTCATAACTCGAAACTCATCGGCTGACCTTCGGTACAAATGTGCTGAAATGATCCCTTTCAGCACATTTGTACCGAAGGTAAGCCGACGACGTGTTCGTTTTAATAGGGGAGTGAAAGAAATGGATGCTCAGTTTGTAGTAATTTTGTATGGGCATGCAAGTCGGTATTTATCGGCTTCTTTTGCTACTTGAAAAGTTTTATTTTAATACCAAACTATTGAACTTTGCATGTGTGCAATGGATGAATGAATATAACTCGTTAATAAATACTGTTTATCTGTATGAAGTATCATGTTAACCATTTTCTAAAGGGAAGCCGATGGGAATCGAGTTATATGGAGTCTTCGCCACTGATCGGCAGGTACCAAAACTTAGTTATCGGTTACATAATTATTGAACCACCCGAAGTGCACTCAGAAACGCAGTGACGTTTAATCGACGTTTAAACTCTACATAACTTTATCTGATCAATAGCTATCGTGAACATAACTAAGCTAGAGTTGGGAATCGAGTTATATGGAGTCTTCGCCACTGATCGGCAGGTACCAAAACTTAGTTATCGGTTACATAATTATTGAACCACCCGAAGTGCACTCAGAAACGCAGTGACGTTTAATCGACGTTTAAACTCTACATAACTTTATCTGATCAATAGCTATCGTGAACATAACTAAGCTAGAGTTGGGAATCGAGTTATATGGAGTCTTCGCCACTGATCGGCAGGTACCAAAACTTAGTTATCGGTTACATAATTATTGAACCACCCGAAGTGCACTCAGAAACGCAGTGACGTTTAATCGACGTTTAAACTCTACATAACTTTATCTGATCAATAGCTATCGTGAACATAACTAAGCTAGAGTTGGGAATCGAGTTATATGGAGTCTTCGCCACTGATCGGCAGGTACCAGAACTTAGTTATCGGTTACATAATTATTGAACCACCCGAAGTGCACTCAGAAACGCAGTGACGTTTAATCCACGTTTAAACTCTACATAACTTTATCTGATCAATAGCTATCGAGAACATAACTAAGCTAGAGTTAGAGCTAGAGCTAGAGTAGCTAGAGCTGCTCGTATACATATTGCGAACATTTATTTATATGTAATGGCTTGCGCTGAATATTGCTTGAAAAATAACTTGTTGATAACCTGAAAGTACATGTGCACACGGCGGCAGATCAACCACCCAAAACTGTCAAATTTCTACAATCAATTTTGAACTTTATTGTTTGGTTATAAGGATCAAAATTCATTGGAGAATTTTGACAGGTTTGGGTAGGTTGATCTGCCGCCGTCTGTACATTTATATGACATGAAACGTCAAATAGTTATGGATCCGATAAAAGGCGAGCATTGGCTAGTTAAGTTGATCGGAGTTTAACCGGAATTTATCACAATATGTGTTGCTCAGAAACGCACTTCTCAAAGTTATCGAACCAATAGCGATATCGAACAGATAAACTCCTGTTAAAAATACCTCAGAAACCGGTCATAAGTCAGGTTTAAATTAGATTTAACTAAAATTATAGGTAATGTCTGTAACTTACACTTACAAATGCCTACACATGTAACTTACCTGAAATTATTTCCTCATAAACAGATGTGTCAGAGATCAAGAGCATTCCTGTTCCTAAACGAAATCCAAAGAAGGTTTCTAAGTAAAGAGAAGAATGAATTCACAACTGTTTTGGCGAATGAAATGTATCGATACAGTGAAGACTACAACACTATAACGATAAGAAAAGGAGAGCTAGACGAACTAAACAAAATTGGTGTCGGATGCAGTGGTACGTATACTAACTTCTAAACTTCTCAACCACCTCTGTGGTCTAGCAGTTAAGACCACCGGTCTGGCAACCAGAGGTCCTGGGTTCGATTCCCAGCCGGGGGTACATGTTTGTGTACTCGGTTTGGTTAGTGGCAGGGCTGGTTTGTCCAGTTGGCTACCACCATCTTATCTTAATATATCACCATAACGTCATTGTTGTGTTCCGGTAGCTAGAGTTAAGATAGCCAGTGCCAGTGCCTTAGTATATAGTTGAGGATCCCCGGTGAGGTAAGCTTCCACGAATGGCCTTATCATCACTTAACATCAGGTGAGATAAAGGCACTTTGCTTACCCGAAAGATATATTTAAAAAAAACTTATAAATTGGGTATACCTACTTTACTTTACGATCGAAAGACCTCTACCTAAGATAAACAATCGGTTGCATGCATGGTCATAAAACTGTAAAGTTTATCACTTGCCATAATAAATTCAAAATCCGTAGTTGAAATTTCATTATCATCACCTATATCAGGCTTGCATCAAAGAATGATGGCGAGTCCCATACAAAATTTGTACAGAAAATATAGAAAGTTTGAAACTTCATATAATTAAAAGATAATCTTACTGGGAATACGTATATTCCTTTAGAATATTTTTTAAACCCCGCAATATCAAAATATTCACAATAAACAAAAACTAATAAATATTATGTAATTCCATTGCCTACAAAAAAAAGCTGTTAAAATACGTGCCACTCTTTAGGGTTCTTTTTGGTTTTTCGGCTTGTTTGTTTGTTTGAAATTGAAATGCAAACTGCAAAGCTGTATGTAAATAAATGGATGTATTGTAAATTAGTGTCTATGATTTTGTTACGTGTGTGACAGCGGCAGCGTTATGGCGACAAAGACAAGATATGACAGTCACAGACAGATGACAAATGCTGTTATTTTTTATGGCTCCGACTTGCTGTGTAGTGTGAAAAATGCGTTTCGCTCAATTAAATACAAAATTAAATAACTCATTTTCCCCGGGTTCTAAAAATATAATTCTTGTCGGAAGTTACTGTTCTGAAGGCAAGGATTTAAAACATATCAATATAATTTTCTCTATTTTTTTTATGTATACAAATCTCGCCATCATTCTTTAGTCTCTGAATTAATTAGTTGTTTTTCCGGGATAAAAAGTATTTAAACACAAAAGAGAAACAAACAAATAAAACATACATCCATACTTAAATCACACTTTATTTAAGTAAGGATGTCTTCGGTTCATCAATATACAGGAAGGAAATATTGTTAACTATTTTGTACTTTTTACTGGTAAGTACTTGTACTTGTAGAAAAATTACAAAAGGAAAAAAAACGCACCATACATATTAATATTGCGCATAGTCAAACTGCAAACTTTATAACAATAAAAATCAGAACTAGGTGTGAGGGTTCTTTTTTGAAGATTGTTTGCCTGTCGTCAGTGCATCAGAGATACAAAGTTTATTATAGTTTCGACTTTAGTGCGATATTTGTCCACGGAAATCTGAATTTTAATTGAACAAAAAATATTTAATATGAAAGATAGTATTTTTTTGTTTTTGTATAAGTACTTATATATTTTTTTAAACTTTAAGTTTTAAATAAACTTTAATCATGATATGTTATATTTTCAGAGAGTATACTAGGCGAGAAGATACTATTTGTAAGCAATACAGACAATCTTACATATAGCGTAAGTATTTTTTAAATAATAAGTTAGCGAACGTCTTCTTGTTAAAATATTGTTTTATTAATTAAATGTTTTATTTCAGACTATAACATACGTCGGAAAGAGTCCAGAGCCAATAGAAGTGTCTTTTAAGGAATCCAGAACAAATGGTACTGTTATTGTGATATTAGTTTTAGCATTAGGAATAGCAATCTGTATTTTTAGCCCTATGTCTTGCCTAATTCTGATAGGTGTTCTACTGGTTTCCCTTTACCACACATTGGTAAATACTTAGAAAAAAAAACAAGCAATGAAGTAGATGAATAAGAACACAAATGTTAACATAAAAACAATAAAAATGTTGCCACTGCCAAAAGTTTTGTCACTTTCTGCCCACTTATGTTTATGTTTCTTCTATTTATTGTCAGTAAATCAGATATTAAATCAAATAAAAAAGAGATAGAATCAGATATTAATAGAGAGAAGTTTATAATGTTTTCTTTCTTACATTTCTATTTATAATTTAGCACATTTTTTAATTTGAATCTCAACTGTACAGTTTGCGCGTTGCCCACTCTATTTGAAGAACCCCATGCTGTATAGTCACGAGCAAAACACTGTAACTCTTAATACAACGGAATAAGAGTCAAAACTAATCAAAAGTATATATATTAATGTGTATACATGTTCATGCTTGTGACTGTACTCCTTTGAGAACATCTCGGCAGAGTATTGGAATGAGTCCACAACCCGAGTATATGTGAAAAGGCGGGATCCTAACATGATTTATTTTTTTAAAGAGTTAGACATCATCTTTACGTCATCTTTGTAATATCTAAATGTAGAAATAAGGTCCAATATATTTTATTTTTCTTCTTACCGATTCTATAAAGCCGACGTTATTAAAAAAAACAAGTAGATAGGTAGGTACTTACGTAAAACAGCTGCTTGTTGTGCGTTGTGTTCTGCAGCGTGTAAAACAGCTTGTGAGCGCCGCGCGCCGCCGTCTGCGCACCCACCAGCGACGACAGCGCTAGCACCACGCTCTCGTTTAGCTGCTGCAGCGCTAGCGTGCGCGTGTGCTCTAAAAACATCTTGATGTTAATATACGAGTATAGCTATTTTTTATATTTACTGCGTATTACTACTAGTATACTGCGAAGCCGTTCCTTTATAGTAAGCTATACTGGTTACTGTTTAAAACGGAACGCAGTCCAGTATACTGTCAAGCAATAGTGCAAGTTTTTAAAATTTCTGGACGCTGTTGATCACGTGATCAAAGCACTGAGAGCACCTTATCTCGAAAATGCCAGTGCTTACAGTACAAAAATGGCGACGATTAATGACGTCATATATTTCCCTAGGGTACTGCGGCAATATACTGTCAGTCCATAACGGAACAAATTTCTCACCAGTAAGAACACTGGACAGTGCTCGCAGTGTATTTCGGAACATACCTTTAATAACCTATGTTCAGTCGTAGCGCTAGGATTGACAGCTTCAATATCTTGTAAATTGTAAAGTTTCTTTTTTAGGTGAGTTGGCAAATTTCTCTGCTCTGCCTGATGTTAAGGCGAAGGGTAAGGCACACTAGCGCCGCTAATTGATTTAATTTGATAACTGCTAAACTGGATTTTTTTTCAAACATTGCGGACCTTCCGACACTAGGCAAACATCTATTATTTAATAATTGTGCACTACTTTTAGGTTTGTTTTTGTATTCATTCGCTAACACCAAAAGTGGCCATTGTTTGTAAATAAATGCGATAGCCCGTTTTGTGAATAAACCACGCAACAAAAAGTAGTGCACAATTATTAAATATTCCTGTGGTCGGACGGTACGCAATGTTTAAAAAAGGATCCGGTCCGTTAGTAATTGTCAAATTATCAATTGGTGGCGCTAGTGTGCCTTACCCTTCGCCTTAAGCAGAAGCGAGGACAGTAATTGAAGCAGGTTTGTGCTTCAGTAGCCATCCGTACCTTGCCTACCCGCAAGTTGCTTTTTCACACCTCGTATTCCTTTGATTTTTTCTTCTTATACAATGAAATGATACTAAAATGAAACAGAGACAATCCCTCACAGAGACAATCCAAAAATGATCGATTTGACTAATTTTTATATACAACTCACACTTGACTAGCAAATTTGCAATACCGAAATTGTTTTTACAAAAAATTATCTAATGGTCTCTAAAAGAGTTTCTCTGTATCCTTATGGGCCGACTTCCTCAAGTAGGACAGTAGTCCTAGTTAAAAAAAACACTACGTAAATATAGATTTTTTGTGCAACTTTTTTATTTTATTTCGTACTTGTAGAACGCACTTTTTTTTTTCAAACTATGGCGCAGGAACATCGCTCTACATCGCTCAATTTCTATACACAAATATTTATAACGGCTTCCCGTTCAGCCACGATCACTGGCAGTTTGCGGCGGCGCGACGAGCAATTTCTTTGTTTTAAACGTCATTTTTGGTACCGTTGTCTAAGTTGCCGTAATGAACTACAAAATTGCTCGCTGCGTCGTCGTTAGAAGATGTTGCTCGTGGCCGAAACGGTAAGAGCATACCACCGTAAGGATCCTTTGGTTTCGCCAAATACTCGTACAAGTATCTATAGCCTATGACGTCTCACCTTTGTCTTGGAAGTTCCTGTTCGTTGTATTTTCGCTGAGCACGCCGCCCGGCCACCACGACTTCAGCACCACGCCGATATAGTAATGCAGCATTTGCTCAGAGAACAGCCAGGATACAGTGTCTTTGATTTGCCTGGACAACATTAAAATAAATAAAATATGACCACAAAATGTAGTTATTATACCTTTTTTTTTAAAGATTATTATATTATTAATGTGCTATTAACGCATTCTCGTTATTCTATCCAGAAAGCTTACAACCCAGAAATTAAGGAAAACTAAAATTAACAATAAATAAAAAAATTATAAGGCGTAAAGTTGAGTCTAATTTTGCTTGAATAGAAAATATTGACAGCATTGTTAATAAATTAATTTTAATCACATTTGAGTAAGGTTTGCATTAAATAACCGCCTCTGCAACATAGTGGTTAGATTACCGGTCTAAGACTAAGAGGTCTCTGGTTCGATTTACAAAATCAATAAAATAATAAGATGTATCACACATCTTACGTACCTATTAATAGTTCTGCCATACGTGATCTGGACGAATGTAACGAGCGTCTTCCTCAGCCATCGGAACACGCCTCGCATGTCGAAAACTTCACTCAGCAACGCGTAAAGCGGCTCCGCTATACTGTCTCTTTCCTCACCAACCATGCCAGCACCTATCGAAACAGACCTTATAACTTTCAGAATAGAGTTCAAAAAAATATGATAAAGACACCATCAAATTATTCGATAAACATTCAATATGTTCGCATTTAAATAAAATAAGCGTAAATGTGTAAGTGGTAAATCTTATTTTGCTTGAATCAAAAATGATGAGTGTTAGACAAAACTATAGTCTTATCACATAATACTATTAAGGTGTGTTCTTTAACGCAAACATATTTTCGACAACTTATAACTGACTATATGCTAAGGTGTTGATTAATAGGGTTGTGAAAGAGACGGAAGAAAAGATTTGGGATGCACAAGCGGGATTCAGAACGGGAATGGGATGTACGGATCAGGTTTTTTCCTTGCGTTGCATAGCGGAAAATTTTTTGGCTTAAAACCAAAAAGTCTATTGCATTTTCGTGGACCTGGAAAAAGCCTATGATCGGGTGAAAAGGAATGAGTTATGGTTGTCTTTATCCGCGCATGGGGTGAGCAGCTGTCTGATACGAGCGCTGAAATCTCTCTATAAGTGTTCCAGTGCTTGCGTCAGAATAAACGGGGCGTACACTGACTGGTTTGACATCCATAAAGGGGTTAGACAGGGTTGTGTAGCGTCCCCATGGCTGTTCAACCTATTCATGGATGACTGTTTGACAGATCTGAAAAATAGTGATTATGGACTGAGAATGGATGGGTTGCTTGTTAAATGCCTTCTCTACGCTGATGATCAAGTCATACTTGCGTCGTCGGCCGACGAGTTGCAGGAAATGGTAACATTAATGAATGCGTCGTTAGAAGCGAGAGGTATGAAAGTGAACGTAAGTAAGACAAAAACCATGGTTTTTGAAAGAGAGGAGGATATGACAGAATGTGATGTTTTAATTGGAGGTGAAAAAGTAGAACAAGTGAAAGAATTTGTGTATCTGGGGACTAGGTTCACGAGGGATGGAAGGCATGAGGGTGATATTGATAAAAGAGTGAATGCAGGGAATATGGTGAATGGAGCGCTGCATGCCTTTATGAACAGTCAGAAAGTGTCAGAGAAGGCGCGACTGGCTGTTCATGCGGGAGTGTTGGTGCCGACGCTTATGTACGGAAGTGAGAGTTGGGTATGGCAAAAGAAGGATGAAAGTAGGATAAATGCAGTGGAAATGAGAGCATTGCGAAGTATGGCAGGAGTGACATTGAGTGATAGAATGAGGAATAGCAAAATTAGAGAGCGTTGTGGTGTGAAAGAGGATGTTGTCACTAAAATTGAGATGGGAATGCTAAGATGGTTGGGCATATGGAAAGGATGGATGAAAGGCGATTAACGAAACAAATTTACAAGGCGAGGGTGGATGGAGCTGTTGGAAAGGGTAGGCCTAGACGGACGTACTTAGGACAAGTCCAAGACGTACTAAGAAAAGGTCAGGTCAGGAGTACCCATAACCGACGAGCATGTATGAAAGGAGTAATGAGAGTGGAGGAGGCGCAAGAGGTGTGTCAGGACCGTAGCAAGTGGAAGGATGTGGTCTCTGCCTACCCCGTTGGGAAAAAGGCGTGATGGTATGTATGTATGTATGTATGTATAACTGACTATGGAAAGTTTCAAATCGCATAAAATCAAATGAACAAATGTTTTTTTTTATATTTTTTGTTGAGTATCAACATCTCTGTATTGCCCTTGAGCATAGAAAATTTCATTAAGATCCGATTATTATTAGTTTGGTATACCGAAATGTGAAACGGCTCTTAAGTAATTCATTATTAGGTTCAAAGTGTGACAAGATCTTCTAAAAGTAATTATTTTCTAACGTAACACGTTACGGATGTTGAACATAAGAAGCAACACGTCTAATGGTTTCGTTACGCTGTCTCTGCTCACTCACTGGTTATTGACATGACACTTTCATTAATTAACGATCATATCATATTATGTTGCTACATTAATTAAATATATTAGCTAAGTCATTTTAGATACTCAACTCAACGGATTCCCAAGATAAGGTTTAAAAAAATATATACCTAAAGGCAATATATAATAAATACTAAGTAGCAAACTCGATGCAGTTTGCTATTTTGAAAGTTTATAATCGTATTTCAATAGCCTGAATTGTCATATGCACTATTGGACAATGTCAGGATCAGGTCACTGAATTACGAATTTCAAACTAACCTTCGAACTAGTTTTCTTTTTTAACTCAATTACCTAATTAGGAGGAAAATAGGAAAATTAAGGCCCTCAGGGCTTATTTATCGCCACTTAAAACAAGCTACACGGGATCGCAGAAAATTTTGTATACTGATCTCCAAACTTCAGTTTGAAGATGGCATTAAATGATGATGAATAGTGTTAGCTTTGGAAAAAAATAAAAATCACACCGATTACACTCGTAGACATTTCAAAATAGCGGAATCGAGACCCAGGTGGACTTCTTCAGAGTGTCTTATAATTAGTCGCTAACTGTACTACCGAATGACGTCATTCATCATAGTAAGAACTATGCTCACCGCGCATCGCAGCGGCGTTATTCTTGTTGGTAGCATCCCCTCCATTGCCGTCCAGGTACAGTGATATCTCGTCTTCGTCCGCCGACAAATGCGCGAAAGCTTCCCTGTCTTGAGACGATCTGCTTGTCGCTTCACTACTTGTACTAGTAAAAACGAAAGTTTAAATTACAAAATATACACTTATAATTACTAGCTTTCGCCTGTGGCTTTGTCTGCTTGAAATTCTATAAGACACAAATTGCTAACTTACAAATTAAAACAATGTTGTAGTAGAACTTTTATAGACAGATTAATTTATGATGAACAACGGCGATATTTAACCTCCAAAACGAAAAAAAATGAGGTTTCAAATCAATATAAGTAAGTATAATCTTGAATAAACTCTTTAATATAATTCAAGAAATCTATTTGAAAACAAGCATATTCGGATCTTATTATATGATTTAAATGAAGCAAGCAATATTGATTTATAATACCTTTTGAATAGAGTTGAGAATGAGAACTTGTTTTTCTTTGGTAAATCTCCTTGTTTTAGGTATTCTGAACTTGGATTCAGAAATGTGTATAAAGCTTCACTTTGGTTGAGTCTTTCGTCTTCTAAAACAAACTGAAAGTAATATAAACTTCCTATAGAATTTTTATGAGTAAAAAAAACACAAATACAAGACGACATGAAAAATATAATTTGTTAACGACATACTTCCAAGTACTTCTGTATTAAAATCTTCGCTTTTTCTAATGAGGTTCTATCATTTTTTCCAAATAGAAATTTAAATGAATTTGTGGGTAGCTCCAGATTTTTCAGTTCCGAACATAAGGGTCTTAATTTTCGATGTAAATCCTGCAAAAAGATAAGGAAGTTATAGTATCATTACTTTGTTTTAAAACCAATTCTTAGCTGTCGGACATATTTTAAAGGCCGATGACAGTTGATATATAAAATGTTTGTTTATGAAGCATGGTCCAATGTAACTCACAGAAAACTCCGATTTCATTTAAACATCTCATTTAAGCAACAACAAGATTCAAAACAAACCTTTTTTACTTTTTTTAAAGTTTAGCATTGTGTTGCCAGCAACAAAGTAGGTTAAGTTACATAAAAATAAATGTGTTCCTTACTTGAAATTCATTAAGAGTTCTTAAAAGAACCCACCCGGTGGATATTTGCTCTGGTCTCCCTTCACAAGCCTCCATTTCTTGTTCAGCCATGTGGACTACCATCACAAACTGGGGAGGCTTCGATTCGTCTATTACCTGAAATGTTTTATTAGTTTAAACATCGTTTCAATATCATTGACCAACACGTAGGGAGACATAAAAATAAGTTTTCGATTCCTAATGTCTAGTATCCAAATGACGCCCATGTGAAACACGGATGTTTATTTTCATTGTGTGTTAGCAAATGAAACAAAACACACATCATTTTTCGAATGATTTCAACAAATCCACATGAAATCTCAGTAAAGTCCCATATCTTTACTGTAATCTAGGGGTTTGGGGAAAAAATTACTCATTGCCATTCTATTATAATACAAAGGAGATATTTAACAATATCTTATTACTTGACTTGGCTAAATGTGTAAACTGAACAAAGCGATAATAAATAATTGATAATAAGGAAAAAACTAAAACAAAGACTTAAGAGTTATTTGCAGTGATAGGTAGATTACCTACATTGACTACTTAGCATTTATTATACTCTGATCACTGGTTATGTTCTTACATCAGCGCTATGCACCGTGACCCGCCAACTGCCCAGGTATCTGTTCTCGCTAAGTGTGATTCCAGCCGCGTCTGCTCCCCTTCTAGACGTTCCACCTCGTTCGTGAACTAACAGCGAGTGAGGTTGCTCGACACAATATCCGCTACAGTATTATGACCTTACCTCAGCGCTATGCACCGTGACCCGCCAACTGCCCAGGTATTTGTTCTCGCTAAGTGTGATTCCAGCCGCATCTGCTCCTCTTCTAGACGCTTCACCTCGTTTGTGAACTACTAACAGCGAGTGAGGGTGGTCGACACAAAATCCGCTACAGTATTATGACCTTACCTCAGCGCTATGCACCGTGGCCCGCCAACTGCCTAAGTGCTCGGCCCAGGTATCTGTTCTAGCTAGGTGTGACTCCAACCGCATCTGCTCCCCTGCTAGTCGCTCCACCTCGTTCGCCAACATCGATAGGGCTGGCGAGTCGGGTTTGAGGGAAGCGCGAAGTGCTGCTAAGGCCTGCAGTTACCAGTTTAAAGGATCATTTAATGCCAGTTTTACTAGTAAGATAAGATAAGATAAGATAAGATAAGATAAGCTAAGATAAGATATTATTTATTTCCACTTCGACATGGTACACAGATGTTTCAATTTAAATTCATAGATCATAATATTAGTACTCTATATCATATTAACTTTTACAGAATTTGACAAGCCTGTGTCAATAATCAATATTTAGTCACTATGACAAAATATTGAGTGAGTCAGCTACTATCGATGCTGGCTGTACACTGTTGAGGTGGGAAAGGGGTTACTTGGGTCTGCAGTTAAAAGTTTAAAAAATGTAGGATCATGGTTCCAAGTTACATTTCAGTTTTCAATATAGGGCAGTTCGAGCTTTCATTGTATATTTTCGAGATAAAGTGTACGACATTTAGCTGAATAATATTACCACACTATCTATGGATATCAATAACGAGTATTTCTTTGACACACAAAAATAGGCAGACAGAACGGAAGGTAAAATATTTACGCAAAAAATATTACATTAATAAGTGTGTATTTTATATTATTTGTAATGTCAATATAACCGGTGATATATACAAATCGCATCACTGACAATATAAATTCATCGAAGTTAAAAAACCAATATACCTGTATTTTGTTATTATGCCTCTCTTGCAACTGGTCTAGTTTCCTTCGCGCGTACGTGGAATGCTCTGTAAGATGCAACGCGCCGGCCACGCTCTCCGCCGACGACACCGACTCATTTGACAGCTGACGGTCTTCTATAGGAGACCTCTCTGAACTAATTTCTAGAAGAATAAAAAACAGTTTAACTAGTACACTTTATAGGGATCTTTAAACCGGTCGGCCACGCTTACTGGCGGTTTGCGGCGTGGCGCGCGACTTTTCTGTTCAGTACGTTATTGCTATGACCGTTGACTAAGACTACTGAAGTATAACGCGCAATGAACTAAAAATTCGCTTGCCGAGCGTCAAACGCTCTGGCCGAGGTCTTAAGAGTTAATTTTACATAATAATATAATTTTTACGCGAAGCACCTGATTATGGTAAAGAAACGATTTTGTTTATTCTAAACTAGCTGACCCGGCGGACTTCGTACCGCTTTGACAGTTTCCATTATTGAGTTAAATATATATCAATGGTTTCCATGACAACAAAATAAACAAATCATTGCAAAATTAAATTGTCGTTTTTAGTATTTTATATATTATTATTTTTTTAATATAGCCTATGTTACTCAGCGCTAATGTAGATTAATAATGGTGAAAGAACTTTTAGGTTTATTCGTTGCAAACATACATACATAACATACATACAAAAATACAATATTATAGTATAGATTACTGGAGTTGCGGCCTAAACGGTTGAAAATAATCATAATTTTACCTTATCTAACGGACAGCTGACTATCAACGGACATAAACAACGCTATCTTTGTTTAATAGTTCTAATAAATTGAACGCAATAATAATGATAAATTATCAATATCCGACTCTCATATTAAATAACACTACTACTACCATATCAAAAACAATAGAATTGTTTGCCGGTTATTATACATGTACAGCAACACGTCTGCACATGATACTATCTAAAACTTTCAAATTTCTTCAATAAATGTTCAAACATATGCTATAGACATAAAGTTTAAAGTCTATTGAAAAAATTTTATAGTTTGTGGTATGTACACTATGTACGTATGTACACAAACTGTCAAATTACTACAATCAATTTTGAACTTTATTGTTTGGTAGTAAGGATCAATATTCATTGGAGAAATTTGACAGGTTTGGGTATATTTGCCGCCGTCTGTACATGATGAAAAACTCACCTTTATTAGCTTCTTCCGTGGCTAATTCCGCTATTAAGGCCGTATATTGATCACTGAGCAGGAATGATGAGTAATATTTTTCTTGTATTGTATCTACAACAGTGTCTTGGACTTCATAGAAAACTTCTGGTCCTTTATCGCCTAACAAAAATGCTTCCATTCGCTTTCTAGTGTCCTAAATATATAAACTTAATATTATGTAAGGATGTGAAGGAAATCATATTTAATTTCAAACAGAAGTATATGTAAATACAAAAAGTGATCTACCCTCCAAATTAATAAAATTACATAATGCACTCACCTTATCAACTTTAAGCTCAGCGC
The DNA here is from genome assembly GCA_963082485.1 of Eudonia mercurella. NCBI lineage: Eukaryota > Metazoa > Arthropoda > Insecta > Lepidoptera > Crambidae > Eudonia > Eudonia mercurella. Next base: position 6,942,034 of record OY720027.1, on the reverse strand, counting down.
TAGGAGACCTTATGTAAGTGTAAAATATTTCTGCGCCTAGCTGGTGCCAACTACTCCGAGGGCTGTGCCTCAACTCCTCGACCGCCGTCCAGAAACCCACCAGCCCTTGTGAACACATCGTCTCAAGAAACATGGATAAGTATCGGCGTCCGTTAACGCTTTCCATTATTTTATGTAGAGGAAGGGTCTGAAATAAAGACAATGACATATATTATTTCATTACCAGCCACTACTACTTATACCGTACTGTTATCTATATATATAAAAATCAAATACTGTTCGTTTGAGTCGCTAAAACTCAAGAATGGCTGGACCGATTTGGCTAATTTTGATTTTGAAATATTTGTGGAAGTTCAGGGAAGGTTTAAACGTTTGAGAAACATAAATAATAAGTAACGGAAAATACTAAAAACCACAATTCAATTTTCCAATACAAAATGGTTTGTTTGTTTTGTTGTCATGGAAACAGTACTGTCAAAGCGGTACGAAGTCCGCCGCGGGTCAGCCAGGTATTAATAAAACATCCTATCTTATCAAATCACGCAATGGTAATACGTGGTTAGTGTTGGGTATGTAAAAGTAAAGTGAAGTAGTAAACAGCCTATAACTGTCCCACTGCTGGGCAAAGGCCTCCATCATTGAAATCAAGTCATCGCTACAATTGATGGGTAATGGCTTAATCACCACGCTTGCCAAATTTGGGTTGGTGATCGTAAACCCGGGCTACGCATCGAAAAATCCGAAATACATTTTGCCCGACCTGGGAATTGAACCCGGGACCTTCGTTTATCGGGCCGAACGCTCTGCCACTCGGCCACCGACGCGTTAGGTATGTGCGCATTAAAAATTACAATCGTGGACGCGATTGGAGGACAAAGGGACCGAGGAAGAATATTCACAGCTGTAGTAAAAATGGCAAAAATATTCACAATAAACGTGCGGACGCGGCCTCGCGTCTGTTATTAGGAGAGAAACTCGCAACTGTTACAATGTCATACACCATGGTATTCGGCTATTCGCGCGTTACGTGATTTTATGCCAATACTTATTATGATTTTATGCCCATTACCCAGTAATATTACTGCGTCTCATACCCTTTAAACTGGAACATAATATATAACTACGTATAATACGCAGGATACTGCTGTATGGCGACAGGATTACCTAGGGTGAGAGCTAATGGATTCTACACTGGGACCCTACCATTAATACGACTAAATATAACACCCTTATTTTGACAATACATAAGACACCAACGAGTAATATAATATAAGAAAAATGTATACCTTACTGTTGGACTCCACAGTTGGGAATGCCCCATCCCATCCCAACTTCCTAAGAGCGGTTTCACACTCTGCTTTTGCTATCGTCAACTGGCTAATGTACCTTTTGAGTTTCTTAGCATCGTTAATATGTTGTCTGCTCACGTTTTGTTGAACGCCACTCTTTTCAATTATATCTATATCTATACCTTTTGCTCGTTTTACGTTTTGTAGGGTAGTTGCTTGCATTATTTGCGTCACAATGTCGTACCTTTAATGTAAATAAAGATGTTATTATGTAGGTAAGATAAATATTCATCATTTATCAGCCTGAACTGCTAGTCACAGGCCTGCCTACGTATACGTAAAGAGCAATAACAACAACACTTACTTACTAAATCATTGATAACCATTGTACAAGATAAAGCACTTTTAATCATTCATGCTACGAGTATACCTATTTTAAACATAATATTTAACGGGGTTAACTGCTAAGTATCCGATAAATATTTTTTTTTTCAAAGCACACAAACTGTTTGACTTATTCAACTTCATCAAAAAAACTCGTGATTTGTATTATTAAATTGTATTAGTAAACATTGCAAACGCGAACAAGATAGCAGTTGCGTCATCATGCTCTGAACTCTAAAGGTGGATATACACTAGAGCATTTTCTCGAGCATTTCTATGTAATGTAACGTTCTTACGAATGGTACAATACAGGTAAAGTTCAGTTTCCAAAGCATTTCCATGTTTGACGTCTGGTTCGTGAGGTTGGTACACTAGAACATATCATAGAGCGGCTCGTTGTTCTGTTACAAGTAAATGCTCTAGTCTATACTAACCTTAAGAAGTACTATTTGGACTACTAACAAATACAGTTTATATAAAAAACTGTACATAGGACATTTTTGCTTGTTCAAGTTGTGTTGAAGTTAAAGTTCAAGTTCAAGCTGCAAAATACTATATATTGTATTTAGTATAGCAAATTAAAATACTGAATGAACGAATTTATTAGTATTGCGACGCAGTGAACCTCAACTAGTATAATTAAGCAAAACAATGCGAAAGTGGCATTACTAACTACCCACCGTAACCGTTTCAGAGTGTCGACATTATTGCAGTTGGTTATAAGCCTTATGTAATCCTCAAACGTTTTCGCATATTCGTGGGTCCTGACGTGCATAGCATTCACTTCCTTCTGGGCTTCCAAATACTGTATTATCTTCTGGTTTATGTAATCTGGTTCGGTTATAAGATCTATGGCCGGTTGTAAAACTGAAAAAGTTAGATATCATTGCATCTGTGGTAGCCAACCTTTTTAGCAGTACGTACCTACGCATAGTTGAGCACTTTTAAACACCGCTTTAGTTATCTGGCTTTAGTAGTACAACATAAATAAGGATGGGTAATGTAAATGGGTTACATTTTCCTTATAAGGAATCCCTGTAGGATAAACATTTTTGTTAAAGGTTTGATGGAAAGTTTGTTTGTAGCAAAAGCAGATAGACAACAAACTAAAACTTGAGATCCAAAACCACGCCACCACGAGTATATACGAGTATATATATATATATCGAGTAGATACATGTCGAGTTTATATCGAGTTGTATATACAACATTTCACGGACACGGAACCTTGCAAATAGCTGTGCTTGATCTCAAGCACGTACCCAGGGGGAGGGGGTCCGTTTGGGTAAATGATTAAAGTACCTAAATGACACGTAAAAGCTTCTCGGAAATAAATAGCAAATGACAATAGACAATGTTACAGCATTAAATTTATCCGTCTTGGTGGAGAGGACATTTCGTTCAAAACATCATCCACTGAAATGGCTTGATTTGAGGGCCGACATCAAGGCCAACTCGGTTAAACGATCATTCCTCATTTTATTGGATAAATATGTTTTTACTCGTTTTAATGTTGAAAAGGATCTCTCAACACTTGCGGTAGATACAGGGAACGACGCTAACAGTTTTAATAGTGTGTGTATATGTACCTATATGTGTGAGTGTGTGCATGTGTATATGTTGTAGGTATACCACTTTTGGGGGATCCGGACTCCTTGAACCCCCCCTGGGTACGTCCTTGCTTGATCTGTTCCGAGTTTTTCCAAATTCCGTGTCCGTGAGCGTCTATGTGTGCGCTGTTTGCGCGCGCGGTATTAATTAAGCTTACCTTCTGGGTCTCTTTACTTCTAACCCAAAACAGTGTACCCATATTTCGAACTAAATTTAAACAGCTTGTGAGATTTATAACTACCATACCTTTGCATGTCAGTATCTCTCTCATAAGGTGAGAGGCAGGCGATAGGGAGTAACACCGAGGCAACAGGAACATAATGATCAGCTCACTGATTTGCCGTAAGTAATGCATTTCCGTTTCACAAGACATCAAGTGGGGAGCCAAAGCAAATACTGGCGGTTGGTTTAGTTCCAAACTGTAGTATAAAAGGATAGAGACAATCATATCAGTATATGTTTATCATCAGCTCATTTTATGTCCCCACTGCTGGGGCACGAGCCTTCGCTTTGGATGGATCGGGAAAACGGGCCATAAACCACCACGCGGGCCCAGTGCGGGTTGGTGGTTGTAAACAACTGCTAAAGCAGCCGGGACCAACGGCTTTACATGCCTTCCGAAGCACGGAGAAGCTCGAGATGATACATTTTTGGTCACCCATCCGATAACCGGCTTTTGCAAAAGTTGCTTAACCTCAGTACTCGCAGACCGGGCGCATTAACCACTGCGCCATCAAATTCCTCCGTGATGTTCCATTTAACTTGTGGTATATTCTCACAATTTCAGTGTATAGATTCGCGTGCTTTCATTCATAATGCTTAAGTCGACTGTGATAGGTCTACAAAAATAAATACGAGCTTATACTGAAGGATCTCGAGGCAGTGGCACACAAGTGGTGTGTTGCTTTATAGTCTTATAGAAAAACGGCGGAATTGTTGATGGTTGCGAGCTTTATTTTACTGGATGGCTCCAGCAGTATTTATGATTGTAGCAGTATGATGACTTTTTATAGATATAGCTAGTAAAGATTTGTTTTACTGTACGATAAATATGATTATTTTTCTCCCTGTCTATCCATCATGGGCTTGTGCCCCAGCAGTGGGGACATAAAATGAGCTGATGATGATGATGATGATGATGATGATGATGATGATGATGATGATGATGATTATTTAAGACTTATTTAAGACTTATTTAATGCTATAGTCTATTAACATGTACAGTTTAATGCTCATGAAAATATCCCACCGACATAATACACCCGCACCCGTGCTTTCATTGTGAACAAGATCTAATTGTTTATTTTTTAATATCAATATCTTCCTTCTTTATTTAATATATGCATATACTTACGCGCAGCTTCGGGCAATTCGTATTCTTTCAAAGTGCTGAGTTATTTTTGTAACCATATCACCGGCCAGTAATTTTTCAGCATCTACCTTCAACAGCCTTTCATAAAGGTTCTGTATTGCACCCCATGCATGTTCTTTGAACTTATCAACCACTGGATCAGGTTTATGTGACAGTTCTCTCAACCAACGAGTTACAAAGTCACGCAACACAAAGTCAATAAGTTGCTGTAACTGGCTATCTACTGTGCGTCCGAAAATAACAGGCAGGTGTGTCTTTTTGGTAGCAAGAGGCCAATTGCTTTGGTCTTCCTAAAAAAAAATAAAAAAAGGGTGTTTTATTAATCTGTCTTATAAAAATATCCTAAAGAAAATTAAAGCTAAATCACTTATAGAATTACCCAGATCACCCCTTATATATAGACTTTGAAACTTTCCATTACCAACACATTCCAAAATAAAAAAAATTTAGTACAGATACACATGTGTCAGCACTCCTTAGTATGCTTAGAACAAATAATGTGTAGGATACATTATACGAAAGATTGTATGTTCAAAATAAGTTTAAATAATTTGTCTTATTTTGGCGTTTGTCCAGCTGTGATGTGTTTAGGCTGAGATGATGATGATGATGATGATACAATGTATATTGTGTACTTCTTGGGCACTTTGTATGCTTAAAACAAATAGAAATTAATAAATCAAAAAGTTGCTCTGTATCAGAAATTTCTCGATAGTACTGTTGATCAAGGTACTGTTTGTGAATTTAAATTATTAAGGTTTTTTTTTAAATAAAATAAAGTATTTAGAGCAAGAAACAGAGCCTTTACAGTTTATACTCTTTTTATCTAACAGTAACTATATTTAAGCATTTTCTTAGACAAAGTGTTTGTGCAACAAGATTATTCATATACAGTTTACATCAAACTAGCGGCCGCCTGCAATTTCACACGCGTGGTTCCCGTTCCCGTGGGAATTTGTGTTAATCCAGGTTATGAACTATCTGTATGCCGAATTTCATCCAAATCCATCCATCCGTTGCAGAGTGACAAGCAAGAAATATACACATACACAATAACTTTCGCATTTAAAATATTAGTGTGATTGCATTTTAATTCATTATGCTACTATCGTAGAGCAGGTCACTCAATAGGGATGTTGACAACAACAACAAATAATTCCAAAACATTAAACAAATACTTAAATGAAATCACATAACAGTTCTTTACAACATTGACCTATTTTTTATTTAACTTTAGTATGAATTTCTGTAACCTGAAAAGTTATTAATAAACACTGAATTGACGGATCAAAAGAGTGACGTCATAGTATACCATTCCCATACGATTTCTATACAATAACGTGTTGACAGTTGCTAAAAAGTTTCTCTATTGACTAACCAGTTAAATGCATATTCTGGTAAGTCTCCATTTGCTGAATAGTTGTGATGAAAACTTTTTGTAACCCCTTTGTTTTTATTCAAGTAATAGAATAACTTATTAGAATTTAAACATCTGCCCCCGTAGACAAGTGGCATAACACTAATCAAAGGAAATTAAATAGAATGATTATTGTACGGAATTGACATAAGTCAACTATACGTATAAATGATGTTTATGTCAATAATTCTATTTAATTTGTATTCTATTAGCGTTATGCCACTTGTCTAAGGGGGCTGTTAATAAAATATGATTTTGAAACATTTTAAGTATTATAATGATTATTATTTTACTTTGCATAAGTGAATTCTTTACCTTTTTTATAGGATTTACTAGTTTTCAGGTTTGATTATTGTTTCATAAATAAATATATCAAAAATCATCATCATCATCATCAGCTCATTTATGTCTCCACTGCTGGGGCACGAGCCTTCCCTATGGATGAATAGGGAGTACGGGCCCTTAACCACTACGCAGGTCTAGTGTGGTGCGGTGGTTGTTAACAACTGCTCATGCAGCCGGGACCAACGGCTTAACGTGCCTTCAGAAGCACGGAGGAGCTGGAGATGATAAATTGACCTTTGCGAAAGTTGCTTAACCTCGGCACTTGCAGACCGGGCGCGTGAAACACTGCGCCATCAAGCTTTTTTGTAATTTATTAATTCAAAAATATTGTTTAAAAAAAATACAAATCATCACAAGGAGACCGATAGAAGTCTATCAAATTTTAGCAGTAAATTTACAACCATAAATTGTTAATTTACGGCAATAATTTATAAATTATTAATTGTATCTAGAAATATAATAATTATTTAATATTTTAAATAAACTACTTTTATATTTTTTATGAAACAATTCTTACCTTTAAGTATTCCTCTAATTCACGCACGTTTTTTTCTACTCTTTCTATTAAAAACAAAGAAGTTTGATGGGGAGAAGAAAGCGCGATATGGCCCCAAAGAGTCAATAAGAAAATTGTCAGAACAATGAATGCACTGCATATTAATAAGTAAATCAAACTCCATATTAAAGGAAGATACCAAGTAAAAGCCAACAACACAGGCAATACACCAATAATAACCCACTTCATCGCGATTTTCAAAAATATTATAGGTTTTTATTAATGAATATCATATTTGCGTTACTAAATTGAAAGTCCTGATTTATTTATATATATTTAAATAAATATTTGTAATTTTGAAGACGTTATTGAGATTGTTATAATTTACTAGTAATTCTTTACATTACATTTTTGGAATGTAATGTAATACATGACATTTTATAGGCGATTGATTTTTTTTAGTTCGAATTTGACATTGACAGAAGAATTTTCTGTAAACCTTGATGTCCGAAACATCTTCATGGTGACATATTATTATATTACTGGGTAAAAAATAAACAAAGAAAAACATGTCCGTTAAAGTGGCGTACACATGGTCGATTTCACGTTTGTTGTTATGCCCTCCTTTAGTGTAATTAGTGCGTGATTACTGCAAACACAAAATAATGAGTGCCTCTTTAGTTTATGAAATAAAAACCTTCTTTAGTGTGTAATGTGCTGGCATAACGATCAAGCTGTCGTACTCATGATCATGACCGTTCTCGAAAACTACTTATATTATAGCAACGAAATTTACTAGTGTCTAATTAGTGCCCGCGCTATGCAAAATTTCATAATGATTACTCTTAAAAGAACGGAGATATCGAACAAGACTAGTGAATGACATTTGGAGCTGACATCAAGAGACAACGTACTCTTATGCCCGGTTCCGTGAAAGTTTAGTATAGGTATTTATGCACGAATTTAATGAGGGGGGGGAAGGCTACCATTAGCTAATACTCCAACAGTGAGGAAGTAGGTTGAGAGTAGGAAATATTAGCATTTGAAATTTTGTCAAAACTGACCTTAAATTTATTGGTTTTAGTATCCCAAGTGTCTGTTACCAGCATAGTTTCTGCAAGCAAATTGGAAATGCACGTCTTCGGCGGCGCTGCGGGAAGTGCAGCCCCCTTACCTTTGCGTAACAAATCGCAGGCACCTATGCTAGCCTCACTCTCGTATTAAAATCAATCAATCGTATAATTCAATAATGTTTTCATAAACCTACAACCCGGAGGTTTTAACACGAGCGTACCTACCGTATTTTGTACTATTATTTATTCTGTGCCTTATTATTAACCGCCTATAACTACCTAGTTCACTCGTGTATAAAAGCAATCCTTATGAAATTTTGCATAACGGGGGCACTAATAAGGCACTAAATCTGTGTGTAAATTTCGTTGCTATAATATAAGTAGTTTTCGAGAACAATCACGTGTACGCCAGCTTGATCGTGATGCCAGAGCGTACACATTAAAAAGTTTTTATTTATTAAACTAAAGAGGCACTAATTATTTTATGTTTGCAGTATGTAAACGCACTAAAAGAGGGCATAACAACAAACGTGAATTAAACCATGTGTACGCCAGCTTAACGGACACTTTAATTATGGGTATTAAATATGATATTTGTATTACCATAACACATTTATATCTTGAAATATTACTAGAGATTGAAGACTGTATAAACTGTATTGTACAGTGTCAATTGCCTTTTTAAAACACAGAATGTAACTGTGACTGACAGAGGACTTCTTGGCGGGAAAGTGAAGAGTCATGTCTGCGGTTTTGTTTTATTTTCTAAAATTTGTGTTAAGTCGAATATTAATGTGAAATAATGGTGGATTATTAACCGTTAAGTGTTCGTGAGTGTGCATGAGTGTTGGCAAATGAAACAAAACAGTGCAACGTTACTAATCAAATTCTCTCAAGAAGTCCGCTTGAGGACTTAGTAAAGCCCCACATCTTTACTGAGATACTCGAGGGGTTGGGGGTATATCATTTCTCACTTCTCATTTCCATTATCATTCATCATCATCATTTCCATTATCATTCATCATCATCTTTAGGATTATAATACTAATGAAATTAAGAAACTAATGACATGGCAGCATGGTCTATGACCTTAGCCGGTTCCTCAGAGAACAAACTATTAAAAAAAAAAAAATGTGACTGACAGACAATCAAACGTCAGAGTCAGACACTGACATTGACAGACTGTTGTTTGTGAGTGTGTTGTAAATGTAAACTTTATCTTAGTTGTATCTTATCTACCTTTTGTATTGTATTGTAATAAAGTTATTTATAAGTATTAACATAAGATTACATTGTAAATAACTTCAAAAAATCTGAAAGTAACTTCTATGTATCTGCAGTAGAAACATTATATAGTTTTTTTAGATTCATTAGCTATAAACGTTTCATAAAGTAACCTAAAAGTTGTTATTTATTATATCTTTACAGAAATTCTTAATGAGCTATCATTATGCCAGATATCAAAACCACTTATTTAGTAGTTGGAGGAGGAATAGCTGGTGTCACGTGTGTTGAAACTCTTGCTATACTGCACCCAGAAGAATCCTTGGTGTTAATCACAGCTTCATCATTAGTCAAGAATGTGAGCAATGTTAGCTTTTTTGCCAAAACTATTGTAAAATTCGATGTGAATGAAACAGAAGCGACTTCCCTTCAAAAGATACATCCAAATTTAAAGATTGTGTATGACTCACTAAAGCATATTGACTCTAAAAATAAACTAGCTAAAACTGATGGAGGTGTGACTGTTGAGTATAATGTAATCTATGTTTCTACTGGTGGAATCCCAAGACTCATATCTGATTCAAATAAATCACAGAGAATTCTTGGTATAAGAGATACAGAATCTGTACAGGAATTCCAGCAAAAACTAAAAAGTGGTAGAAGGATGGTTATAGTTGGCAACGGAGGTATTGCATCAGAAATTGTACATGCAACAAGAGGAATACAAAAAGTTTGGGTAATAAGGGACGATTATATATCAGCTACTTTTATAGATCCTGGTGCAGCACAATTTTTTCAAGACACATTTCAGAACAAAGCTGACAAGAATAGTAATAAGAATACAGTGGTTCGTCGACATGTCTTCACTGAAGAGGACACATTAGTTTCATTAAATAAAGACCTAAAATCTGCTGCTTTAGGACCTGATTGGTATAAAAACTTAGAGGGATTAAGAAATGAACATGGGGAACAAGAACTGGAAATCATTTACAAGGTAGATGTAATGTCTGTTGCTGAAGTTGAGTCAGAATATCCTTTAAGGATAGAATTAAGTAATGGGAAAACTATACATTGTGATTTTGTAGTATCAGCTACCGGTGTAGAGCCTGCTGTGAACTTTAGCTGGGACCAAAATCCTGTTAAAGGTTCAGATGGAGGGCTCTCAGTGAATGAGTTTCAAGAAACATCAATTAAAGATGTGTTTGCCGCTGGAGATGTAGCACATGCTAATTGGGAACATGCCCCACACTGGTTTCAGTTAAGACTGTGGACTCAAGCTCGACAGATGGCTGGAATGGCTGCTAAAGCCATGCATGGCAGAGTTACCAATGAAGAAGTTCTGCAAGACTTTTGTTTTGAACTTTTTACACACTGTACTTCTTTGTTTGGCTATAGAGTAGTACTGCTAGGGAAGTATAATGGGCAGGGCTTAGGCAATGATTATGAAATTTTACTGAGAACAACACCTCATCTTGAGTACATAAAATTTGTTCTACAAAATGGAAAGTTACAGGGAGCAATTTTGATAGGTGAAACTGATCTTGAAGAAATGTGTGAAAATTTAATTTTAGACCAAATTGATCTGAGCCCATTTGGTGATGATATTTTAAACCCTGACATTGATATTGATGATTATTTCGATTGAACTTATTGTTTCTTTGATGATCTTATTTCAATCTGGAAACAAACATGATGCTGTGAACAATTATTTATTTACAGATAGGATAGATCTAACTGTTAAATTATTAAATGACTGAAGCAAATGTTCTTTTTTTATTTTTATCCCCTTTTGTATAGTGTATAATATAAAGTAGACAACATCATTGTCTGACTTATATGTATGTGCTAGTATTATAAAATCGAATAAAATAATATTGTTTTATTTCTGATATTTTTTTACACAATGATAATAACTAATCGACTGTTTATGCAAGATTCTTTTGTCGATCCCAAATGGGGAAAAAAGGACATAGTCTGTCATGAAGCTGTCAAGTCATGTAGTGATGCGCGATATTACAGTGTACATTGAATCGATAAAATCGAGCAAAATAATATTATTGTTTTATTTCTGATATTTTTTTACACATCGATTATCACTAATCGACTGTTTATGCAAGATTTTTTTGTCGATCCCAAATGGGAAAAAAAGGACATAGTCTGTCATGAAGCTGTCAAGTCATGTAGTAATGCGCGATATTACAGTGTACATTGAATCGATAAAGTCGTAATGCATTGTATAATAATTAAATATATTGAAACAAGAACTCGTTTGGCCACAGTATCAATATTCAGTATTTATTGCAACCATTACAGAGAGTGTTATTTGCATAATAACAGTGATGATTTGAGACAGATATGAACCCTATCGCTGTTGGGCATCGCAATTGAAAGAGAAGAAGAGGACGCCTTATTAAAAGGATTGTTTAATAAAAAAATAAAAGATAAAAAAGTACATTTTCTGAAGTGTTAGGTACATACTTAAGTGTGCCTAACACTGAATGATATCCCCTAGTCTGTCGAAAAGCCATATTATGGTACGTAACAATTAATTTAACCATTGTTCTACGTTATTGACAGACGAGGAAATTATGCACTATCACTATTAGCCTTACTTAGGTGGATGACCTTGTTTTTTTAAAATGTTCAGTATCTTTTTTGGGACCGATAAAAATTACTGACATCTTTGAAATAATTTTTGGCGTTTTTACCACTGTTGTAGCAATAAAATAAAAAATAAATAAATATGACATAAAGTAAAAATATTGTCCAATTACGCAGATTTTCTTGAAGATAGAAAATCTATTAATAAAGATTTTATTAATATTATTACAATATATCTAATTCTTGTAAAGTAAAGAGCCTATATTCTATTTCATTGCTGGGCAAAAGCCTCCATCCATGAAAAAATATCATTGACTACAATTATTATTGACGGTTATAGCCGTATAGTTTTCGAGTAATAGGCCGGAGCCCATTGCCTTGCCACTCGGCCACCGTGGCGATCTATTTATTTGTATAAAAAGATATGTAGTTTGTTACTTAGCTAGCTATATTATCAAAGTTGTTTACTGTTTGCTAACATTTCGTTTAAAAAAATCGTGTTCTTAATTTGAGTCAAATGATTTTTATGATATTTTGTTGTGAATGTGAAGTAAATCGATACCTACGCAATGATATGAAGTATCGATATGAAACTCATATCATTTATTTGTTATCTATCTTCGCAGAACGCAGTAATTTTGTGGCTGCACTAACTATCATTCCAATTTAATTTGTACAAAGGATTAATTTCTCTCTGCTCAAAGCTTTTGTTGTAAAACAGTTTCATGAAGATTAAACATAACTAATAATATTAAACTTATCAAAACTATACCAATAATCTAAAACATTATTATATTACAGAAGTGTTAAAAACAAATTTTACAAGTTTGATTGTGTTGTAAGTGATTTGTTATTAGATACCTACGTGCGTGTGTTACATTGTGTTAAGTTTTGTTTTTATTGTTAATCACTCGTCATTTTCTTTAGGACAAACGTTACTTAAAATTGTTCCAAAATGCCAATCTTATTCAGCGTTGTTGCCCGTGGCACAGTTGTCCTGGCAAAATATGCAACATGCGCTGGTAATTTTACCGAGGTTACGGAACAAATATTGTCGAAGATTCCACCTCACGATGACAAGTTGACGTACTCTCATGGAAACTACTTATTCCATTACATAGCCGAGAGTAAATTAATTTATTTTTGTATCACTGATGATGTGAGTATGAACAGGTATTATTACTGCTACGTAATGAATTTGTTTCAATCAATATTTAAAGATAAACTACAATAATATTTAAATCATTAACAAATTTAATTATGTATCTGAAATTTGCAGAAATTCCAAAGATCCAGAGCTTTCTTGTTTTTGAATGAAATCAAAAGAAGGTTCATTACAGCATTTGGGGATACAGCCCAGACAGCTATTCCTTATGCAATGAATGGTGAATTTGCCCGAGTCCTTGCTACAGAAATGAAGCATTATAGCGAGTCACGCGATCTTGACACCATTTCGAGGGTACATGGAGAATTAGACGAGCTTAAAAATATCATGGTCAAAAACATTGGTAAGTTATGTATATCATATGAGATAAGATTTCTATGACTGGTGTTTTTCCATGTTTCATTGGCTTTGTATGTTTTTGTATAATATTTACAAGACAGGACAGGACAATAGTAGTCTACCTAAATAGAAAAGAATTAGTAAGGATACAAGAAAACAACAATTTTTAATAGTGATTTTTTATCCCTGGCCTGTTGTGAACTGCTGTTTTGCATTATGTATTCTGCCTTACCAAGATACAATTTTTAAGTTACACAGTAACATGTTTAAAAAGTAGGTTACTTTTTGTAAATGTTTTCCCTTTTTTCTTTTATTGTATACAATTGAATTGTATGTATTTCATGTCTAATAAAATGAGAAATGTGGTAAACATTTTGTAGCTAGAACTTAAAACTAGATCTCTTACGCACACTTGCTTTAAAACAATTTTTTTTACTTTTTATTTCACTATACCATTATCTTACAACCATTACTTTCCATTAAATATCTGACCTCATTACTATTAATGGAAATTTAATTAATCAAACAAACTTTTATAGGTCATTATACCATGTTTCTGGATTTGATAATGAATACAAAACAATATTTTATCTCATCCTTATCTTTATTGTCTGAGTTGCAATGAGTAATATTTATTTACCTTTAGATATGTTATTGACCAGCAGACATGTAAAAATAAAATATTATGCTTATTGTTTGTTTCTACTTTAATGACAATGACAATATTTTGAATGATTGTGGAGTTAAACCTGATACACATGTTTAATAAGCAGTTTAGCATATTTCCCAATGATGGGTACCCAAACTAAATATCCCAAGCTTATCCATGCTTTAATGGACATGAGTCCAGACTCTTGTTTGTTATAAGCAGTTAAAACATGTTAATGTGAAACATGTCATGGTTACCTCATGTGCTATTTATATTAATTAAAACTATGTATCTTTTATTAGTTACTCTCATATTATAGATTATGTGCCTTACAAATAAACAAAGAATAAGCTCCGAATAGTTATTCCATGTTTTGTTCCGGTCATATGAATGTCATTTCAAATTAGAGTAAAAGAGACAAATATAACTATTTAAACTATCATGGACACTTGCAATAGAGTAATTATTAAACATAAACATGGTAAGAATCCCGTTAATAATTACTCAAAAGAGACAAAGTATGCAATAACCAAGACGGTGGGTCGCACATGGCCCAGACTAGCACAGGATCGAGGCGAATGGCACAAGCAAAGAGAGGCCTAAGCCCAGCCACTGCTGGGATCATCATCAGCCCCTGAGATGATGATGATGATGGAATAACTACTTTGAAGCTTATTAATTTGTGGTTTACTTGGAAGATCCGACCAGTTTTCCTCGCATTTCATTTCCTTTTAGTTAATCTAGAAGAAAGGAACTATACAATTAGTTGAAAAAAAAAAAAAAAAAAAAAAGATATAAGTTTAATATCTTTTTTGACCATGAGGGAGGAATACTTGAAAAATTTACTTCAGATGAGACACTAAAGTTTAGCAATAGATTATGGTTTAGTGACAACTTTTTTATGTACTTGACGGGTTCAAGAGAATTTTCATTTCATTTCTGCTCTGGTGAATTATTATTTGAATTGTATTTTTTCATATTTTCAGACAGCATGGCAATGAGAGGTGAAAAATTAGAATTGTTAGTGAACAAGGCTGAAAACTTACAAACTACTGTAAGTATTTTTTATTCATAATCACTTTCGATTGTAGCAGCACCTTAACATATTTAAGAGCCTTTATATTTTTCAATATACCATACATACTGCAAAATTCTAATTGAACTTTATATGCTTAGGGAAAATACATTGTGCAATTAAGAATCTACTATGGAAAGTTTCAAATCATAAAAATTCAAATGATTTTTTTTTTATATTAACTGTTTAATTAGATTTCTGTATTTACCTTTAGCATTTAAAGTTTATTTAATACAGGCTTTTATTACTTAGTTTATATTTGTATGGTTTGTATGTATAATGTATAGAGGCTTATAATAATGAAAACATCAAAAGATAGGATGTGGAGGGGCTGCATTTGCATTTGCATTCATTGCAAAAAATCAAAATTTGCATTCATTGTATTGTATATTTCTTATTAAAATCAGTAAGTATTTTTTATTCAGTAATCAGTAAAATGGAAAAGTCGCTAAAACATGGCTGCATCTTTAAATACAACGTATTTCCAGTCGACAACCGTTCCAACTCAGTTGAGGTACAGACACCTACATATCAACCTTAACGAAACTCAAATTTCTTCAATAAATGTTCAACCTTATTTGCAGAATACCTAAGGTTCAAAGTATATTGAGGAAATTTGATAGTTTGTGGTACCTAGTCTGTTGTGCAGGCGTGTGTACAAGATTCGCTGACGCGTTTTTCAAGGCTCGTTTCACTCTAAACCTTCGTTTCATTTATGTAATACGAAGAGACCTTGAACATCAGAAATGAACATTTAACGATCGGCTACGATAAAACAGCATTTTAATTAATTATTCGCATCGAAAATGGAATAACACTTATAAAGGTGACTGAACCTACGCTATTTTGCGATTTTGCGACAAATTTTCCTTATTTATATAATTAACAGTTAAGCTGGCGTGAACATCTGGATGACGGGTGTACGTCAATAAAAAGTGATTCTATACACATGAAAGCAATGTTCTAGCAATGTGAGGAATGTGCGTAAAATTTAAAGCAATGTGTTTTTAAAAAAAACAGAGTTATTTCAGAAAGTTAGCCAGCCTGTTATCAGAATGACGGGTGTATTTTTAATACGAGCAAATTACTTACTATCTAAGGATGAAAACATTACCGTAGCAATGTTCCGGCAATGTGCTCGAACGTACCAAAAGTAGAATCAGATGCGGTGAAAGGTTTAAAAGCAATTTTGAAAATAAAAATTCTAAATTTTAACTCCGCTGATTTCATATTATAGGCAATCCGACGAATAGTGTAAAGAAACATTTATGTCACAGAAGTTTTCTGCAGTGCAATGCAAATGAGATAACAATTTCCTCATTTTCCTTTTATTATTAAATACCATGTATAATCGTATGTATAATAAGGTGATTCATAAAATGTATTACGTTTTACCGATGATACCGTGAATTGAAGTGGCGCGCCACTTTCCAATTCAGTATAGGCCGCCATCGACCCACAGTACATGCTGAAGAGACCGAGACACTTGTCTCGGTCTCTGGTCTCCTGTCTCGGTCTCTGGTCTCGGTCTCCGGTCGCGGTCGCGGCACGAACCACCAGCTTGAGACTATTTGTGCCAAAACGGTCCCTAATCAACATGGAGCTGGTCTTGCGACTAACATAATATAATAAGCATAATAATTATTAAATTTTTTGCATAATATAATAAGCATAATTTGTAATCCAATGTTAATGCAAACATAACTATTGCTAAAATTATGTAATGAGTTGTGCAAGCTGTTATGAGTATTTTTCATTGTTATAACTTATGAGCAATGATCGGAATAGGTAGAGCAATTTTATGTACTTGCGATACGTTGTATTAATATGGACATTCCCGAAATATTGTCGATAAACAATTTTGATGCTGTAGAAAGAGACAAAAACAAGTGTGTTCTTCTAGCGGCGGAGCCCGGTATTGTATTTTTTTGTTTCCAAAAGCCGTGTTGCGCGGCAAAATCGTGCGGCAACATCGCGCGTGTGCGCAATGGAAATTGGCACCGCGTCGCTAATGTAAGTTTGACAACGACGTCGTGGCGCCCACTGCCAATACGTAAGACAAGCCTTCTTTTATCATGTTTATAAAAAAAGTTTCAGTAAGAATCTCGCGGAATGTCCATATTAACATCAAGGTTTACGGTCAATGAACCAAAATAGCTCTACCTATTCCGATCATTGCTTATGAGTGTCGAAAAAGCTGATATAGGTTTTAATAATATCCTCTATTGACACGTTCGGGTATCATATTGCTAGACATATTAAGTGTCCGCTACCATATCAATCAGATTGATAATTATCACCAATCATCATCATCACGAGCTCATTTTACCTATCAAATCGAATCAAATATTTTTATTTCAGACTACTAAAGTCCATGGGTTAGTAACAATAACTTAAAAATAGGGGTTAGCTTAAATTAAAATCAAAATTAAATTAAAAATTAAATGGATGATGGATAGAAACACCACAGAGACCAGTGTGGATTGGTTGTTAACGACTGTTAGTGCAGCTGTGACCAACTGCTTCACTTACCTTCCGAAGGACGAAATGACAGCGCGTCGCAACTTTAAAAAATATCAGTGTCTGTCAATGCTTGGAATTTTGAAGCGTTAAACAAACAGTTGTTGAGGTCCTTGGGGGACCCCTTTGTCCAGCAGTGGACGTATTTTGGCTGAGATAATGATGATGATGATGAACAAAAAGTTACTGTGGTGCACCAATATGATAACAATATTTTTTTATTCCAGTCAATCACATACAGAGCTACATCGAGAACACTGCAGCGCTCCTTGTTCTGGAAGAACATCAAGATGTATGTGATCCTGGTAGTGATTGCCGGTGTGGCTGTTTACCTGATCGGCGCCATGGCTTGCGGCGGCCTCGCCTGGAAGACCTGTGTGCGTTAAACCATTTAAAACTAGGCCATTCCAAAGACTTTTCCTACAAATCTTAGTAAGCTTAAACTTGACTTCAGTGGCAAACCTAATTGCCACAGTCAGAGACGTTTACAGTAACGATTACTTATTTCAACGATTTTCATTGTAAAAAGTCTCTAATAAGACGGTCGTAAATAAATACTATTTTGGAATGATTATGTATTGATTATCGCCTCTAGAAGAAAGCGGTTTAAATGATATAAAAAAGTTACGACACTTGTTTCGCGTGATTTATTATTTGTTGATTTTAATAAGAAGCATGAAGTATATGTTACAATTGATTACACGTCATAAATTAATTCGTAGCAAATAAAAGGGTTAAAAAGGATTGATAATGTTGCAAAGACATGTAATTTTTAAAACTTTTTGGTTTTAATTTGAATCTGTTCCTCTAGTAGTAAGCTAGTTAACTGGCTTTAAAACATAAATGATCATCACGTCATGAACGTCATGAACATCACGTCCTGACTTCGTCAGTGAATATCTGATATAATTTATTTTGTTGATGTGTTAGAAATCTAAATTTAATGTTTGCTAAAGAGAAAAATACACTTACAATAATACTAATACACAATACATATTTAAATCGTTTTTTTATTAATGCATACAGATGCTTATTTTATTAGGCTCATATAGATAAATAAAGGTATTTAATTTAAATCAAATATCTATATACTTGCTGACTGACTTACTAATCATCAAATCACAGGACCTATACAAACATAGAATGTAGACATCCTGTAAAAAAAAAGGTTTTTTTTAAAATCCTTCGATATTATTGGACACGGATGTTTGCGCTGGTCGCAGGCGCTCGCTATTAAATCAATAAAATAAAAGCTAAAATAAAGCTAGTAAGTAGTGATGTCGTAATAGGAAAGTTGACACCGATCTCATTACAGTTATTTAAAACATTAACCTATTTTTATTTGGCTAAGTATGAACTTTTGTAACCTACTATACATTTTTTAATAAACACTCAATTGTTTGCCGTTCCACAATTTCTAATAAAAAATAGTTTTGCTAAAAAGTTAAACTATCTACTAACCAGTCAACTAACCAATTGCTCTCACATCCAAATAGATAAAACGTGTATAAAAAACAGCTGTTACAATACTGTAAGATACTGTCTTATTAAATCAACAAATATGTAAACACAGATCACATTATTGATACAATTGGTTGGAGTACTTATTCATTTTAAATATTAAGGAAGGCCATCAGCCAATTATCACCAGTGATCGAAATGATGGGGGTTAAAGTACCTAAAGTTGCCGACAACACATGACTAAGAGTAATTAAAACCACCAAAATGTTGTTAATTTATTTTTATCGAATCCCGGATCCCGGAAATAGTTTTATTTCTTATAAGTCTGTACTAACATGAAATTAATAAATAAAAGTAAAAATAATTTATTTCGAAACCTCTTACATCATACATGTTAGTAATAATTTCCTTAACCTATTGTTAGTATTACAATTTACTTATTTTTTTAACATATAACAAAACAAAATAAAATAAAAGAAAAAGAGAGACAAAAACACGATGAGTACCCTCGCTCGGCCTGCTCATTCAACATGTAGTTGTAGCAGAGCAGAATCCAACCTCTCTTATCATACTCAGGACTGTTAGGGCTTCCCCGTACCCGCTGCACCAATGACGCAACACTCCTACGCATAATAGCATAGAAGTCATCGGTGCTTGCGCTGCAAACATACCAGACGCACAGCAGTAACGCGGAAGCCTGAACAGAGCTTAAATATGTTATTGTATTAATCGTGTTGCTGTATTTCATAGCAATTCCAACGTCGTATAAAAAAATAAATTTTTAAGTAACTGAAACTATTTTATGATGATTATTGATGATAGATTCTTTTCAATTTTTTTTTAATTTTTATTTCCCCCTTTATTTCGATTACTGGTTTGTGGTAAAGTCTCGGTGAGCTCACAACGTTTTATGTAATTATTTATGTTAATCCATATTGTATTTTAGCAATGTTATGTAATGTATAATCACAATAATACCAGTCAACTCATGAGTTGAATAATTAAGTTATTGAAAACAAAGCAAATTTTAATCCGCAAATTATATTAGGAATAAGCAGTGTTTTTGTAAATTAATTATTGTTTTATTTATAGGAAACCTTTGTTTTGAATTCGCTAATATTTTTGTCATGTTTGAACTTTGTAGAATCGTGTTATTGTCCGAACAAAATAAGTATGGTCTAGTTGAATAGTATGTGTTATGCAATATATGTACAGTAAAAGCTCCCTATTCGCGCTTCCGTCATTCGCGTTTTCACTATTCGCGGATTAAAAAAATGCAACCCAATTTCTTTATTCGCGGCAAAAAATTTCTTTATTCGCGGATCTAAAATTTCATACAAAATTCCAATAGGTGTTTAACGCAATATCTTTTGCAAGTGCCGTCAAATGGTACCGCCGAGCACTTTGACCTAAGGCGCCTTTGTCGCATTTGCCGCAAACACCGCGGTCGTCGTTTTTGAAAATGTAAACAAACAGAAGAAAGCAACCTTATTTCTGAAGGAATAAAGTATATTTTTAAATGTTGCTGTTCCGTTCTTTGGTAAAAACGCTTTGCCTATTTTATTGTTTTATCTTTCACATTCGTTACAAAAATTGTGATCGAGTAACACGTCTCTACTGCTCTCTTCGTTCTTCGTAATTAATAATGTCAACTAAAAAAATTGAGAAACGCGTTTCGACACGAAAACAAAGAATTCAAATATGCGCTTTCACACTCCTTATATTATTAAGTACATATTTGTGTTTTTTATTTTGGCACCTAGGAACGTATCCCCTATAAACCCATATAAATTACCATTCTGTATTCACGGTTTCTGTATTCGCGGCATATTTATGGAACATATACCCCGCGAATAAAGAGATTTTACTGTATACCCAAATTATGGTTTATATTAATAAATCCAAATCATTGTGTTAAAATATTGAACTACCTAGTAAAGATTATAAAAATATTAACTAGAAATATAATTTAATATTAGTAATTTGTCTTTTGTCCATAACGAATAGTGTAATAGGATGCATAAATTGTTAGTGTATTTAAATAACAGTATAAGCATTGTTTTGTTTTAAATATATCAGTGAAAACAGCATCAAAAGCAATAAAACCCTTTATTAGTTAAGAGTATCTGATAATTTATACAAAAATCTACCTTGCGTCTAGCCATTAAGGTGCACTTACAATTAATGTTAACTTCTGTCGAATCTGTAGGCCAAACCAAAATTGTGAATGGCAATTATTGATATCATAGTATAAACGAAAAGCTAAACGAAATACGCTGTTCAATTAAATTATTTTTATTTTGTAATTTATTTTGTCTATTGTCTACGGATTCGAAATCGTAGATAAATATTATACACAAGTGCACCTTACAATATCTATTTGGGTATTATTTATATTTAGGGTATATTTTTATAATTATCTTCATTATTGGATGCTTTTGATCCCTTAAAATTACTTTCGATGCTGTCGATCACGAGTGTTAATTGTTGGCTTAAAGAAAAAATCAGTATAGAACGGTTGGCACCAATATGTGTATGTATAACTCCATGTACTGTCAAACTTTTATGACAAGGCTTTATGTATATTAATTTATGTAAATAACGGACAAAAACAAAAGTAGTTGAACACTTAAGTACCATGTCATAATAACTTTACAAGAAGTTGACAAGCGCTTGTCAG
Source organism: Eudonia mercurella (assembly GCA_963082485.1). Lineage (NCBI taxonomy): Eukaryota > Metazoa > Arthropoda > Insecta > Lepidoptera > Crambidae > Eudonia > Eudonia mercurella. Next base: position 6,920,333 of record OY720027.1, on the reverse strand, counting down.
ATTTTTTAGTTGCTTTGACAAGGTACTAAATAAAGTATTTGGCCACTTCGATGCTGACTGTCCTGGTCGATGTTTTATACAAAAGCAAATACATACTAAGTATATCAAAATCTATGGAACAGCTGACTAACAGTTTCCCATAACAGTACCTACCTCTAATTATATTTTTTAATAACCTGTTTAATAATTATTAATTCATTTAATTTTCAATCGTTATAGTATTAATCAGTAAGTTTTTATTAAAGTGGGTCAACTATTAACACTCATTGTTCTTTACAATATTTAATTTATATTTTTTAAGACGAATATTTTTTATTTTAGTCATGAAGTTATTTTAATATAATAAAGCCCTATAATATAATGTTTCTGGTCTCTCTACATTATCTACGCTTGTGAAGATTTCATACTTTTAGACGAAGATTGTGCAAAGTTAGTTTTCGGTTTAATTTACACATTTTTATTTTTGACTTGAGCAGTATCAAATTTATCAAAATTTTGTAAAAATATCAGAGCAAACATGTCTAAACATTCGTATTTTAATAAAGACTAGAAAGTATTGTGATATTGATATAAATGATATGTATAAAGTAAGTATAGTTTTATTGTTTAACACGTTAACCGTCCGGTATACCGTATGTGGTACACAGGGAGCGGTTCCGCCGAGTTCGTGTACCCTATGATGCACACGAGCCCTGTTATACTCTATGGGCTCTAGAACCACGGACTTGTCGAATTAGTTAGTGTTTTCTTTGTGGACTTGTGGCCAAGGGTATCAATAGAAAAAGTCAAAAACTCATATGGACATATGGTGTGTTTCGGAACGCTTGTATGGGGACAGTTAACGTGTAATGATCCAAAGTATGTTAATATAAACTTGTATAAAGATATTACATAAATCGTTGTTTCATTTCGTTACATTTTATACCTACACCTTTACTATTGATTTAATAGAAAACTCAAGTAAAAAATACTCATTCGTACATATTTCTTTCCAAAATAATTTAATTATGCTTTATTCAACTTACTAGGACCTTTTATTATCCTGGACATATCGACGTCGATATTGAACAGATTGAATTGTTTATGTGTAAGTCCTTTGTACATTTAGTCATAGACTAAAAAATTTTAAGTAACGCCTGCCTGACGTAGGTACAACTGGTACTGGTGACATTAAAACAAAATACTGCCCTTTCTACTGATAACATCAGCAATGCAATGCAATGTCAATGGCACTATCCCGAATATCGGGGCCGAGTGTGATTGATCCCGGCGCGCGAGGGTGCATCCCCCGCCCTTTCCGCGCGCTGCTTTTGGCCGCGGCGGGCAATCGCGCGCCAACCTCTGCCGCGAGAGGGCGCCTCACCCGCGTTCCTCTGTCGTACAACCGCGCACGTGCTTACTACAAAACACCCAGTGCGCGAGTGTGAGTGACTGTTGAATTATTCCGTGTCAATACGTTCGCCGGTGCGATGCGTGCTCAGCATTAAATTCGTCCGATTGCATGTCGTCGTGCGCAAATGAATATGTTTGTTCGTGGGCATTATTGTTGTTCCCGAGGGACCGGCGATAATATCGCTTCTGGATGATGCATTAAATATTAATACGATGCTCGTGACTTATCTCTACCGTCTAGATATTATGCTGGGGGCAAGTTCTTGTTGGAATCTTATAGTTCAATAATGTTTTCCGACTTTGTTTTATTCACAACTTAACAATCCTGTGAGCCTTTTTGAGTTTTGCTTTTAGATTCAGTACCCATTTTTGAACTTAAAGGTAAGAAAGACTTCTTTGATATCCGGCTCACGATAATAAATTGTAAGGACCAAAAAGTTAAATTAAAAGTACGTTCAAAGTTATTTATATTCACATCGCCTCTACAAGTCTAAATGATGGTTAGAATACAACCTGTTTAAGCGCCTGTGTCGCGCGTTCGGACTCCTTTGCTTGCCCAAAAGGAGGGTCAAGATAATTCGTTCTTTATGCATATTCATTGACCCTGTAGCGCATTAATTCGCCGTAAGACCGTTTAGAATACGAAAGATATTGTAAAGAACCTTTTTACTGGGACGTACTTATGCGATTTGTCGCCGTATCGTGTATCGAGTGTCGAAAAAGGCGTTACGCACACTAACGACGTGACGCCTGTGTGCGTTGCTAGTTATTAAAGTGACAGGAAGCGGTGTCGATTTTGGGGAAGGTTACTACGAATGGTTCACAGGTCATTGTTCCTTTTTACGTCGAACCGTTTTTTTTGACGACACAAGACAAATTACTATTGTTTGAGCCTAAACTTTTTTGTTTGCTTCACAGCTTTAGACACATGTGTTTGTTTTGAACAGCTTTGGGATGTGTTAAGAATATTAATTTGGAGAAGTAATGCTTGAAGTACATACCTACCTACCTTCCTACGTATACGAGTACCTATCCCTATTGAAGTTTTATAGAAACTGTTTCCAATTTCATCAATAAAGCAATAAAGTTTTAAAGTAAAGTTTAAAAGACTGTCGTGTTAAAGTTTGTCGTGGGTAAAAACCTACAATAATATTCATATTTGTTTATAGATATATACACAGCTAATAAGCTCTTTTCTTGTATCTTACATAGAATCGCGCTTTACAAAGTTCAAAGTTCATAGTTATTTGTTATACAAGAGTGCAAAGTTGCTTTTTAACCGCGTGCTCAATTTTGATGACCGAGCAAGCGAAGGATTCTAAAATTGAATCACGAGCGCAGCGAGTGATTCAAAAATTAGAATCCTGAGCGTTAGCGAGGGAATCAAAAGAGCACAAGGTGAAAAATCTTTGCACTCGAGTGCAACACGTAACTTTTCATCCCACTTTAGCGAGGAAATGACTAAATGCAAAAAAAAACATTTACAATCACAAGATACTTTTATTTCAGTTTAGGTATTAACTACTACATTATGATAGGTAAGTATTACAGAATAATCTTTAAATTATAACAAATAAAACTTAGGTGTAATTAGGAAAAATTTAAAGTAACGTTGCTACAAATTACTTAAGTTGAGTATAATATTTTTGATAGGTACTGTTATTAACATTAGTTGGTGTTAGTGACTTGTGTACTGATAAATTCGGCACCATGGAGGTAGAAGTAAATAGGTTTAATGATGTTTTGAATTCACAAACTTAGTGCACATGATGTTCTAAATTCAATTTACTTTATCCTCTAGCGGATAAAAACGGCTTTTGCACTCAGATATCGAAGAGCAAAAATACTCTTTCCGAGATGGGGGGATGAAAAAGTTCTTTATTGCATTCATGTTGTAAATATACAGGTGTTGAAAAAGATAAAAAAGAAACAAACATGACCCTGCAAGGGCACAGCAAGTACAAATAGTAGTAAAATTACGGTACTTACCATTAAATTAAATTTATATAACATTATTATAACAAATTCATAAAATCTACATTCAATCAAAAACAATCGAATCAAAATCACTCGGAACCCTCTACCCATCCTCTACCACAAATTTATTGATCTGGTCTTCTTACTTCGTGTCGAAACCCTAAAGCTGCTTACAATTTTGTAATGGCGAAATACTTAGATAAATAGAGCTAGCAAGGACCTTAAGCAGAACTACTTCTGTTGAGAATCAAACTCAAGACTTCTGCGTCAATTTGGTAACGAAATACTCTTGATTGATGTTGACTTCCAATAGCAGTGCAGATTCTTGTGCCCATTCTTCGCCACAGCTAAATTACATCCCAAATAGTTAATATGTTAAAAATATTTGAATTAAAAATTGTTTGTCTATAAATCAACGATAACTTTATCTATCACAAAAAATATTTAATGCATCACCTGGGTGGTACCTCTTTCTCCAACAATAATGCCTATGAAGTAATATTGTCTGTCTCATTCAGTGAAAATGGGTTAATCTCGCAATAAAACCGGCTCCAAGATGACTCATAAGGAAGTGAAAAAACGGATTCAATTTTAAGACACGATGTCTGGTTAGCTCGTCGTTTGAATAGTGCAACTCGGTGGCTGTCAAGATGGATGACAGTTCACCGGATCTGTCGCTGAAGCTGCGACGAGGGTCCAGTGACTCGAGGGAGTCCTTCTACATGGACTTCGCTCAAGGCATCGACTCGGACATAGAGGAAGTGACGACTATTGAGAGGGTGATACCTGAGCATCCTGGTGGGAGGGCGGAGGGCGATTCGGACACGTTGGCGACGCCGTCCGGCTTGGAGGAAAACAAGGAGTTGGTGCAATGGTATGTACCTTTTTGTAATGAAAAGTACCTAGGGTAATGGCATCCATATTTATTTATTTATTTACTATGGTATGTATACACAACAGAATACATTCAAACTAAACTAAGAACAATAATAAAACAAAGATGTGAGCAGGAATGCGTCTCAAAAGCGTGAATACACAGCATTACAAAAATCACACATTACATACAAATATAGTAGGTACCTATACTATCTAATTAAGCAGATAAAAATCTATAACATTAAATATTAAAATCGATACATTTTTTGCGATGTTTGACAGGAACCGTGATGGACACTTTTTTATTTTACTAAAAATAGGGGTCATGAGGAGCTCGATGGCGCAGTGGTTAACGCGCCCGGTCTGCGAGTGCTGACGTTAAGCAGCTTTCGCAAAGGCCGGTCATCATCATCGGATGGGTGACCAAAAATTTATCATCTCGAGCTCCTCCGTGCTTCGGAAGGCACGTAAAGCCGTTGGACCCGGCTGCATTAGCAGTCGTTAACAACCACCAATCCGCACTGGGCCTGCGTGGTGGTTTACGGCCCGATCTCCCTATCCCATCCATAGGGAAGGCTCGTGCCCCAGTAGTGGGGACATAAAATGAGCTGATTATAAACAGCATTTCAATGAAATTCTATATTATTTTAACACTCCTTGTTTCTAAAGTGTCAAACACTGACGCCACTACGATACCTACTTAGTGTTTTTTTTTAAATAAATTTCAAAAGGTTCTTCAGCTGCTTATGAACGCAGTTATCCATCGCAAAGAGCCCTGCACTTGATAGTTGCTCCTATAAAAAGATTTCAAATTGTATATTTTTATTTCCGAAGTTATTCAATTGATTTGATCCGAAAATAAAAGTGTAGCGTTGTCTCCCGAAAATATTTGTTGTATTTCCGTTCGATTTCCGTTTTCATTTTGCAGAGCATAAAAATAGAAGCACTGACTCTATTATTAAAAATAAATTCAATTTTAATTACATTTTTATGTTTGGTCTTACACAAATAGATTATCATCATTATCACCACATCGTTATCTGCTTATTAACGTACTACTGTTGGGCTCTGATCTTCCTACAAGAACAGTACCTAACAATATTTAAATTTGAGCAGCATTTTGATTTGAAGGTCTTTAACGCAATCGTTAACTGCCCAAAATGGCAGTCCATTTCCTGTTAACGACCGGGACCAACAACGGCTTAATTAAAAGATCGTATTGGTAAAAAATATCTTAATGTGTGGAAAACGTCTATATTTATCCAATTTAACCTTTTCAGTACTTTTATAAATAATTTAGGTACATCGTGTTGAAATCAATGATGTGTCCTAATTATGTATGTATATAGTAGCAAAGACGGGTGCTATTTGAAATGCCTTAAATTAATTTTCCTAATTTTATTTGGCCAAACCTCAATAGCCTAAACTTCTTACGCTCAATTTTTGTTTAGCCTAATCGATGCTTTCGCACAATGTACCTATACTTTGGCCGCAGGGGTGCACTGGCCTTAAAATTAGGCGTTCCATTTTACAACCAGCAAAAACAACGTTACTATCAGTTTTATAGCTATAATAATTTGTTAGTGTAACCTCGGGTGTAACTGTGTAACTCTATACGTTGCACAAAGTCTGTCGCATCGACTCTTGCGCGTGTCAAATCGGCAACCGCAGCTGAAGGGCCGGCGGTGGCCGACAGCGACACTCGAGCGGAGAAAGCCTGATTGACCCCAGTTCCGGACCGCGTAAAGCCAATATCTGTGTATAAAGCAAAACGCTCTAGAGTTGGGTCGGACGCAACATTTATACGTTCCAGCAAATTTGTTATTTTTTTTTGGAGAGAGTTATTGAATGCCTCATACCTATGGCCTTTTCAGCGGCACCGGACTTTTTTATGGTGGCGAGAAACTAGGGTTTCTCACGCCGTGTGATCTAGAGGGTTTCTAGAGGGCATGGCATTAGGCAAGCGTGTCCCCTTTCCCTACTAGATTTTCCGAAGAGTTCAAATCGGATCGGAAGAATTTAACGTATATTTTTGAAAGTTTGATCTGTCACTAGTCAGCTGCGTTGAGGCGCAAACGGGCGCAACATTATGCCCTTTACATGATTTTGTTGTTTGTTTGTGTTTCGTTGCGTTTTATAGCCGATAATCATATTACGTATCAACGCATGCCTTCAAAAAAGTGTTGAATACGAACATAATTTGCAAAGAAGACTCAATGGAGCGTCTTGTAGTTCAGAGCAGAACGGAGGGCAAGTGATCCCGTGGTCTCTTACCAACCAGGGGGTCGACCGCCTAACTCTCTCGCTTTCGATCGCTTTGAAGGCGAGGCGAAGAGGAGGCGTCATCTTGTCATTTCGAAAGCAATATGAAAGCAATATCACAAGCTATAGGCTATAGCTTTCGATATTATTCGATATTATATTTCGATATTAAAATAGAAAGCCAGGCGAGGGCCTCGCTTTCAAAGCGATCGAAAGCGAGAGTGTTAGGCGGTTGGGGGGCAGGTAGGCAACCTCATTAGATCCCTCACTCAATCCACCATGACCGACTGCTCTTATAATGCTTCCAACATATCAGAATGGAGACGTATTACAAGAACCGTTATTTACCAACACCCGTCCATAAGCACGACCACTCTGTCAAGAGTGCCCGACTAAGAAGAGAATCCCAGCATTGAATATTTACGAAAAGCGCGGATCAAATGTTATAATATCTAGCACCCACAGGAGTTGAGTACCTACGCCGATATTGGCTTTACGCGTCGAGTCTGGACCCGTCTGACGGGTAGCACACTTCTTTGGTCCGGTTTACTGTGCTCTATCGGTTAATTTATAAAAAATTGCTCTAACGGTAAGGAGCTTTATAGTCGGCTCCTTATCCTTTATTATCTGTTATATTGCTTTTGTTTCTTATTTGTAATTCATTAAGGTACAGACACTTTTTATTTATCCGTGGAGGGAAGCTCATTGTTAAAGCAGAACGTCATCTCATTTAATGGCAGGTATGTGGTACGTGACGAGCGGTAAACTTACGTGCTGAGTGCGAACTTTATTTACTGTTCTATCTCGTTATTCCTAACGTACTATGAGGTGGTATGACATTGCAGCAGCGCAAGTAGGTTTTATTTCTTCTGTGGCAGCGCCTCTCGTTGACAAGCGAGATGAGTTGCCATTTTGCAATGCAAACCCAGTTTTCGGTAACTTTATCGAGTGGTGAATAAAACCTGTACTAAACTAAGCACCTTTTCTACTAGCAATAGTCATCATCATCATCATCGCCAGCTCATATACGTCCCCACTGCAAGGGCACGAGCCTTCATAGGGAGAACGAGCCATAAACCACCACGCGGGTCCAGTGCGGATTGGTGGTTGTTAACGACTGCTAATGCAGTCGGGACCAACGGCTTTACGTGCCTTCCGAAGCACGGAGGAGCTCTAGATGATAAATTTTTGGTCACCCATCCGATGACCGGCCTTTGCGAAAGTTACTTAAGCTCAGCACTCGCAGACCGGGCGCGTTAACCACTGCGCCATCGAGCTACCCTAGCAATAATATAGATTTATAATTGTAATGTCCCAAACTTAGAGATATTTCTCAAGGTATAAAAGACGTAGTTGACCGTCGTCGTCGCCGTCGTCGTCGGTACAAGTCGAAAAAAACATCAAAAATATTCAAGCCAATTTGTCAAGCACTTCAAATCGTATAGAAGCATTGTGTTTTATTACGAAACAGATTGGTGTTGTTGATTCCGTAAACTGTTACGTTAATAGGCAGTAGCTAACGAGTTTTACGCCTCGTCAGTGGAATGATTCGGCCCTTACCGTTCTGCCACGACCACGGGCGTTTTGCGACGCGGCGAGCGATGCTAGTTCATTGCGTTCTTTCTATCACCGTTGGCTATGACTGCCGTAGTTTAACGTTCAATGAACAAGAAACAGCCCGCCCCGTCGCAATACGCTTGAGCTCGTGTCTGAGGCCTTACACAGCGATCACTTGCTAGGGTTCAACAATTACGTTTTATATTTGCTTCACGAGTTTTACGACAGCTTGTTTGGGCGCACGTTTGATTTCAAATGTTTTTTTAAATTTGATTTGTTGCGTTGTAAAGTGGGGTTCAGCAAAAAGGTTTATGTTAGGCTGTTTCTAATTTACAGGATAATAACCTGCATTGGGCAAACGGGCTTAGGATTTATGGCCCATGTATTAAATATGAAAATGTATCAATACAGGAGGTTTTCACAATCCTGACTTCGCTTCAGATTTGATATTTTCGCCAAGACACGTTAAAGAACTAACTACTTAAAAATATATTAGATAGGTACCTATTTTAAAGTTCAACTTTTTTCATATCAATAAAGGATAATACCTTTAAGGCGATTTATAATTATAATAGGGCAGGGAATCGCGGAAATTCAGTTGAATAAGCGGTTTCTTTAAAATGTTGTCTACTTACGTACTGTCAGCACATCCTTGTATTTTCCTTAAAGCATAGAAAGTTTCATTCGAACTGAGTTATTATTTCGAAAAATATAAAATTTCAAAGTTTATATGGGATAGGTTCTCGTCAATAAAATTATAAAAGCGTTACAAGACCAAATAAACACTCCTTGTGTGGTCATCCGGCCCCGTACCACCAGATCAATGTCGTTCCGCAGCAGCGTTTGTTTCATAGTTCCAAACTATTTTAGAATTACGTTTCCCGGTAAGTTGTCTCAAACGCGGTTTCACGTATGTGGTCGGTCTGTTTGACTAATAGTTTCGCCGGGTCATTAAGCCGAAAGGAAACAACTAAAATACACGATAAACGGAACTTTTCCTATACACGTAATTTGTTATAGAAAAGTAACCGCATCTACGTACTAACTGCTTCTTTAAGGCTATACTTTTTTTTAACCAAACAGACAGATAGATCTACTTATTCTATCCTATTCTAGAATACACGATACTTAACCTCAACCTCGCCGGATGTTAAAAGCCGCAGTACCGATTGTGGACTACGGAAGAACATGCTTAGGTACTTAGAAAGAGCATATTCATTCTAGCTTATTGCCTACCTAAATAGAGTTCATTCTATTCTAGAAGAGGGCTAAGTTATAGCGTTTCAGGAATACATCAGCGTGCAAGGTGATCTAGAAAAGGGTAAAAAACATGCGACTCTTGTCAAATAGGTAGGTACTTACCTATACTTTTCTTCGGACCATATTGAAAAACCGATGAATTGCAGTGTTCTAAGGTTCCAAAGTTTTATGTAAGAAATTAACGGTGTACTAATCTACTTACCCGACTTCTCCAAAGCAATCGAAATTGTTAATTAAGTTTTATTAGTCTGTCCACAGTTAATGGAGACAAAGCTATGAAATATACAGTGACATTCAGGACGGTGCTTATTTTTTGGTTCGATACTTACAGGAGTCATTCAAACATTTACTGTGGTCCAAATTGTATGGCAGCAAACAGGTGTCTACTGTCTTGTTTCTGTTCAGCTATGTTGTAGTATACAATACTCATAACAGTTCCTCATCATTGAAACGGGCTCAGTTAAAAAAAAAAACAAATCAAAAATCGTTTGTTTATAGTCTATCAAAGTAACAGTGATTGGGACCATCCTAATAAGCATTTTGAAATGCCAAAACACTCTCATTCACAACATTAGATAGACATTATATAAATCTAATGTATCAACTAATTTATTTTGAATTTATTCAAAACAATCAGTTAACCTTTCCTTATTTTCATCTATACTGGTCAGCTGTTGTACATACCTTGTTTTTATTATATCTTGCTACGTGTCTATTTCGTTTTCAAACGTTTTATTCATATCACCATTGCTTGCGCTTTTAAAAACATCCTTATTCCTTTTCAGAACAACTCCATGTTTATGTCTCTCTCCATTATATGTATGTCTTTTTATGTACTGTTATATGATTCTATTATATTCTACTGTACTTGCGCACTTCCTCTATCTCCTTCTTGGGTTCCTAAACCAAAGGTTGTCTGGAAGAGATCGCTTAAAGCGATAAGACTGCCTTTGCCCATGCTAGCTTTAAGATTATGTGTACTTACTTGTTTTTTGTTTTTTTTGTGTGAGCAATAAAGTATTTATCTATCTATCTATCTCTTAATGAATATAATTCCAATACAACCAAGAGTTGGAAGTGGTCTCCTTTATGTTTACCCAATTAACTAATTTGTGGGGCACATATTTTTTACACTTAGACCTCTAGAGACTGTTTCTATTATCTTCAGCTATAATAATCAATGTTGCATTTGATTCAAAAGCAACCCGCGGGCTATTTAAGAGTTTTCGACACTCACAACCGACTAAATTGTTTCAAACGGTGAATTCATCCGCAATAATCCACAGCGCACCTGACACGTAGCCCGATGGGCGCGAGGCTTAACAGTTTAACCAATTACCCACTGGCCACTGAGCGAAAACTACATTTTGAACAAAATTTACGTGTTGTTTTAATAGGTTGTGTCTGTATTTTGGACGCAGTATGTAGGTACCAGTGGGAGTTTTCGCCATTTGATTACGTTAACGAATACAAGAATATGTATAGCATAGAAGCAGAACCTCCAGTTCTATAGAGAAAAAAAAATACATTGAAATGAATTAACTTTTACGGATCTACTCGCGTGTATAGGGTTACGCGCGCTACTAGGGTTTGCGGGACCCTTTGCAGGGTCCGTTGTCACAGGGAGACTTAAAGTCTCCTCCTGTGACAACGGACCCTGCAAAGCGTTCGAAACGTCAGGTTAAACATTAAAAAGTAATGTTTAAAATAAACGCGAGTAGATCCGTAAAAGTTGTTTTATTTCAATGTGTAGTGTTCGCGTAAACTTTAGAAAAAAATATACGATATTTATACACTTCGATCAATATTAGTAATACTACCTATATTAAGGTTAAACGAAGGATGTTCACTTAAATATTTAAATACAGATAGAGCAGTTAATCTTTACCGACAATAGGGTGCGGAGGCAGAGTGAAATTTTTTTAACCATTCGATCTAGTTAACTAAAACGACAATTTGTATTTTTGTCGAGAATACATACAACACATCCAAATAGGTTGTGTAGTATGTATTTAGGCTTGACATGCAAGTTACACTTTTTTAACGCTTCTAAAAATGTATAAAATATTTTTTAAACATAAATTGATTTCCAATCAAAGTTTAATTCAAGTTGTTTTAATGCATATATACCTACTGGTATTTACGACTTGCAAGTTTCAGTTGTAACATGTTTACAAAATGGTACCTACATTTTGTTATTTTTCGGTCCACGATATTTTATTTCTTCCTTTTTCGTGGTACCGTCATTATTAGTCTTGGATTCGCTAGTCGTAAAAGCGATCTATCACTGTAACCCCCGACCAAAATGTTCATCCATCCATTGGCTAGTTATAACACTCGTGACTATTTGAAACCACTAAAAGGAAACACGAAGAAAGAAAATGACGTATCTACAATTTTTTTTTTTAACTAAATGCATGTAATTTTTTTTTGAGATCAGTAGAGATATATTATGTGCTACTTACTAGGAAGTAGTCAAAAAAGTCTTTCATCATTATGATGGTGCGGCTTAACGACTGCGATCTTACTTTAATTTTACCACAAATACCAGGAAATTTTACTTTTTATTTTTAAGTGCTAATTGCTGCACTGAAGCTGAATTAAATATTTATAAAATACAGTGAAAAAATTAAATGCCTACCCGACCCAGCCAGGAATCGAACCTAGGCCTTCCGCAATCCGGGCGGCTGCACTGACCATTTTGCTACCGGGAAGGCCAAGGCGGAAGACCCAGGTTCGATTCCTGGCTGGGTCGGGTAGGCATTAATTTTTTTTCACTGTATTTTATAAATATTTATATCTTAACCGATTTTCCGAAGGATGGAGAGAAGCAAAGAAAACGCCTTCATTATCATCATCACCATCAGCTCATTTTATGTCCCCTTTGCTAGGGCACGAGCCTTCCCTGTGGATGGAAAGGGAGAACGGGCCATAAACCACCACGTGGGCCCAGTGCGGATTGGTGGTCGTTAACGACTGCTTATGCAGCCGGGACCAACGGCTTTACGTGCCTTCCGAATCACGGAGGAGCTCGAGATGATAAATTTTTGGTCACCCATCCGATGGCCGGCCCTTGCGAAAGTTGCTTAACCTCGGCACTCGCAGACCGGGCGCGTTAACCACTGCGTCATCGAGCTCTTTCGCCTTCGGTGAGAAGTAAATATTAGCTAGTCAAAGCACTTTCGCAGACTTAATGTGGCTGGCCATAGCTTGCCTGTCCAGTTGCAGTCACAGTTGTAAATCTAACGGGTGCTTTGAGTGTGGCTGACGACGACCCAACCAATTCGCCACTCAGACACTCCGCGCTATTTTGTGTATTGCTCTCGAATGTAGATTGTTTGATGCTGTCCTTCATTTGTACGTGAATATATTCTTTTCTATACATGGTCAATAAACATTTCGCAAAAAAATGTCGAAAATAACCCTTTATCATCAATTTGGTGGGGTTCATTTAATGCTCCTGCTATTTCGACTAAACCTGAGCCCAACGGCTTGAGTCATCAAAAGAACAGAGAAGCATGAACAAAGCCTGCAGTAAGAACACTGGTTTATGTTCGGCCGTACAATGACGCGAGTATACTTGTCTCGCTCACAAGCGCACGAATATATGCATATTGCCATCGCGCTCGCACAAAACTCTTGTGACTGAACGTGGTTAGCCACAGCTTGCCAGTCTAGTTGCAGTCCGGTTGTAAATCCAGCGGGTGCTCTGAGTGTGGCTGACGACCCAACCAATTAGTCACTCAGACACCCTGCGCTAGTGCGCTAGTTTGTATATCGCTCTCGAATGTGCAGCGTTTGATGCTATGCTACATTTGCACGGGCATTTCAAAAAAGAAAGAGATAGGTATAGATTTATAACTTCTGCCTTAGTTTGTATCATGGACTAATAATATAATTATTTAAAACAAAATGTTTTAAAAAGATGATTAAAAAAAATGTTTTAGGTGTATCACGACGGTTTTGATGTTTTTTTAAAATTATTTAACGTACTTCTATTAGCTAGACACTTAATGTATGTCTTGTTATTTTGTACCTCTATCAATAAAACCATCGAGACCGACCCCTTACATATACGAGAGCTCCATTGCTTTATATAGCAATAAAAATTCAAAATTCATTTACAACATTTAATTTAAAAATCTATAGGTACCTATGTAATTTCTGTTTACTACAAGTGTTTCCATATACATTACATGCAATATTACCTATCTTTATTATATCCACATTTGTGACAATATGAAAAATACTAGGAATGGAAAAAAGATTCGACGATTCGACCGCTACTAAAGTACGTAGAGCAAAGCAACACGCAGTCTACTTGAAAATTGAAACTCCCGAATGCAACGCGCAAGGGGAACACGCTAATTTCACGCCATACGTGCATCTGTAAAGCGCAAATTAAGCCGCGACGAGTGTAACAACTTAATTAAGAGCCCGTCTAGTTTCATAACCGAAACTGGTAATTGCCAACAGTTCCGATGGCTCGGCGCACACTTCGCTCAATTTGTTTGCCGCTCGTGTTGGTTGTCTAATTAGGCTGTGCTTAATTAGTTTGTAATGATTTTTATGTTTATTTATAGAGATGGTTGCTTGCCAATTTGATCTAATAATTCTCTCTTTGACCAGGGACTAGCATTGAAATTGAATGTGAGTAGGTAGTTCGATATAAAAAAGAAACACATTTATTTCAACGTAGGAGGTAAGGAGACACTCACTGCTCCGTCAAAATAGGAAAAAAAAATAAAGTGATTAAAAAAAAAGATTGATTGTGTGAACTTTGATAAAGACGATTGTATGATTGAACACACTGCCCAAGGTCTAAATGGTAGAGCCACGCTGCGTTGCAGCATGAAATGGGCCGGTTCGCCCGGCGTAATACCACCCTCTCACAGAATATCGGCGTGAAACAATGGCACTCGTTGCTGTTGTGTTTCGTCCGGTGAGTGAAAGTACCGGAGACCCATATCTCATCCCTCCCCCCTCCTAATTCCTACTTCCTCCTCAAGATCCAACTCTTTCCCTAAGGCCGGCGACGCATTTGCGATTACTTTGGTATTGCATTTCCATGGGCGGCGGCGATTACTTTCCATCAGGTGACCCGCCTGCTCGTTTGCCTCCTTTTAATATTAAAAAAAACAAATATTGATTCTGTGCTCTGTGATTGTGTGGGTTTAGCTGCTAGACTAGCCTTAAGAGGGATTTGAACAAGATACCTAGAACAAAAGATACGTAGTTACAATATAAAATTTTACTAGAAAAAATTAACCAGTCTCAGAAAGCTCGAGTGGGAATCGAACCCATGTATACCCACCCCTTGGATTACCGGTCTTTTTTTTACCGGTTTTTTCTAGTAAAATTTAGTAAAAAACTTGTAAAAATATATATTTTATATAAACTACTATTATACTAGTACTAGTATGTTAAGCAACTTTCGCAAAGGCCGGTCATCGGATGGGTGACCAAAAATGTATCATCTTGAGCTCTTCCGTGCTTCGGAAGGCACGTAAAGCCGTTGGTCAACCACCTACCCGCATTGGGCCTGCGTGGTGGTTTATGGCCCGTTCTCCCTATCCATCCATAGGGAAGGCTCAAGCTCCAGCAGTGGGGACATAAAAAATGAGCTGATGATGATGATGACTATTATACAATCACACTACTATAATGCAATACTATTATTGTGAATGCAAAATAAAATAATAAAAAGATACGTAGTGAAATCCTGGAAAATAAACTCGCAATGGTTCCTTTCCCGCGCGATTTGTGGGTCTCTGTCGTATTTTTGCAAATACCTTAACGGCTCCCTTGATATTCGACCGCGAAGAAAGATTTATTACAGCCTTCCCTACACCTATTGCTTTCCCCACACCTAAAACAGTAGGTATGTAATATCATATTATTATATTACGAAAAAGACCAGTGGCATAGCTGAGTAGTCGGAATATTCGATTCGTTATTCCTTTTGGTTAACCTGATTCTTGAGGAGGAGCTCGATGGCGCAGTGGTTAACGCGCCCGGTCTGCGAATGCTGAGGTTAAGCAACTTTCGCAAAGGCCGGTCATCGGATGGGTGACCAAAAATTTATCATCTCGAGCTCCTCCGTGCTTCGGAAGGCACGTAAAGCCGTTGGTCCCGGCTGCATTAGCAGTCGTTAACAACCATCAATCCGCACTGGGCCCGCGTGGTGGTTTATGGCCCGTTCTCTCTATCCATCCATAGGGAAGGCTCGTGCCCCAGCAGTGGGGACATAAAAATGAGCTGATGATGATGATGAACCTGATCCAATAGATTAGATCGGATTTCTTGTCGATACTTCTCAGTACAAGGTCTCCCGCCCTGAAGACTTACGCACTGATTGCGTGGGTGGCAGAATCAGTCAACACTACAATCATTTCTACATACAATCATTTGCACTGATTCATGTTACTCAATTATTGTAGACCAAACTGACTTAAAAGTGTCAGCATTTGCCAATTGCTGACATTTTTTTAAATTGAAGAATAACCAACTCTCAGCTCAGTGTAGCTGTAGCGATATAGCAGTCTTTAAAACGACACCGCGATTTGTGAACACTCAAAAAGGCTGATCCTTATTGGCGCTTTCATAAGGTCGAAAATACGTAGACAATTGAGACTACAAATTAACCGAAATCTAAAAATATGAAAAAAATTATTGATTTTAGTTATCACAATATGTAGCTACTAAATAACGAATATTGATGTTATCAATGTATTTGAGTGGTTTCCAAGCTTAAAAATTAAGTAATTTAGTTGTAATTTCAACAATAGTGATTTATAGTGGTGTTTTCGGAAATAATTATGACCTAAGTAGTCATAATTATACTATCGTGTATTTGAGCTAGCAAATTCAAGAGAAAAACATGAAAGGCACTAATGTTATCAAGCGTCAACGGACACCCTTCAGTGGCGCCATAATTCACATCGCAACAGCTACAATCATGTTGATTTTTAAATATAAATACATTAATAATTGATTGCCCTTAAATATTGATTTCATTTTGATTAATTATTAGTTTATTAAATATAATCTTTAACAATAAAGTTATAATATTAGAATCACTTTAAAATTATTCAGATAGGAATTAGGATCAACTTCCGGTATGAAATTGTTAAATCATGAAACTACCAGGATAATTGTTTAATTTTACTAATAATTCATCAAATAATATTTAATTAATTATAAGTTATATTTCGTTTATTTTGTGTGACATAATTGCAAACCGGATGTAATTTTATTTTCATTTTGTAAATTCAATACCGGAAGCCCCCTCTTTTGTCGTTTGTAAATTTTCCGTTATGATAGTATTGTATAAAAGCGTGAGGTTTGACGTCTAACGGATCATTCTGTTTCAAACTGCAACAATTGTAAAGGCGAAGCTCTGCCCAAATATATACTCAACTACTGATTTAAGAAAGTCTTTTATTGGCCGTATCACTAATGTCGCTCTAAAGCATTTCAAAAAATCAAAAAGCAGTGACAAAATTCAGCGCTTACGTCAGCCTTCCCGGTAGCATAACGGTCAGTGCAGCCGCCCGGATTGCGGAAGACCCAGCTGCGATTCCTGGCTGGGTCGGATGGGCGTTTAATTTTTTCACTGTATTTTATATTTTATATAAATATTTAATTCAGCTTAAGTGTAACAATTAAGACTTAAAAATAAAAAGTATTTTTTATTTTATTTTATAGAAAAACATGAATTTACCTATATCAACATTTCAGTTTCGTTAGTCATATTATAGTCTTAAACTATTCGACGAAAGTTGGTGCATTTCAGTGCGTTCGCCTTAGCAAATAATACATTATTTGAAGTCTAGGCAAAGTATTTCGTTCTAAGCAGAGTCCAGATGCCAAGATTCTAATTGGTTCAGATTCTAATTCAGGTCAGACCTTACGTGAAGTGAGTTTGGTCCCCATTTACCCATAACCTATGTACTATATGAAACTAAGCAGCCATTTACCTTATTTGATGTGATAAGTTTCAGCTAATGTATATAGGAATAGTTCTTCGAAAGTTAGATACGCGAACTTTAACAGAAGTATAAGTAGTTCAGCATTGTTCTTTGTAATTTCATAGGTAACGTACTTTGTTCGGTGTGAAACAGACACATTTATCTTTTTAATTGTTATTATTATACAGCTCCCAAACGTAATACCCTATTTTAACTTTAAACTTTGTGGTTCTGGCGCATTTTTGGAATGTTCTTTGCAATGTGAAACTGCTGTGTATTGTTGCGTTGGAAATGGTGTCTACCTGCAAGTTATTCATTGGATCGTATTTATTCTGAGGCGATTTTTAAATATACACTCAGGGGCACATCTAACCGCCCACCCCGTTATTTTCATACAAACATGCTCGCTTTGCGACTCTATACGTAAAAATGTCCATACATTTCTGCAAAGATCTGTATGCTAATGTTTAAGTTAAGCGTTCGACTGTCCAATTAGCATTTTAAAAGAGTACAGAAACCATTGCATTTGTCCATAGCGGCAGAACAATGAATGCTTCATCACATTCCATACAATGTGATATGGCAATATATTAAACGGAGGTTTGGAAACGGGAAGAAATTTTTAAAACTGTTTAAAGTGCTAATGGACAGTCGAACGCTTAACCTAAACATTAGCATACAGATCTTTGCAGAAATATATTGTCATTTTTATGTATAGAGTCGCAAAGTGAGCCTGTTTGTATGAAAATAACGGGGTGTTAGGCTCTGAGTGTAGAATAAAAAATATAAAAAGAATAATACTTTACGTAACAGTTCTTTAAAACACAAATAGCTAACTATGTTCAAAGAAAATTACAATAAAATAATCGTTTGGCAGGTGTTTTAATAAGATTTTCTCTACTCAGGATGACTCGGGAATCTGCCTAAAGATGGTGTCGTGGCTTATTTACTACTATCTAACTTGCTTACCACTTGTCTATCTGAAATAGTTAACAAAATAAAATATCAACTGTAATTAAAATATACCAACCGGCCCGCACTTTCAGGTCAATCGGACTTTGGATGCGTTTCATTACGAATTTGACTCGTACTAACACGTACGAATACGCACGATACATCCCGTTCCTCAGACTACTATTGTATCTCGCACACTAGGTGCGAACTGACCGTTTTTTTAAAGAGTTTGCTGATCTCATGCGTCAGTTTCAGTGTCACCTGATTTTTTGGAGGCGGCGAGATACTTAAAAGGTTCCTCAACCCGTGTGAAACGAATCACCGTCAGAGTTTTTCTAGAGGGAATGGAATTACGCACTATACTTAGTGCTTGTCCCCGTTCCCTACTAGATCCGATCCAATCGGATCAGGGCGAACAAGTCGTGCGAGTGCGTGCGTAGGTAGGTATAGTTCAGTGTGCGCGTTCAATTCGTACGTTCAAAATCGTGTGCTTACGTCCTATATGGTCTGTGGCTTACGTCCGTTCAAAATTCGTACGAAAACGCTTCCAAAGTGCGGCTGGACTCGTCATTCCATAATAAACCTGGCAGCGCTGGCTCAATTGTGAAAAGGTTTGTTCGATGATTTCTGCCTCGATTCTGTTATTTTAAAACGGTCATATCCATATCTCAATGTCTGAGTTTAAGCATAAATAACATACTAGTGGAGAGTTCTGCCAGTTTTGCAAATAAAGAAAAACGCATTGAAATCCGTTGTTCCGTCGGAGAGCTACAATAAGCCGGACAGACAGACAGACACATGTCTGAAATCAAACCTTTATCAACCCTTTTTTTCTTGGAGGTTAAGCTACTTACTTGATGGGTGACTGATAAGGGGCAGACACGTTAACATTCTAAAGTATTGCAAGATTTCCCTCTATATCACTACTGAATATGCCACTATATTTACCTATAGCTATTTCCCGTTTGGTAAATCAGATTAAATGTTTGATGTAAAAAAAATAACTTACTAAACAACTTTAGAGACATAACTATTTAAACTATCATGGTCGTTATACTTACCATGTTTATGTGAGTATCCGATATTAATATTACCACCCGCATTAACTTCAGTAACTCCGTGATCATGGCGCATGCAACTGTGCCCAAATATCGGATACTCATAAATAATCAACATTTTTTTTTAATGCTTTATAAGACAGCTCTTGACCTCGATCTCGCCTGATGGTGAGCGTAGATGAGGTCTAAGATGGAGCGAGCTGCCCAGAAGATGCCTTTTAACTCTCGTCTTGAAGGAATTCAGGTTATAAGTTTTTGGGAACACAGACGATGGCAGAGAATTCCACTCCTTGCCAGTGCGCAGTAAAAATGATGACATGAAGCGCTTTGTGCGACATAGTGGAATTTCTACTATGTGGGGATGATATCCTGCAGTACGTCTGGAGGTTCGATGGTAAAAGGGCAATGGTGGTATGAGCTCGAAAAGCTCCCCGGCACACTCTCCGTGGTAAAGTCGGTAAAAGACACACAGGCAGGCGACACGACGCCGGTGTGCGAGGCTGGTAAGCTTGGCCTCGACAAGCGCGTCAACACCGATGAGCCTTATAGCTCTGCGTTCCACCGAGTCGAGTGCGGCCAACTGGTATTTGGCAGATCCGTCCCAAAGGTGACTGCAGTATTCCATGCACGATCGGACTTGAGCCTTGTACAGGCTAAGGATCTGCTCTGGTGTGAAATACTGGTGCGAAATACATGGTAAGAATCCCGTTAATGATTACTTTAAAGACAGTTTAAAACAATGTTTACCAAATAGGAAGTTTACCAATGGGCAAAGTAAAGCTGAATATACGCTACACTATAATTATCTAAGTTGAGTAAACGTACCGTCTGTCTAGGGATTAAAAGTTTTTGCAGGTGTTTACAACGGCTGGCCACTTGAACCGCAATGGAAGCCACATAATTTCCCTTAAGGCTTAAACATGAGCAGATAGTATTTGATGATGGAATAAATACACGTTAATGTTTGGTATTAGTTTGGAGTTATGTTTGCAAATAGCCTTTATTGACATAGACAACTGAAGGCAAGGCGCAGCGATTACAGTTGCGATATTATAAGTGAAGCAACTTTCGCAATACATACATACATGAACCCTAAAAACATAACACTCCTTTTTTGGCAGTCGTGTAATAAAAATGTCTTAAGTTACGTGCTTCTGAGTTGTTCTCACGTGAAACCACCAGGGGTCTCACGTGAGAGTTTCCCGATTATAAATTATAGTTATCGTTAATACCCTACAAACAATACTCGCTCTAGACCCTGATGACAAACTTAATAATAATAATTTATTTTCATAATACAACAGATACAATCAATAAATACTAACCTACCTACATGAAGAGAACCTGTATCGTAAGCAATTAAACCTTTCTTTGTGTGAATCGAACTGCATAAGTGCATAAATTAATCGAATGGCAAATTAAATATGCACTGGTCACCCAGTACTAAGCGAGAGCATAGTATTAAAATATATAGTACTTGCGCAACAGTGGTTTGTTCTAACATAACAATGAAAGTTTAACGACTTGGTATCGATTGGCTGTCTAACAACGATAATGAGTATGGCTTTGCGCTTTTCAAATAATATTAGAGCATTTCCTACCCTTCCAGTTTTCCCTGTCATAATATTTTACTCGACGCTCTATCACGCCCCATAAATCAGGCATAGTTTAAAATAGGGATGCTTTGTATTTGTACAGGGTGATTCGGCACAATTTCATTGTTTTCGATCTATTTTTGACGTTTGGAGTAAGAGTGATGGGTGCTTTGTTAACTTTAGGTTTCGGAAGCGGAACGTGATGAATCGTTTTAGGCTTTGTAGCCTTTGTGGTTTAGTGGTTGGACCAACGGTCCAGGACATATGTCCCAGGTTCGCGAGTTCGTTTCTCAGCGCACATTACACTCTATTTGGGTGTGTTAGGAATGTAAAAGAACGTATTTTAATTGAACGTTTTGTCAATTGTCAAAATCAAATCAAATCAAAATCACTTACTTTTTCACTTGCATCCTTATTTTAGTAGCATTAAACTTTTTAGAGCTTTCGTTTTACACTTTAAAATGTAAAACTCATTTTCAGAAACAGTAATTTACTTTTAATAAAATTTTCTTTTTCTAAAGCTTCACATATATGATTAGCTCGCAATTTTTAGAGCTTTCGCTTTACACTCTAAAATGTAACACTCATATTCAGAAGAAGTGAATATTAAAAAATCGTTGCAACACAGACCGGGATGGCTCGTCTAGGCAGGGGCTAATTTTCGAATCCAGCCTGCAGACAGGGCTTGTTTACCTACGCTGTATTGTATGTACACACTGAACTTGTATAGTATACATGCACCAATATACGTAGTCTCGTACAGCTTTGTTCCTCAGACATGTATTGAATTGGGAATGGATACAACAATATTGGTTGTGCAGTATCACCGGCTTGTAGGTAGGTAAGTGATGTTTACTTGCCTTTGTTACACTAAATTTTATAGAGTTAACGGTAACAATATCAGACTTATGTATTTTTTTAAGTAGGTACTTACGTGAACACAACGCATTGAAATCAAAACCTTAGAGACCTTTTAGAATTTACTTGCCTTTAAAATAATTGACGGCGTGCAAATTACAAGTTACAAATTAATTACGAGACGACCAACACCACAGTCTGTCTATGACCATGGATACTGTAAAGGATTCGAGGTGTCCATCAGGATTAAATGATATGAAAAATTATAAACAAATGACATTATATATAAACTTACACCTTAAACAACAGCCAACAAGCTTATATATATGCAAGGACAGTTCCATATCAACACTAAGACATTTGTCTGTATCTTGTTTTGTTTAGGGAAAGTTTTCTTCTGTTTTTGTTCAACATTATGAAACTGAAAGGGAGGGGAAGGGGAACACCCTTGCTAACTCTCTTGCCGGTTCTTCTCAGTAACGGGACAAAGGATCTAAAATAGTTTGAATCAAAGAGATTCAATAGGTTAAATGTCTTTGGTTTGAATTAAATTTTAAAAGATGACCTTTAACCTATCGTCTACTTAGTGCCAGATCCGTCCTACAAACAATTAAAATTCTATCGTGTCTGTATTCACAGCAGACGTCATTTTTGACGCGGTAAGTAGAAGCCACGGGCAAAATGTAGTATTTAAAATGAATTACTCACTGGATTTTGATATACATTAGTGGAGTAGCGCTTGATGATATCTGTTGATTGGTCTATGGCATGACTAAAGTCTTACAAAAAAATATCATAATATTATATACTATTGGGTGATTACCTATGAAATTGACGTTTTTTTTCACTTATAATAGATGTATTACTTCTAAAGGTCAATACCGGTTGTTAATTTATTATACAACTTTAATTAGGACTACGTTACTTAGACTTCAGTAATAACAATGATTATTCATTTGGTGGCTTTATCGCCCAATTGAAAAAGAAATTGACTTCCATTGTGGTTCGCGGAATTGACCTTTTGTTTCATTGTAGCTTTGAAGGGACTTGATTTTTTCT
The DNA here is from genome assembly GCA_963082485.1 of Eudonia mercurella. Classification (NCBI taxonomy): domain Eukaryota; kingdom Metazoa; phylum Arthropoda; class Insecta; order Lepidoptera; family Crambidae; genus Eudonia; species Eudonia mercurella. The sequence goes on along the minus strand of OY720027.1, from coordinate 6,897,515 downwards.
TTTTAATGGTACTCTACAATTTTTATAGTTTTAACATAAATGAATGCTATAAAAATTAAAAAAAACGTTAGTAAAAAAAATATAATTTTATAAAAAAATCTTCATACAAAACGTCAATTTCATAGGTAAGGAGCTAATATTATGGCAAGAGTAAGATCTGTCTGATAGTAAATAAACGTTGGTGAAACCAGTTATGATTGACGAGATCCTGCAAACTTGGCACCTTCCTTCCAATGACATAGAGTTCACTTTAGAAGTGTAAGATCTATTAATTTAAAGAATACTGTCAAGACAGCGTCTTCAGTCTACCATTGTTCGTGTTCAGCCCCGCGAAAGCTAATATTTAATTAACAGATTAACACTCTGTTTAAACTCTGCCTTTGAAATTCTGATGGCGTTGTATAAATTTTGGCTCGTAACTTTCAAAAGCGACGCAGCGTCGAAGAGAGGATGTATACAAAAATATATATTGTACTCTTTTTGTAGTTTTCATACTCCGACTGTGGAAACGAGAATTTATTTCTTTGTCTTAATCTGATGTTAGGTACATACCTAAAGACAAAAAGTTCTGCTTATATAATTTACGCTCACATGAGCGTAAATTATATAAGCAGAACTTTTTGTTTTGTTTGATGACATATACTTACTGTTGTTACTAACAAAAGGGTGATTGTTAGAGACAGAAAGAAATGGGTAGCTGACGTTTCGGACACATTATATTCGGACACAGTGTCCGAATTGATACTTTTTAATTTTATTACTTTTTTCACTGACGATTCGGACACTATTAAATTATTGGAGCTGTTCAGTACAGTCAGATAAAAAAGCTTCAAAATATGAAATGTGAGTGCAAAAGGCGAATTTTATTCACCATTCGAACACGTTAACCAATTTAAAAATTTGTTTGGATCCTTGTCCTGGAAGACGGTGACCAAATAATAATATCCTGAAATCCTTCGTGTTAGAGCATCACGTTAAGGCAACGTTAAACAGTTGGCCCCGGTTATTGTTCTTAAGATAGCATTCGTATAAACTCACTAGCTATTGCTCGCGGCTTTGCTCACGTGGAATAGTCAAACCCGTTAAAATCTATAGGGATAATCCTGAAACTCTTCATAATTTCTTTAAAAATAATACTTTTTCGTACAAACTTTCCATCTCTATTTCACCTCTCTAGGGGAGGTTTTTCGTGATGCTAAAACACATCATTCTTTATTTTTATTGAAAAATCTATAGATCGATTAAATTACTATTTTTTATAGTTATTACTTCAAAAATAACGATTTCACCAAAAAAACTTCTTCCCTTTTTTACTCCTTTAAAGGAAAATAAAAAAAAATCCTGAGACGCGTCATTTTTTATTTCTTTTCAAAAAGCCAAATACCAATTTTCATGTAAGTAATTTTCTTTAAAACTAACGGACTTTCATACAAACTTTCACCCCCTATTTGAACCTTTTAGAGTATGATATGCGTAAAATCCTTTCTTAGTGGCAGGTTACGTCACTCAATTAACCTACAGTCTAAATTTCATCTAATTAGCTTCAGCGGTTGAGGCTCGACGATGATGAATCAGTCAGGACAAGTCATTACATGTATATAGATTTACCCGCATTGGTCCAGCGTTGTGATTACCCCATGTGTCCAGCCTAACATTGGTACGTTATTATGGTAACAATCCCTTTGGTCTGTGGTAAACTGGTAAGCATAAAGTTGATAGATACATGATAGATAAAAGTTTATTGAAACTTGTTCTTGAGTGGAGACCACGACTCGGTAAACGTAGTGTAGGACGACCTGCGGCCAGGTGGGATGATGACCTGCGAAAGACTGCAGGCAGATGCTGGATGCGTCAAGCTGAGGACAGGGCGCTATGGCGCTCATTAGAGGAGGACTATGTCCAGCAGTGGACTAAGATAGGCCGATGATGATGATGATGAATTGATGATGAAAAGTTTATTTGGTACTTCATACATACACACCATCATAAAATAAGCAAAAACAGTAGGTAGGTATATAAACAAAAATCAAAATATAACTATATCAACAAAATAAAACCATAAGATACCTACCATACCTACCATACCATACCTACTATAAGGTACCTAGTGATGCACACAATAAAATATGAACGCACATTAAAACAATATGTGTGTGCTGTGGCATAGCAAAAGGGTCATAGCTCAGCGACAATTTTGCCTAGACACATACTCTAGTAGGTATATGTATATGCAAAGCACTGGTATTCTGCTACAACCCGGGGATGAGTCAAGCGCATCACCGTCTCAGTGATTGGCCACAAGAAAAACATATAAATATGGTATACTTATAGCTCATGTAAATATCGTGTAAAAACTAAATAATATTATAATGAAAAACAAAATAATTACGTTATCATGTTTATTTGTGTTTTAGAATATACTGGTGTTGATATACGAATATTTAAATATTATGTAAATATAAACTACTTTCGCGACATTTAATGCTATATACAGTATAATTGTATAGATAGATTCTTAAATAATTATATAATAAACCATAAAAAAGTATCTTTGCAAAGTACTACATATGTCGTAAAAAAATCTGCTACCTTTAGGTATACCCACGCACTGTTTTGCTAAAATAAATTCTTTGAATTTCTTTTTATAATGTAAATTTTGATTTTTTAGGTCGCAAAGTTGGAGGTTTGTTGTTCCAACATTTGGTAGCTACGTAGCGAAAACATCCAGTGAAAGCTGCAGTTTTATGTGGATGAGTTTCCAGAAGAAATCTCCATGTCCTTGTACCATCTGCCAATAATAAAATACTTGTATTTAGTGCTTGCAGTTACCTACTGATAACAACAAAGCAAAAAAGGTTATACTTACAAAAGAGTACTCATTATTCTGCCAGTAAAATTTAAACCGTTTCAACATTCCCTTTTATTTCATAGGTATTTTGACGCCATCACTCAACCTTTACAAACTGTAATATCCTTTCACAAAGTAAATTTATAGGCTTATATTGTGCTTTAAATCTCTCATCGCGGCCTAAAGAATTTCATTATCATGTTATTTGATAAGGGAGAGTAGCCCAGTTAGTTTTCCGCAATATTTACCTACGCCCGGGATCGATTGCACCCTCGCGTTTTATGTACCGGAAACCAAGTCGAAACGGACACTTATACGGGCACCGGCAGAATGTGTAGCTATAGCGAAGAGAGGGTCAGAAGAAGAAGTAAAGTCGTAAGTTGAACAGTCAAAATAAAGGAAATTAAAATTTGTAAACGAGGCAATAAGCCGTTTTTAAAATGAACAAAGACAATAGACGATTTGTTCCGGATTCGTCGTGCTCCTGATTCGTCGTATTCCAAATTCGACGTATTCCAGATCTGACGTATTTCAGATTCGTCGTAATACAGTCCACCTTAGTACCTATAATATTTGTTATAAAATATAAAAATATAAAATATAAATGCAAATATTAAAAACATTTTTAGATATATAAAAAATACAGTTAGCAGTGGTATACAATATGTTCGTGGTAACAATTTGTATTGTGATCTTACGGAAAAAAACCACGTGGTGATATTTAAATTTTAAAAAAAAATGTTGTGCAGTAGGTACTTACTACAGAAAAAAAAATAATGTTATATTTTAAGTTGAAACTAATAGAATAGAAAAAAAATCTGTTCCCTCCCTCATTATACGCACCGAAAAACAAGTCGAAGCGGACAGTAATATGGGCACCGGCATCTTGTATGGCAAACAAAGACGGAAGAAGACGAAAAAAAAGCAAGATTAGTAATTTCTTAAGATGACCATTAATTTAGTATTAAACGAAACTATATATAAATCAATGCAATAAAGTTTTTTAAAAATGAACATACCTAGTAGACCTAGAATTATATGTGCAGAAATTTCCGGTTCCATTTCATTTAAGGTCCGGAAACCAAGTTGTTTTACCGCACAAGACGGTACGATTATCTGTAACGGGTTGCTAACTACTTCAATAGGCATGGTGCCAGAATCGTGGTGTTTATTCATTATAGTAGTACGAGTATAGTACATTTTGTTTGCAAGCTTTCTCTTGTTTGTTGTTTTCTGGTGTCCTCTTTTTTAGGTTTCCACGGAAGGTCAGCGTCGGGACACTTTTGGTGTTCTGACAAATGCAGAGTGGATACCTTTTCTGTGTCACTTTGTATGTTTAATTTTATTTTATTTTAATTTTATTCATTGTGCTGCGTGAAACTGAATAAATAATTTTTCATGTTCATTTCCTTTTTTTTAAATAATGAAGTACTGGTGGATGTGGTGGAAAACCAAAACAGCGCCACGTCGCTTTTCATATTCTCCAAAGAAGTACGCGGGAGATCTCTGTTTTCACATCTTTACTGGTAGTCAAGAGATTTAGGGGAAAAATCATAACACTATTCATAATCTATTATCTACTAACAAACAAAATATTGTTAAAAAATTATATCACTTGTAAGAAGATTACTTTGACACTTGCTAAAAGTGTTGACCGAAGTCAGTAATGAAGAAAAAAACCACGTAGGTACCTACTCTCTTACTTTGTTTAACTACGGGAATACACCCCAATACCGGCAGGAGTTTTATGTTGTGGGGTAAATATTCTCCCTATGTCTTATGACCACCGGACCTACAGTGTGGCGGAACTACAAATCATTGCACACTCCGTGTCGAAGGAAAAATACATTTCGTGAATTTGGATGAAACTATATGAGAGTATAGCATTCATAGTAATTGAAAAAATTAAGTCTTGCTTCCTACTCTTTGGTGTTACGTACCTACTTAAGAAAATGGTGACTGCGTGGTTTCCTAAAGTTTTTGCAAACACATAGACATGTTATGATCGCGTTTATTTTATTACAAGTGAATAAGAGTAAGAACCATTTATTGTCCTGCGCAACATATAACAATGACAAATAAAGAAACCAACAGTTTAAAATTAATAACACAATTAAAATTAATCATAACATCTAGTGCCGAACTCTAGCAAATAAAATCAAAATGGACAAGAATGATAATATTCATGACCTTATTTATTTGTTTGTAACTTCTTGGTCACCAGTTACAATAAAACAACATTAACTAAAAAAAAAACCGAAATTCTAGTTTAAACATTTTTTTTCTCATATTTTTTGCGTTCCTGGAAATATGAACAAGTGAACAATTTTAAGGATTTAACGAAAACTGTTTTAATCTTTTACCAACAACTTTGTTCCATAGTTCTCTTTTAGTTCTGTAACTTTTTAGTTTCACCACAATTCACAATTTCCGCCAAAAGTATTATTATAATGACTGATCACTTTATACATCATTCGGTCGGTACCACCCTCAAATACGATTGACAAAAATGCAATATATTTTCAAATATGCTAGCGCTAATCGTGTTAAGCTCGTTGTGGTGCCACCGGTGCCACCCACTCTTAATCCGCAAACTCTTCATTACTAATCCGCTTACCTTAGGCGAGTGTCCAACTTGGCTAAATGAATTAGAAAAGTTTCTGTCGTCGCCTAGGAAGTTTCGTGTCGTGACAGATAGTCTCCTTAAGGCAGTTGTCCCACCGCCCGCAGACGAGAATGCGACTTACTATCGACAATTTTCTCGCCCAAGAAAAGTTACAGATAAATGTTCATCCATATGCCATTTATATTAGGTCCTTACTTATGAAATTGACGTTTTGTATGAAGATTTTTTATAAAATTAAATTTTTCATAACTAACCTTTTTTAATTTTCTTAACATCTATTTATGTTAAGACGGTAAAAATTCAAGAGCAGTGTGTTTGTTTTACTAGCTAAATATATAAGACATTAAAAAGAAAAAAATAAAGTCCCTTCAAAGCAACAATGAAACAAAAAGTCAATTCCGCGAGAAAAAAAAGAAGTCAATATAAAAATAATAATTAGGCCTTATGGCTGGCAAAAGACACAAAATGAATAATCAATGTTATTCATCATCAGCTCATTTTTATGTCTCCACTGCTGGGGCACGAGCCTTCCCTATGGATGGATAGGGAGAACGGGCCATAAACCACCACGCGGGCCCAGTGCGGATTGGTGGTTGTTAACGACTGCATGCTAATGCAGCCGGGACCAACGGCTTTACGTGCCTTCCGAAGCACGGAGGAGCTCGAGATGATAAATTTTTGGTCACCCATCCGATGACCGGCCTTTGCGAAAGTTGCTTAACCTCAGCACTCGCAGACCGGGCGCGTTAACCACTGCGCCATCGAGCTCCTCATTGTTATTACTGAAGCCTAATTAACATAGTCCTTCCTAATTAAAGGTGTATAATAGTATTAAAAACCGGTATTGACTTTTAGAAGTAATGCACTTATTAATAAGTGAGAAAAAAACGTCAATTTCATAGGTAAGGACCCAATATATAAAGTACAAAGTATTATTGACGAAATTTGACACTTTGTGATTGTGTCTGATGTGCTGGCGTGTGTACAATAGATGTAGATCCAAGGAGATATTTATTCATAGTTGATCGCTGACTGTTCACACTGCTGGCGAGAACCAGGGTTTTGAATACCGTTAAAAATTTCGTTATTATTCTGTCAAACGAAGATACCGGTAAAAAAGTAATATTATTTTTTACTTGTATACTAACACAATGGATCTTTGTTGTCTTTAATAAATAAAATATAAAAAAAATTATGCTTGGTATCGTTACCTGGGTGGCATTTTTACCGGTAAATTAAGTAACTAACTTTCTAGTTTCTACCTCTACTAGCTTCTCGTTCATCGCTGGCGGTGGGACAAGTGCCTTGCCTGCCTTAGTCCCTCTTAGAAGATTACCTCCGTTCCGAATTGATTGGTGACGTCAATGGATTAGACTGCTGGTGATCAATAGACTGCTATTGACTTAATAAATTCGAGCGGTCTCCCTTGACAGGCGATAACATCGACCGGGGCGAGATTCCGTTTTCAGTGATAATTGACGACGATGGTTTGGCAATTGTTTTAAAAACCAGATTTAACTCTTGAAGTACCTATTATTTGTTATGTCATTTTGTTGTTGCGATTGAGAGCTTGTCATAAGTGGCTGTTTAACATTTACCGTTTTATAATTCTTGTTTAAAATATTATTACATAAATTTCGCTTTCACACTTTATGATTGTTGTGCAGGAACAAATATTAGTACCATTTTTGTATATGTCTATACTAATATTATAAAGAGGAAACCTTTGTATTTTTGTATGTATGTATGTTTGCAACGAATAAACTCAAAAACTACTGGACCGATTTAAAAAAATCTTTCACCATTAGAATGCTACATTAGCGCTGAGTAACATAGGGTATATTCAAAAAATATATTAAATAAAATACTAAAAACGACAATTTAATTTTCCAATACAAAATGATTTGTTTGTTTTGTTGTCATGGAAACTATTGATATACTAGATTTAACTCAATGATGGAAACTGTCAAAGCGGTATGAAGTCTGCCGGGTCAGCTAGTGGAATATAAATTAGTGTTAGTGCAACACAAAAATAAATTTATTAAAATTTGCTTGTTACCTTTAATTACACTTTTAGTTTCTTTACGCAACTAAAAAACATACTATTATCTAAAACACACGCACACAAACATAATTGTGATTAATGTTATACATACTAGTAGCGTTGCAAAGTAAATAAGTGTTCTGCGAGTTGCGTTGCTGACCGTAATATGTCTTACTGTGATGGCTGGTGGTAAACCAAACAAAAAATGGGGCGGCTTTTGTTTTTTCCGCACTTGATATACTGAAAATCACGGTAACGAACGATCCATTAGCGTCGCATGACCGAAGCGATTGGGTCAATATTGTCTGTGTCCGTCCGTATCTGAGCCTTCCACCTTATTGAACCGGCTGGATTCCATCTGCGCCGTTCGCTTTCTTCTCTAGGATATTAGTTTTGTTCTTTTCATTTCAATTATCAACGAAAAGTGGTTGTCTAAGGCTACGAATCTGATTTTGTACCTGTCAGATCTGGTGTTCCTCAAGTCCCTGTTTTAGGTCCAATATTATTTATTGTCGAGATCCATCATTGCTTTAAATTCTGGAATTATTTGATTTATGCTGACGATCTTAAAATCTTCTACACTAACTACTGAATATTGAAGATATTATTAACACTATAAACTTAAAAAAACGATAGATCCTACTTTGTTTTCTTTTGTGTACCAACAATTCGTGATTCACGTTATAGTATTAGTCTGCTACAATTAATTTAGATATGTCGATTGCCATATCCACTTTAAGTAAGTAAATATGAATGCCTTCGTTAAAAATATTCGTAGGCTATTTTCTTAGTACCTAAGTCCTATAATTTATTTTGTTAGACAATTATATTATAATTATTTTTTAAACTTTGATGATTAGAATAACATTAGACTTATTATTAACTGGATTATTTCCTATTAAACCTTCAGACCCTGAAAATAGTTTCGAAAGAATGAGCAATATATATATATTGACATCGATCGACATGGTTTTATGTTTTTATTTTTGGCACCATAACGTCTTGTTTTTTTTAAACATTGTAATTTGTTTCAACAGAAACTTTACAAAGGTATTTTATAGAAATCCCTTTTGACGAGAGCTTTTTATTCTTGATTCCTAAGGAAGCATTCAAATAACTGTCCACTTGAACAGTGAATGGAATTCAATTACGGGATACCGTTTCATAGAAGCATTCGACACTGCTGTCATTAACGCCTTAAGAATTCTCTTGATCGCGTTTCTATTGAAGATGTTTGCTATTGATAGCTAAGATATAAGATAAACGATATTGAGAAAAATACTGTAATTGAAGTTGCTAAAGTTATTTAGAGTTATATAAGGTAGCGGCACGAGTGTTCGATTCAATGTTCACACATCGGGAAAACATAACATATAGATTTTCATTGAATTTTTACTGGATGACCGTTTTTCAATAAAGATTAATAAAATACTGCTGCTTGAAGTATCTTTGCACAATAGTAGAGCAATAGTCAAATTCGCTTAAAATGTTCCTGGACTACCGTAACTTTAACTATTGCGCTTCCATACACACTCTATCACAAGACGGACTACCAAATAGACCAATAGCAGTGGGATAACAGTGGGATGGCCAGCTATTGGTCCCACCGCCACTCTATTGGTACATTTTAATATAAACAGGCCCAGGTGGTCTGTACCCGTTTTTGACGATTAGAGGTAAAAAAATGTCGATCACAGGTGTGGTGCAATTACCCTAATTTTTATTACTAGTGGTCGCCCAGTGGTCGAAATTGTACCGTTATTCATTCATTCATAATTTTATTGTCTCACTTTGCATATTGTGTGTATTATTACATTTATGCAATATAATGTTACTCACAATTTATACACACAATTAATACACATTATCTTTCGGGATTCCTTCTCCATATAAACTTTCATCATCATCAGCCCACTTCCGCCCACTGCAGGCCATAGGCCTCTTCCCACGCACGCCACTCTTTACAGCCCTGCGCTATCCTCATCCACCCCCTGCTCGCTACCCGGACTAGGACGTCCGACCACCGAACTGGAGGTCTGCCTACCGATCGACGAGCATCTCTTGGCCACCACTCTATTACCGACCGGGTCTATCTGCCGACTTCCCGTCTAGCCACGTGTCCTGCCCACCTCCACTTGAGTCGTGTGATCCGTTTACCGATGTCCGTAACCTTCGTACGGTTCTGAATCACGGTATTTCGGACTCGATCTATTAAACGGATGCCTAGCATGGCACGCTCCGTAGGTCTTTGGGCCACTTTAATTTTGTGCATGTTTTCCTTAGTGAGCGCCCATGTTTCGGCGCCGTATGTGAGGGTTGGCAAGACACTCTGGTTAAAAACCTTGGTCTTGAGGCATTGTGGAAGCTTGGACTTAAACACGTCTTCCAGACGATTAAAGACCACCCGTCCCAGCTGAATACGTCTCTTGATCTTCTCCATCTGCGAATTTAGGCCAAAAAATAAACAGTGTCCTAGATAAATGTCTTTGTCCACTACTTGTATCGGACAACCTCCAACAAGAACGTTTTGATTTGTTATAGAGTGGTTCACCAGAATAAATTTGAACTTTACCAAATCTCACACTCCTCCGTGCGCGCAGGGACACGAAATTTCACTTTACGTATTAATATTATATGAGATATATCTAGATGAACAGATATTATGACGAACAATATTAATATAATAAAGAAATACCTACTAAAGCGGTAATTATTATCATATTTATGATAATGCCATTCCCTCTAGAAACCCTCTGACGGTGTTTCGATAACACGACTTGAGGAGCCCTTTAAGTTTCAAAAAGTCCGGTGATGCTGAAATTGCTGTATTAGGCCATCGGCAAGCTCACTCAAAAAAGCTGGGACCAACGGTTAAACGTGCCTTGCGAAGTGCGAAAGATCTCGAGATATACTAATTTTCTCACCCGTCAGATCACAAGTTGCGAAAGTACTTAACTTGTATGATCGCAACCGAACCGCGCAAGCTGCCCATCGCGCACAAAAAAGTAATGTGACAAATGAATTATTAATATTATAGCAGGAATCGGCTGAAACCGATGGGTTTATGAGACATTCCCTTCCATCTGATAAATTGGACACATATGTTGCGCAGTCGACGTGAGAATAGGCATAGGGCTGTTGCTACGAGCGGCCCTAATGGAGTTTAGGGACAGATTCATTCTCGTCTATTTAAAAATATTTGTTTTAGTAAGCGCCTCTTAAAATAACACTTCGTCGCAAACAGTTAAAGGGTACGTACGCAACCTTTCAAGCGCCCTATGAATAGAAATGTTTCGAAATGAGGTAAAACGTGATTTAAATTTCCGGTGCTACCTAAATGGTTTGAGCAGTACCAACGAGTGAGTTTTACAAACGAAAACAAATGATAGAAAAGAGGGTTGCAAAAATATTAATTGTTTTGTAAGATATATTTTGAAGTTTAGAACTACTTGTAGGTACATATTTTTCATAAAAAGTTAAGTTTAGCTAAAAAAGAAAGTTGGACAATAGGTTTGAAAAAACTACGAGCGTTGTAGCGAGCCACAATAACATTGACCCAGTATGTCACAGGGTACGGGTTTAAATCCCGATTGTAGAAAATTTTTCCAACACTTTTCAATTAAAAATATATTTTCATCTGATTAGATGCAAGTTAATTTAACTTGTACACATAAATCCTAATTTCACCTCTTTTTACACCTTTTGACGTAATAAAACATGTTAAAGCGTTGCTTTGCTTATTTTTAAAACGTCACTCTCACGTAACACTTGTGTGTAACGAACGCGCGAAGTGGCCACTTGCGCAATACTTCTATCTAATTAGTCTTTGTCAATTAACGATTGACTTGAAACTGGCTGAGCCTTATTAGAAAGGGTTAAAGTTCAATTTCGGACGGTGAAGAGTAATTTACCATTTGTGTCCTGTGTCTGGGCTGCGATATTGTGAGGTGGAGTGCCCTGAAGATGTCTCGGAGACCTCTTGAGCTTGGCTAGGCTGCAGGCATTAACGTGCTCATGTGAGACGAGATTTTTATGCTGTACATTCATTTAGCTTGGAATTTACCTTTTACGGTTCGTGATGTAGTTTTTTAATATTAATTTACGGGTCGTAGCAAGCTGTTTCCTAAGTTAAGATTTCCGAACATAAGGAAATGTGTTTAATTTTTAACTGTAGCTTGAATGTGAAATCTATAAAGAATGTCTTTGTTAAATGTTATTTGATTGGATTCTAAGTTGGTAAGTAGTATGGATATAATTTTATAGCAATTAAAAATGTCGTTTAATAATACCTATATGAATTAAATTAAATTAAAATTAAATTGAATATAACTGCTTCGCAGGTAGTAGTAGGTAAAACATGTATGGTCGATTCAAAAGCAGTTTTCAGTTCATTTGAATATTTTTTTTTACTTTGACTTTATAAATATTTTTGCAAGTTGCTTGTCGCGAAATAGACATAATGTCGTTCTAAGGATGACACACAATCTGTGATCTATTCCTCTTTACAGGAATAGGGTTTGTTGATTCATTCATGATTCATGATGAGCCATTATTTTTTTATCTTTAGAAAAAAATTACTCAGAAGGCTACGTTGATCCTGTCACCAATAATTCAAAATCCTGATAAAGCATACAACAATTTTTTCTTGTAGCCTAACTATTTTTATACAAAGACGACAAACGACTGCACGTACTTATACAAGGATGTTGTTTAGCGGGAATATTATGCAAACAACCATTTACGTCCCCAACTAACATATCCGTCCATACCAGCGTCCTATAACGACACGATTTATGACGAGGCTGGCGATATCATCTGCTAATATATTACAATGGAAACTAGCCTTTGTTCTTACGTGATAAGGTCCATGACAAAACACTACTGCTTAACATAATTTGCACAAAGCGCGGGCGTAGGGCCGACAGCGTTAAGTAAAACTTTTTTTGCAAATTGAGCTTTATTTCTTATGGCATAAGAGAATAGTTTCGCTGTTAATAAAGCAGAGCACCTAAGACTGCCCGTCGCCTTCGTATAGTGGTGGGCGAACAACGATAAATTGACTTAAATAAATACCTTGTAGTAAATGGCCGTAGGTCACAGATACCCAATCACTCTTTCGCTTACTGACTCTTGCTGAATAAATTGGTGTATAAAGCATATATATATCACAGAAGTGACATTAAATAACCAAGCCCGTCCAGCAGTGGACGTCTTTTTGTCATTTTATTGTTTTAATCTTCTTCTTCATCTTCTTCGTCATCTTGGCTGAGATGATGATGATGATGATGGGGCCAGCGAACCTAGAACCTAATATTTCAAGTATTTAAACTTTATTTATACCGTTCTATGTAGGGTTTATTTATAAGTGCTTGCAGCAAGGACTTTATTTACATATTGTGTATTAGACCTAACTTTTCATAAGCTTCTAAAACGTATAAAAATATACTAAAAATATTAGCTTAACATAGTTTATTTTTATTTTTAAATAATTGATGTTATCGTAACAAACTATATAAATAAAATATTAACAAATACTATTGTCGCGCACTATTGTGTATGTACCTACGACTCTATCTTAATATTTTTGTCATTTACATATTCTTAGAATTTGTAGCACAGCAACCTTTTTTTTTTAATGATAGGTGTCTTTGCAAGGAAACCCGTATACTATACTATCTACTGCTCTGTGCTAGCTGACCCGGTGGACTTCGTACCGCTTGACAGTTTCCATCATTGAGTTAAAAAATATTATATCAATGGTTTCCATGACAACAATACAAACAAATAATTTTTTATTGGAAAATTAAATTGTCGTTTTTCATACATATTTTATTAATTTTTTTTACTCAGCGCTAATGTAGCATTCTAATGGTGAAAGATTTATTTAAATCGGTCTAGTAGTTTTTGAGTTTATTCGTTGCAAACATACATACATGCATACATTCATACATACATACATACATACATACATACATACATACATACATACATACATACATACATACATACATACATACATACATACAAAGGTTTCCTCTTTATAATATTAGTATAAATATACCTAACTATAATCATTCATCCGTAACGTGAAACTTCACATTTATTGTATAGGAGTTGGGAGCAGTTAAAATGTTGAATGGATTCAAATAGAGCTATCAAGCGGACGTAATCGCCGTGCCACGTGAGTCGCAGGATGGCTGCGGCAGTAAATTTAAATTGACACTCCGACAAACGACCAGCGGCGGATCACTCGGGCGAAACGCCGAGAGCGGTTAACTAGCTTTGGTGATATGATATCGATGTTAGGAGTTCTTTATCTGGGTTTTATGTAAAAGTTAATGTAAAATAGGGATTTAGTTAAGTAAAATGTTCAAATAATTTTTATATTATATTTGTAAAAATATTATGATCGGATGTTAGTGACGGTAGTTGTTGACATTGAATGGGCGCCTTTGGCTTTCAAAGAAAAAAGTGTTGAATAATTTCGGCGGGCTGGTTAGAACCACGATAGCTCAATTGGAAGAGCACCTGACCCGGTATGTCAGAAGGGTGCAGGTTCAAATCCTGCTTGTGGAATTTTTTTCAACATTTGTGTTTTTAGTCAAGTAAGTTTACCTACTCTCAGAATCAGAGGATCTCGACGGCGCAGTGGTTAACGCACCCGGTCTGAGGTTAAGCAACTTTCGCAATGGCCGGTCATCGGATGTGTGAGCAAAAATTTATCATCTAGAGCTCCACCGTACTTCAGAAGGCACGTAAAGCCGTTGGTCTCGACTGCTAGCAGTCGTTAACAACCACCAATCCGCAATGGGCCCGCGTGGTGGTTTATGGCCCGTTCTCCCATCCATCCTTAGGGAAGGCTCGTGCCCCAGCAGTGAGGACATAAAAATGAGCTGATGATGACTCTCAGAATCATGTTTTGAATAAGTAATCGTGAATAGTCGAGGTACTATCATCGGTACGGAATGCAGTCTTCTAACTAAAGAGAAGATGTAAAAAAGTGTCCAAACATCTTTGTTGGTTTGGTTGTCTTTTGTTTTACCCATAAACGACTTCTTCCCGATTTGTTTGTAGGTATCTCGTCTAAGGTTAATAATGAAGTAAGAGCCATCAAGCGGACGTAATCGCTGTGCCGCGTGAGTCGCAGGATGGCTTTGGCAGTAGGTGTATTTAAATTGACACTCCGACAAACGACCACTCGGGCGAAACGACGAGAGCGTTTAACTAGCTTTGATGAAATGATATCGATGTTAGGAGTTCTTTATCTGGGTTTTATGTAAAAGTAAAATAATGATTTAGTGAAGTAAGCTTACTCTCAGAAACAGGTTTGATTATTTTCAGAAAGTGTTCTAAAGAGAAGGGAAATAGTTACGAAAAATCTTTTGTTTTGGTTGTCTTTTGTTTCACCCATAAACGACGACTTCTTACCGATTCGTTTATTTCTCGTAATAAGGAAAATAAAGAAGAAAAAGCTATCAAGCGTCGCAGGGCGGCTGCGACAGTAAATTTAAATTGTCACTCCGATAAAACGACCAGAGGCCGATCACTCGGCCGAAACGCCGAGTGTTTAACTGGCTTAGCTGATATCGATGTTATCTGTTTTCAAATCAGTTTGAAACAATTTATAATTCCGAAAAAGTGTTTAAAATCTTTGTTATTTTGTTTGTCTTTTGTTTTACCTACTATAGGCACTTCTTCCAGATAATTTTTTTTCTCGTATACAACGTGTAACAGAAAGGTGTGGTCAAAATGAAAATATCCAAAGTGTATCTCTTCTAGACCTTGTATGCAGAGTTCATCAGCTCATTTTATGTCCCCACTGCTGGGGCACGAGCCTTCCCTATGGATGGATAGGGAGAACGGGCCATAAACCACCACGCGGGCCCAGTGCGGATTAGTGGTTGTTAACGACTGCTGATGCAGCCGGGACCAACGGCTTTACGTGCCTTCCGAAGCACGGAGGAGCACGGAGCAGAGTTACTAAGATATAATTCTTTAATTTGTTAGGCAATTTTTAATGAAATATTTCTATTGTGACAACACATCAAAATAATTAATGGTTTAGTAACCTCAGTGTACTGACATTTATGATCACTGCTGCTTGCTTATGTGCGCCTGACGTACATGACTTCACTAATATAAATATTGAATGTACAATTGCACGACAAATTATGTCTTAGTAACAACATTATACAAGATCTAGATCGGATATACTTTGGATGTTTTTTATTTTGACCACACCTTTCTGTTACACGTTGTATAGAAAAATAGGGTAAATAAGGAAGGTATGCCTTCTGCTTCATCATCATCATCTCAGCCAAAAAGACGTCCACTGCTGGACAAAGGGCTCCCTCAAGGATAAATCATTTTGAGGGGAATTTGCCATAATCGCCACGCTTGGCAGGCGGGTTGGCGATCGCAGTACGGTGAGAATAATCAGAGAGAGACGCTGCTGCCCATCCTCTGCATGTCGATTCCTGTTACATGTTGTTGTCGACTTCACGATTTGACAGAGTTAGGGATGTTTTTGCGGGGCCAGTACGAATCGATAACATCGATTATACTTCGTTTAGGCTTTAAACAAGAAACTATATTAAACAGAGGTTTGGCATTGATACATATATCAATAAAATAGTTGATTCAGCATTAGTCGTTGCTTAAATGTGGACTACAGCATAGTATTCTGTAAAACTCAAAAACGCCGAGGGCGCCTCACCAATCAATGTGGTAGTTAAATGAACTATCCACAATTGAGTTTTTGACATTACCGTGTCAAAAACTCGTATTTTTATGTCAAATAAAAAGTAGCTATGTAGTTTGAATTTAAAAACGCTGCGAGCGCCCCAACTATCGAGGTGGTAATAAAATGTAAACGATACAGATTTGACAGTACCGTGTCAAAATCTTGAATTTTCCTCTCAAATAATAAGTAGCTATAGAGCTATCTTTTTCACGGTCTATTGACAAAAGAGGTAGGTATTCTCATAGAGGATTTTTTAATGTTATTTTGGCTTATGCATTTTTAAAGTGTTACAAAAAGTAACTTTGCTTTAAGTCGGGCTGCGAATAATTACGACTTAGAATATAGTTATACATGTACATAAATAATGTAGATAATTTTAAGATGTAGATGAGTTTAGGATGATTGCACTCATGGTCTAAGCACTCAGCAGATACTCCTTCTTGTATTGTCGTTTTATGTTGCCTAGCAACTTGCTTGTTATTTTTCGCAGAACATTACTGTCAATATACTTTTACACATATCAAAAATCATTTATTTCTTAAAGTGGTAGCAGATTAGTTTAGTTTTGAATAGTTTTCTATTTGAAAACTTTAAAATAGCGATGGTTGCCGCGTTGGTAAAGGTCATGTTGGGAATTTTGACTCGCAAAATTATAAAACTTGGAATACCTACTAAATTCTAATAGCGCATAAGGCAATGCTGGGATTCATGGACAATATGCACAGCAAAAAAACCAGACCATTCGGGGCGCCGACAAAGACAGCCGAAGATGAAGCAAAATTTGAATGAGATTTCCTAAAATGTAAGAGTTTTAATAGTGCCATAAATGCAATAGAAAGCTGAAGTACATGTCAACCAGTCACTAACACTGTCCGCAGTAATAGCGTCTAAAGTAACAAGAAAGGAATTGTTCAGTAACAACGGCGGCGAGTTTAATAATGGCAAAGTAAAAGCTATAACTACTCTGCAAAGAAGGCATTAAGCAGTGACTAGTGATGCCCTATACTCCACAAGTCCACAGCACAGAAAGGGATAATCGAACAGTCGTTGCAACATGGCACGAAGTCTAATGAATGCTCATGCCAACATCCCCACGGGATTATGCGCTGAAATGGTTTTAACAGTGGTGTATCATCATCATCTCAGCCAAAAGCAAACCAAAGTTTTGTGCTGCTCGCATCCAGCAGCTTCCCGCGACGATTACCAGATCGTCGGTTCACCTTGTTGAAGGCCTGCCCAAAATGGTGTATATTCTAATTAAATCAGGTTCCACTTGTATGGGTGGAAAATTACCGTTCGAGTTATCACAATAAAAAGCTAAGATTAAACCATTCAGGAACTTTTAAATTAGTAGAAGCCGCTGTATAAGGCAGATTCTCAGATCATAGAAGGGCAGATTGCAGCAGTTGCTGCAAGAGGAGAGCGGATGTTAAGAAGATGATTGCACTCAGCAAAATTCTCCTTGTATTGTCGTTTAATGATGCTTAGCAGTTTGCCCTTACTGTCAATATAGTTTTACACAATAAATCGTTTATTTTTAAAGGTTTTTTGAAGTTGAGAAAACGTAAGTACCTACTCGTAGTTGGGGCACCTGTTATAGCTCTCTATAGTTAGGTCCAACACTCTTTTACGAACAGGGTTGGAACAGATGGTGTTAGACGTACTGTTGAGCTGTTGAACGTTACTTACTGTACACACTTACTATATCACAAAAATTTGGACTTTCATTTCTTTATTTAGTACTTACTACCATAAAGTTTTTTTCTTTTTTATGAGTAAACACTTGACTTTCATCTCACCTGTGATAATAAGGCCGAAGGCGCTCGTCATCCGGGATCCTTATCTCTAAATGTCGGAACATATCAATATTACTAACATTTAAATAAGATGGTGGTAGCTAGCCAGGCGGAGTAGAAACAAGCCTTTCCACCGACCTCTGGGAATCGAACCCGGAATCTCTGGGTCTGAGACCGGTGGGTGGTCTTAACCGCTAGACCAAAAGGGTGATATGGCAAGTGAAGATTAAATAGCAAAAAGGCAAATGAGTATAACAAATTAATCAAAAATCATTTATTAAGGAAAAATAAGTAGAATTACAATATAATACAGAAGAAGAAAACTAAAAAAAAGTACTCAAGTCAAAATTAATCTATTTCTCTTTAAATCTTAGTAAAGCTTAAATTCAAAACGAATTAACGTATAGGAAACACTTCACCTCAACAATTCATGGGCATATTGCATATACTTAGTCCAAAAAATTATTAAAAACCACTTGATGACCTTTGATGACCGACAAAATCTGGGTCATCTGTCAGTGACATTTTATTTCACATCTTTCTGGGTACCATGTACCTACTCCCAAAACCACACACTACACATTTATGTACGATTTTTCTTGATGCCTACCAATAACTAGTGTAGGTCTATTACAAAATTATCAAATTCGACCGTAATTTTATTTAGGCTGCACGAATTGTATCCTAAGCAACGAAAAAATTTAAAAAACCGGCCAAGTGCGAGTCGGACTCGCGCACGAAGGGTTCCGTACTTTATGACGTATTAAAAAAAACTATTTACTAGATCTCGTTCAAACCAATTTTCGGTGGAAGTTTGCATGGTAATGTATATCATATATTTTTTTTAGTTTTATCATTCTCCTATTTTAGAAGTTACAGGGGACACACATTTTACCACTTTGGAAGTGTCTCTCGCGTAAACTATTCAGTTTAAAAAAAATATATTAAAAACCTCAATATCATTTTTAAAGACCTATCCATAGATACTCCACACGTATGGGTTTGATAAAAAAATTTTTTGAGTTTCAGTTCTAAGTATGGAGAACCCCCAAAATTTATTGTTTTTTTTTTTCTATTTTTGTGTGAAAATCTTAATGCAGTTCACAAAATACATCTACTTACCAAGTTTTAACAGTATAGTTGTTATAGTTTCGGAAAAAAGTGGCTGTGACATACGAATGGACAGACAGACAGACAGATAGACAGACAGACAGACACACACAGACAGACAGAAAGACAGACAGACAGACAGACATGACGAATCCATAAGGGTTCCATTTTTTGCCATTTGGCTACGGATCCCTAAAAATATAGAATGTGAGTTTGGATTGGCATTGACAGATGTCGGCCGCATTAAAGACACTCAATACGTGTGTGTCAAATATAGTATATGCGTGTGTGTCAAATACATGGAAGTGTGAGTAATGTTGTTTTTGTTGATTTAATGTATTTTATATGCATAATTTAAAAAAAATACTACCATTCGGATAACCTTCTCTATATAAACTATGTGCGAAATTTCATACTCCTCATAGTAGTATAAAACCATATGTATGCTTAGATCTTTAAAACATAACAGATTTTGATGCCGTTTTTTTTAATAGATAGAGTGATTCAAGAGGAAGATTTATATGTATAAAACATGCTTATAATTGGACCCGGTAGGTAGTGCTGCGCTGCCATAGGGTTCTATGGGATACGGGTGTTCACTCAAGCGGACGAAGTCGCGAGCGGGCCGCTAGTTATGACAATATTTATGTCAATAGCAGCCAGTATGCCCACATGGCTAGGTCCACAGACCTATATTAACCTATTATTATTTTACCTATTTCCCTAGAAGTCTTCATTAAAGGCTATAGCGCATTGTGTAGCATAACCAATTCCCATCTAGTTATTAAGTACTAACATAGGACCACTTATATGGATCTTTGTTGTCTGAGAAATAAAAACATTTAATTTTATTTTATTTTATTTTATTTAATTTTATTTACACAATATGAAATTGAAATTGAAAAAAATGAAATTACGTGTGCACTGAAAAAGAGTACATATTTTAAGTATATAAGGTTAGTGAGGATACATCTTCATAGCTAGGTATGCTAAGCAGGGAATAAACAGTAATGTTAATTCATTATCTGGAATAAAACAATCTTGTTTTATGGAGGTCATATTACCGATTAGACTAATATTATTTTAAGCTTAAAATAAAACGTTTTTGAAAGTTGATGGTAGGCCTACTGGAGTATTTTCTTCAGTATTACCAATTCGAGTCAAAGGTAGGCGCGCTGAGCGTATCCGGAATCACCTTAAAAAAATATTAGTTTACTATCAAAATACATAGTTATGGTTTGATTTTAACTTGTGTTCTTCTTTTAACAAATAATATTAACAATAGGCCGATGCTTGTACCAACTTGACGACGATAGTTCTACTAATTTTGCATGGGATCCGTCCGTCCCGTCCTTCAATAGATATTTTATGTAAGTAATATCTTAAGGATATATAAAAAATGTAGCAACCAGTTTTTACTTCAAAATTAACGGCTTTTAAAAGTGGAAAAATTTGTGTGTGAAAGTGGATAAATATTATTTTTCTATTTCACTACAAAAATGATATTTCATTTATTCAGCTCTGCCGTTGGATTAAAATCAGTATTAGTATCATCTCTGGTTAACAGAGATGACGACGATAAAGTCCGAATTTGGTTGGCTTGTTCACGTTTTTCATTTTTGTCTAAAGCATGAGCTTTCTTTCAATAAAGACAGTAACAAAACCGATTAATACATCTTCGAAAGTATTATTATTTTCTTGTGTTATGGCTTCTGGAGTGTCTTTCCAATTGAAATTATTGAAATTTTTATTAAATATGCGTCACTTTATAATTGACTGGTGCAATGACAAAACGTCAATACAGCAACAGCATCGGCGTAAAGACTATTTGGCTACAAATCTTTAATTTTAATTTTAAATACTGTAATTAACGTTTAAACTTAAAGAATAATGTTTAATTCACAATTTTTTTTATGTATATCTCAATGCCAAACCTCTGTTTAATGTAGTTTCTTGGTTAAAAGCAAAACGAAATATAATCAATTTTATTGATTCATACTTGTCCAAAAAAAACATCCTTGACTCGAAACGTTTTCGCACTCGAATGTGCCGTGTCTCCGGAATCCCACTGCTGGAATGGTGGTCCCATAGTCGCTTTCTACGACACCCACGGGAAGAGATGGGGTGGTGCAATTCTTTAACCCCGGCACCACACGGCCTTCTGCTTCCTATCTAGGTATCAGTAGCATCTGCTAATTTCTTAGGCTTCAGAGGGAATGAAGAACCAACACATAACTTGGGCTTTCTCAGGGGCCTTTGTACCCTAGTAAGAAGGAATCACAGGGTCAAAAAAAGGGGTTAATAAGGAACAGAAAAACTCTCTTGACTCATCCTACTGGCTGTTTTAGTACCTTTGGTAAAATAACAGATGTGCTGGCTGGGCTTTGTCTTAAAATAGTTTTTGCAAAATTGTAGGACGGCTCCTATAATTTACCTAGAACCTATTTTTTCTGATTATTTACATATAATTTTACGCAAATATTATTGCGAACAAATTATAATTTGAAAAAAGACAAAGTGTTTGGCTTATAAAATAAAAGTAGATAGTGTTGATTAATTTCGGCGAGTTGGATTGAGCCACGATAGCATAGTTGGCAGTGCACCTGACCCGGCATGTCATGGGGTGCGAGTTCGAATCCCGCTCGTGGAATTTTTTCAACACTTTGCCTTTTTCAAATTCTATTTTTTCTGCCTTATAGGTACTACAAACTTGGAAGAAGTTGGTATGCGCTGGACACTGGACATTGTTATAGTAGTAGTACAGTGTTATAGTACTTTTTCTAAATTGTAGGAGCTACGCAGCCCAATTTGATGAGGCTCCCCGTTATAATAGTTCTAAGGTTTCTTATCGTCAAAAGTAACCGATGATTCATAACGCCTTCCTGTCGTGTGGTCTGTCGATGGTTTTCTTAGAAATTAATCGAACGTATTTTAATTAGCAAAATATCCTTTTCATAGTGATTAAATAATTACCTTCCATTAAAATAACATATGTTGATTTTCATAATGTTTTCAGATTTAGCTCGTATTATGTTTACTTATTTAAAAAAAATTTCAACACAAAGTGTAATTACATATTATTAAAAAATATACATTACACAAGAATTTGTAGGTACACACATATACTCGTATATATCGATTTAAATTAACTTATAAGCTAATATAAAAATAATGACACAATAATTACGACTAAGTATATATACACTTAATCTATTTAATGGTATCAACGATTAACAGAGCATGTTCAAAATTCTCCAACACAAAAGAAATTCCCATAACACCACAATTACCAGTGGTGCATTTCCATTCACCAATCGCAATTTAAGTGCGCATTTTGGCACAACGAGCGTAGATTGCTGCTTATCTCCGGCGCAGTGATGGGCGATATCCCGGCGGGTCCCACGGCCTTCAGGCGCATTTGAATATCGCTTTACCGATCCGTCATACTAAACACACGTCTGCTGTATTGTTAATGACAAGTTGACAAGTAACCTCTGTATCTATATTAGTCGCATCAGCCTGCGAAGGTCCCCTAGCTGACTCTACTTCTATTTAGTATCAGGTAGAGCGGAGTCATATGGAAACTTTTTGTTAAATCAGCTCTACCGATTGATAATCGTAGGTACAGAAGAACAGATCATCATCACCGTTGTATTAGGTTTGTGAATGGAGTTCTTTGCTATCGTTATTGTAGCGGTAGTTCTTTACAACTATTGCAAAGGTTAAGCTAGCTAGATTTACCCATACTTCAGAAGGCATATTAAACCGTTATTACCAGAAGACATAAAAATAAATCTCAGAGTTCCGAATTGACTATTAAGCCCCAAATACCAGGGCCCCGATTCTGCTATTTTAATTTTGTTGCGAACAAATTATAAAAACAAAAATGTTGAAAAAATTTCCACGAGCAGGATTTGTCAAATACCAGGGCCCCGATTCTGCTATTTTAATTTTTTGCAAATCCTCAGTCCAATTTCGGCGGGCTGGTTAGAACCACGATAGCTCAATTGGAAGAGCACCTGACCCGGTATGTCAGAAGGGTGCAGGTTCAAATTCTGCTCGTGGAATTTTTTTTAACATTTGTGTTTTTACATAACAATGAATTAAACTATTGTTATATTTTTTGAACAGCGAACCTGTTAAAACGTCCTCAATCGTGTCTCATTGACCCGATTTTGTCATTATGATTCAGGGGAAAAAAAGTCCCTCCTGAATTCCATGTTTGCAATTAAAACAGTCACCCAATTTCTTCATCTGTTTTTGGCATGCCCGTGACCTGACCGTGCATAATAAAATACTATATTATGGTCTCAAAATCTACATGCTATTATTATAGTAAATATTTTACTATAATTCGTCGTCGAAAGTGCATCGGAAGTAGTTAAAGCATTAGTTTGGACAGTGGTTGTCCTGGACGGTCGAGTGGAGATGTCAACGGTTTCCGTGTTCCTATAATGATGTGCCAACAATGGGTTCGGGCGCAACTAAATCTGAGTAAACAATTGACGATAATGCCAGTAGTGTTGCTTTTACAGCTCGTTCAACCGGCCAACTCGCATGCGGAGTGTTATGCGCCGATGTTCTAGAATGATGAACAATTTGGCTGAAGAGCCAGAAGTGCTGTGGTATTAACCCTATAACAGACAGAACATGTTTAAAAGTTTCATTGGTTAAAGTTCAAAATGTGGCCCATCACATGGATGTATATTTCCAAATATACATCCCTCTGACTGGGAAAGGGTTAACAAGAGTATACTGATATTTTTGTTATGGCGGTAGACTTAGATAATGGATAATGATGGACTCCTTTTCTACTTAACATCAAGTTGAAGTGGAGTCATTTGCCGAGTTGAGTATAACAAAATGGATAAGATGTTGTCCAGACGGTTTAAGAATTAGCTCTTCCACGAACCTTATTCTTTTTCTGCCGGCGACCCAGCGCCAGGGTTAACTTTCCTATGAAACCTTAACCACTTTTCTTGATCTTCAGCATATTTGTGGTGAAATAGTTTCCTTTTCATGTCGAGTTTAATGTCCACAACCGTCTTCTGTTAAATGATATAGTTACTTATTATTATACTGAACCAGGACTCGAACCCAAGATCATAGAGGCGGGCGAAACACAAAAAGCTATTCAACCACCGATTCTGCCGAGTCCATCAAGGCCTATTACCAATTTGGCTGAAGAGCCGGTCTCCTGTTCCGCCCTCATGCAATAATAGCGGCATGAATTGCAACACAGGCATCATCCTATTACGCCAGTTAAGGCCAGAGTCGCGGCGCGGGTAAATCTCTGCGCATACGCATAAAATTGTGGAAGTATTCCAGTCCATAAAATTATAATCGTTGGAGTAAAATCAGTAGCACCAGTAAAAACAGTAAAAGCAGTACAACCAGTTAAAATAGTTGGAGCAAAGTTAGTACTGAAGTACTCGCGTTCATTTCAGGTTCCTTGACAAGGAAGTCGAAAAGGTTCTGATGAATAAACGTTTAAATAGATGCATTGAGTAGTAACCTCGTCAGTTTTGAAAATTAATTGTCGAAAGAAATATATTTTATATTGTTGTAGATTGTTGTGTATAATCAATCAGTCTTTACATGAAAATATTAATTTAAAAACATGGTACATTCGTGAATGAAGTGGTATAATGTGGGATGCTTCAAGAGTAAATCTATGAAATGAAGATCACGGAGCCCGGATCTGCCAGCGGCAATGAAACGCCAAATGATGAAAGGTACTTTTTATATAAATCCTAATATTTTTGCTGAATACCAGTAGAAAATTATAAATTATTTTTTTTCCATTCTTAATGCTACACTATATCTTAACCGAAAATTATTTACTTAATACAAGTGACTGCGCCTTGAGACTGTTGAGTTGCGGTAGTGAATCGGAAGAGCAATCACCCGATTTATGTAAGGTCGAGTGAGTCTCGGATACGAGTCCCGCTCGGGGTAGGTGCTTGTATTCTTCAAGTTTTGTGTCGTTTTCGAGAAAAATTTGTCTAACTAAAAAAATATACTTATTGCCTAATACGTTTTTTTTCTCAAAATAGTAATTCAACCAAAATAATCATTAACCACCGTCCGCACTGGGCCCGCGTTGTGGTTTATGGCTCGTTCTTCCTTTCCATCCATAGGGAAGGCTCGTGCCCCGACAGTAGGGACATAAAATAAGCTGATGATAAATCATCATCAGCTCATTTTATGTTTCCACTATCCGTAGTGTGGTGGTTTATGTTGCCTGTTCGGGAGAACCACCACGCGGGCCCAGTGTGGATTGGTGGTTGCGGACTGCTTATGCAGCCGGGACCAACGGATTTACGTGCCTTCCAAAGCACGGACGACCTCGAGATGATGCATGTTTGATCACCCATCCGATGGCCGGCCTTTGCGAAATTTGTGCTCGTTAACCACGGCGCCATCGAGCTCCTCCGAAAAAATATTATAATAAACAAAAATAATATTTTGAAAAATGACAAAGTATTGTAAAAATTCCACGAGCGGGATTCGAACCCGGGATCGATATTAAGATCGGATGTTGATGACGTAGTTGTCGACATTGAATAAGGCTCCTTTGGCTTACAGAATAAGAGTAGATAGTGTTAATTAATTTTGGCGAGTTGGATTGAGCCACGATAGCATAGTTGGTAGTGCACCTGACCCAGCATGTCATGTGGTGCGGGTTCGAATCCCGCTATTGGAATTTTTTCAACACTTTGTCTTTTTTCAAATTGTAATTTGTTCGCAACAATATTTGCATAAAATTATATGTAAATACTCAAATATAATATTCCTTTTTATTAAAAAAAAATGTCGTTAGGTTTAATTCATAATATTAATAAAACTTCAAGTGATATTCTAAGATAATTATTGTGAAATCTACGTTACTTTCCATAATCGTAGTGGTTTATAATTTAAATTTATTAAAGTTTGTGGTGGGCCTATAATTTTTACTAATTCGCGCTAATGTTTGTTGCCTATTGACACGCACAAACTGAACAGCGGCAATGTTATTATTACTTTGATTAATTTGAGCTGTTGTTTCTAAATAGAACCTAAATAGCGAATCGTACTATTTACTTAAAAAATACAAAGAATTTAAAATGTAATAAAAGAAAGAAAATAAAATGTCGATATTATAAAAAAAAAATTAGTGACTTAATAATTTTAATAAATTGTAAATTAAATCGGGTAAAAATGGCCCATAATTAGATAAACCAAATCAAATTACTTAATTTAAATACTAATCAATACATACATAGGTGACAAGTAAAAATACCTTACTTAATGACAATAGATTATTGTTGTACTCGTATACACTTTTACGCTGTGATTGTATATATTTTTATTTTTTCACGTTTATACGTAGTTACCTTAATGAACAAAGGTGGATACGCTTAATCCAATTAGTCGACAGTTCATTACACCCGAAGCCGTAACAGTTATAGCTTTAAAAAACAAAAAACTTATCAAAGTCGTCACTTCCCCGCAACTCCGCATGTTTTTTTTGAGAGAGTTTTCTGTTTGCTAAAGAGGGCCTTCAGCATCGGACTCTAACAGTTATGCATGTGTGTACAGCAAACGCAAATGTCTCCTATACAATACTGATAATACATAGGCTTATTAAGGTCTTATATTCGTAGACTAGATAGTATCCAACGTCAATAACCGTTAGTGACACAAACGTGTTATTCATAGAGCTCCAAAGCCCATACTTTAAAAAAAATAAAGTTTCATAGTTTAGTCTAATGGAAATCAAAAAAATGTAATTGAAATAATATGTAGTGTTAATTCCGATACCGAGTTTCAGTGGTGTGCATGTTCGCTGGCATCCATTGTTTCTGCATGTGCATATTTTTTTTGCGGGCGGCATCGGTGCCTTTGTACTGCGTCGAAGCTGGATAACCGAATGATTTAGCATCATCAGACTATCCATAACTGTCAATATTTTTCAATAGATGTTCAACCATATGCCTAAGGTATTAAGTTCAGAGTCTATTCAGAAAATTTGATAGTTAGTGCGTAGTCTGATGTGCACGCGTGTGTACTATGGGTTTCCGCAAAGTAACGCCTGATTCCATTAATTATCTCATGAAAATTCTTGATCCGATCCTCCTAGTGGGTAATGGGGATACGCTTGCGTGATGCCATTCCCTCTAAAAACCCTCTGACGGATGTTTTTTTATCACACGGCAAGCCTTTTCGTCAAGAAAAACCCTTTTAGTTTCTCGCCGTCCCCAAAAGTCACGGTGAAGCTGTAAAGGCTTTATGAGGCCGACAGCACACTTTCTCAAAAAAAAAACACGTTCATAATAATTTAAAATTATGATTATTTTTCTAAAACATGCCATTAGCCGTGGATTTGGTGGGAATAAATTAATGGAGGTATGGGAACGATCCGTAAAAAAGAGTTGGACTGACCAACAGGCAAAACGTTGCTTTCTCTAATATTTAAATGGAAATGGTAAATTAATGTTCTCCTTCTTTTTAGTCGGGTTGTTACGCTCTTGTTATGCGTCTCCATTCTGCTCTGTTGAGGGCATTGTAAGAACGTTCGGTCATAGACCATGGTGGATTGAGTGAGGGATCTAATGAGGTCTGCCCATCTGGTCGGTGAGCGACCACAACAAGACGCTCCATGAGACTTCTTTGCGTGTTATGTACCACTAATTAATGCTACTTAGCGGTAATTAAATGATAGGACAGCAGTATCAGGTGTGACGGCGATTAGTCAACGGACTACCGCGAAGTGTGGTCCCTCCCGGCCTACTTCCTGTTGTTTCCTCCGCGAACTAAGAACGCGTCCTAAATACCCGGGGTCGATGACCGCGCCCACCCGCTGACAGGGGTGGCCGGCGGTTAGGGATGTCGACTTTCAAAAATATGGCGACGAAAAAAGTGAATGCATTTACGAAACTTTTCTTGCTACAAACCAGAATTGAAATTAAGGGCTAATTTCAATTCTGCCTCCTAAACTTGCAATATCGCAAGTCAAATGCGGCAGGTACGGTCAGAAATTAATGTAATAAAAGTAAATAGGCTCGTGCCCCAGCAGTGGGGACAAAAATGAGCTGATGATGATGATGAAACATATAGGAAATGACAATTTTTCAACAAAATAGGTACAAATATTTTCGATTTTCTGACCTTCTTTTATATGAAAAACACCCGTGCCACAATCTCACGATCTTCTATATCCATTAAATGAAAGAGTACCTAATGAACTAAGGTATAGCCAATTACCTACTTATATTCAATAAAGTTTATTTTATAGCCACTTTTACTTTTATAGAAACATTTAGTTTAAAGTCACGCATATTAAAATGACATGAAGCAACCCTGCTTACGATTAATTTCAAAATGCGGTGGAATGCGGGTAGCGCACGCAAGGTGGCGTAAGGCCGCGGTTAAAGCACATTTTTTGATAGCGCCCACTCTGGCCATTATCGCCACAAACGGGCACAGGCACAGAGTAAACAAAAGGTACGACCCTGAATGACATTGTGACTTTGACAGAATGGCTTAAAAGCAAA
This sequence comes from Eudonia mercurella, assembly GCA_963082485.1. NCBI lineage: Eukaryota > Metazoa > Arthropoda > Insecta > Lepidoptera > Crambidae > Eudonia > Eudonia mercurella. Next base: position 6,868,812 of record OY720027.1, on the reverse strand, counting down.
ATGGGAACTTTTTGATAGCGCGTGTGAGTGTGAGTCGTTAGCGCTATGACTCGTACGAGTATATGTAGGTACGTTGAAAAACGAATTCGTTATTAAATCTGTATTTATTAATTAAATAAATACGAGTAGAGCTGAGTGTAGTAAGCATTTTGTTGCATGTAGTACCTAACTGTAATGTTATGAGATTTAACATCTAAAGCAATTTAATTTAAAATATCGCAGCAAAACTATTACCATTATGAACTTTATAAAGTTACATTTTATTGGTGCATAGACCAAAGAATATTTCAAAATGTACGTTTTACCCGGTAAGGAGTTTCAAATTTTTTGGGTTTAAACAACTAAATCTTGCTAGATATATATAGAATTAGAATTGTGTGAGCGTGAACTGAAGTAAAAAACGCTTGGTTTTGCGCTACAATATTGTACAATTCAGTGTTATAATGAATAAATACTCTATTGAATAATAAATCCCCATTTTGCCACGGAAATTCACAGAACAAATTGAGTTTCAATCGAGAAAAGGTCTCCGAAGTACAGGTTTTCCTCTTAAATTAATTTGTTTGCGTCCGAGTCCCATTTGCCATGTTGTAAACGTTCGTTTTGATGAAAAGGTTTCTAAATATACGCGCCTTTTTATAACAGCTTAAAATGAATATGGTGAAAGATATTCAAGCACACGGATCTTTGAATCAATTTTATTTTACATATTTGAGTGTTGTTATGGCAATGGCTATCATATCTCAATGGTCGGAACACAATAGTGCTACTAGGGTTACAAACTTTTTCTAGACCAAATATAGTATTTTTGGATTCAGTTAATAAAAAAAATATTAATAAAAAAAATATCGTATATTAAATAATATTTATTTTATTTCTTATATGAAAATTTAAGACATAAAATATGATAAATATATAAGCTATGATAATAAGGGCGTGTTCCGTTTTAGATCATAGAGACTGATTTTTAGGGGCTTTGCTGATAAAATGTAGTAGTTTCGAATACTATAATATATTTTTAAAATAATAGTAGTTACACACCTAAAATAGTAGGATACTATATTATATAGTAGGGTTGGCAACCCGAAGTGCTACTAATATTATTGTTATGGCAATAGTCTAAGACAAGATGGTGGTAGCTTGCCGGGCGGACGTGAACAAGCCCTACCACCAAACCAACCAAACATAGTACAATGACACGTACCTCCGCTAGAAATCAACCCTGCGACCTCTGGGTATGACACTGGCAGAACACAGGACAAAATGAGCGGTAAAATCTGAATGATACACAATGACACAACATAAAAAATGAACATTTAATCTTAAGACACCGTTTTTATTTTGCAACGACAACCATTCTTTTTTGCGGATGCAAGTTTCTCAAAGTGTTACAAGAAAAGTACAAAAAAATAGCGCGTACATGTTATCCTTTCATCTTGGCGAGGCAGTTTTTACTGCGACAAAGAGTGTAAAAAGAAAAGCCTGCGGAAAGGCTTTCAAGAGAGTCCTCTTGGAAATCTTGAAACTATACGGTCCGTATAAATTATTAAGAAAATATCTAGCGTCAGGGGCGTCTAGATGCAGTGTGTCTGCAAGAAAGTTTTCATTTAACTTTTCCTTTAAAGGAGATTGACATGAATTTGAATTTGCATTTGAAATTAGTAACTGTGAAGTACGCCCTCAGATCATAGAAGGGATCCCTTCTATGATCTGAGGGTACGCCGCAGGCCGCAGGCTAGACACGAACCCAAGACATTTAAAAAATAGTCGTTTTTATGATGCTCATATCTGAGAAATACATTAAGAAAATTTTAAGTAGTGGAACGAAGGAAAACTCTTAGATTGGGTCTAGTCCTGGTAAGTATGACGAGGACGTTGAAATATTAGATGAAAAGTAATTTCGAGAAAGGTAATAATTTCCGCAATCAAACTTCTGAATAGCCAATCACTTCCCGGGATTTGGGAGACGTCCGAAAATAGAATATCCATGCGCTCCACCGGATATTCCCGGAAAAGTTTTATTAAAATTAGAATTTTCGATTTGTTAACTTGACTTTGATGTTTTTCTATTTCACGACGTTCTGGCGCTTTGCATCTCATCTGATGGTTAAATGATTAGAAGACGGAAGCGAAATAGGGGAAAGTGGGAAAATTTTCTCACTTTGGTCAAATATTGTTATGAAAACTTTTCCATTTTTCCTTATTACCATTGAAAAACTGGCTATGTCTTACGTCGTTTTGTCACAATAATGCTACTAACATTATTGTTATAGCATAAATACTTTTTGGTTTCGCAAGACTATAGGTAAAACATATCGGCTTAGTAAGAAAAAAATAATAGTCACCGTATGTAGGTGGAGCTACAGTGCTCTACCGTAGACATACTGTATAGGTTTATAAATGAGCGTTATAATACAAATATTGTGTTAGTACAATAAATAAAGGTCATTCAAACAGTGTACCGAAACACTATCAACAGGTCAACAAAAATACGAAATGTCAATATTTACAATACTATATTTAAGTCTACAATCATAACACGAAAAACAGAACAATGCAAAACTTAATTCGTTTGTAAAATAATAAATAAATAAGTACTAGTCGTTAAAGTAGTTAAAGTAGTACTAGTAAAGTTGTATACATAATTATAGTAGGAAGTAAAGGTTAATTTTTCTCTATATTTTTATTGGGTTTTTGTTTCGTCCCTGTAGGTACGACTATGCTAGCTTAATAGGTTTTCATACAGAAAGTTATAAGCCTACCTACTCTGTATGACAAAAAGATTTGAAGAAGCAATGTGTGACCAAAATGTTAGCATTTTTTGTACAACAACAACCTTCCTTGTTAGCGACTGCATTCGTACGCATACCTGCACAGTGCACAAATACCAACACGAGTACGCAAGACAAAAAATAGCTGGCGTGGCGTGAAAATAGTCTGCCGGCACAGACGCCCATTGATCAGAGCGGCGACGCCGGCGGCCGGCAGGGCGCCAACGAAAATGAGCGTACTACAACGACGCAAACCACCCTGCAAAGGAAACCTTCCCTTACAACCCGTATATAAAAACCAAAATCGTCTGCAAAGTACCTGGTGCTCCAGTCATTTGTTCCACGCAAGGGTTAGTACACACTGTGTACAAACATCTAGGTCCTAATAGTATTGTGTATTGTGGCGGGCGCGCGGGAATCACAGATTAGAAAGATTTCACGTTCAACGGATTTTATCCTTTTGTTTTTTTCGGCTAGAGCAATTTAATCAGGCCTAGATTCTATTTTTAAACCGTTTAGCGGTCAAGTGGTATTATTTTTACAGTTGTTCTATTGGCTTCTGAATAAGACTGAAGACGTTAAATTGGAGTATAACCGGATTGGTTAATTGCATTTTTACACAAATAATAATCTAAATGATTTATGACTACTGATTTGATGGTCTATTGTAAATTGGTCAAAATATTGTTACGACGAGAAAATATATAGGCCATTATATAAAAATAAAGTCCCATTAAACCTATAGCCTGTCTGTATATAGGAGGTCTCGGCATGGGCTGCGAAATTTCCGTTAATGGGCCGAGCCATTAGTGCGAATATCTCTTGATGTGAGATGCGATTTGCTGACTCGTATGAAATATCTTATAAGTAGGAGCGGCTTCGGTAATTTCGGTTCGATATTTTTGTACGTCACTTATGTACTTGCTCTAATGGATAGGTCTTTACTTTCCTTCATTTTAAAGCAAGATATTTCACAATAAATAGTAATTGTAATTTTTTATGCGTATCACACCTTTTTCATCTTTAAGTAACTAGGTACTCGGTTCCACCAAGTATTAAGCAGAAGTGGAGCCAAATAATGCTAGTGGATTTTGCCTCATACTAGTCGTCCTCACCTTGCCGATCCGCAAGTTGCTTATACAGGTTGACTTTTTTATCACCGTCCAAACAACATCATCGTCATCGTCAGAGTCATCTCGGAAGAGATGACAGTCGTGACAGTCGTGCGGTTGTCGTGCGGCTGGCGTTTAATATGAAAACGCACGGCAGCGGTCCGACACGAAACGCCTAATTTGTAAGAGCCCTTACTGTTGGACCAACTCCCTAACTCGAAAATAAAATTCAGCTGTCCCATACAAAACATCAATATTCATTCGACCAAAATGTATGGAACAGCTGAATTTTATTTTCGAGTTAATGAGTTGGTCCAATAGTAAGAGTTGTTCGTTTGTATCACAGGAGTCATCTCAGAAGGTTTGGACGGTGATAAAAAAGTCAACCAACTCAGACTGGTGCTTGAGGTAGGTTTCAAAGAAGAACCTATAATCAAAGGCTGTTATAATTTTATATACGTTGCTTCGCAAGTCACTTAAAGCCGTTGGTCTCTTGTTTGGTTGTTGTCGTAAGATGGCAGTTGGTAAAGTCCACTCTGATCTCTCTGTGCATTGTTTAAGCCTGAGCTAAGCAGTGTAATGTTAATTGACTGGTGATGATTTATTTTATATTTCGTTCTATGACAACCCTTGCTTCTCTGAGCAAGACAGCGTCTTTACTCGTATTTACTCGCGTCGGCATCGATCAAAAACGTTCCTCGACCGGTTATAAAAAGTTCGTGGGTTCTTTAAACTTCGCTCTTAAACTTTATCTCGTTACTATATTATGCAAAATTCAAACTAATAAAAATATTTGTGTACTGTGTTACTTATGTTTCCATTTTAACAAGACAAACTTAGGTAATGCTGAGACAATTACTTTGCAAGTTTCTTTGAATAATATTTTTCGGATACCCATTCGATGTCAGATCGACACGGTTAAAACTCCGGGTATTTAGAAAGAAAAGCCCCAGGGACCATATAGTGGCCCGGAGAACAAATGTCAATAATAAAATCAATGAATAAAACATATATATATATTTTTTTTCTTTAATACAACTTGAAATCATTTTAACTTATAATCATTTAGCTAATAGTCATATACCTCTCAACTTTATAATATTTATCAGTGGTTAACGGTGTTGGTTTCACAATAAGTAAACTATAAATTACCTAGACTGCTGTATGTAATATATATTGTGAAACCTTTTGTTTGACCCCAATAAATGAAAAGAAAAGAAAAACAAATAGGTACTTTCATTTACGTATGTCACAAAGTTGCTATAACCTTTTCCAATCTACTTATTTATTGCTACTCACATCTGTCCCGACGGAAACTTCTACTTTCATTTCGTTTCGTTTCATTTAGTCTATTGATGAGAGTCACATCTTCCATAAGTAACTCAATCACTGCTTACTGTCATTGAGTTGGGACAAAGTTCTACCTCATCCGTCGTGTTCCGTGACCTTTCGTGTTCCCTAGCGATCACCCTGTCAAAAGGAATTCTGCCGAGGACATGATAATAACTTACTGAAAGTTCATATTAACTTTATGAGAGAGGTCGTGTCTAGTGAATTTATTGGGCTATGGGTTTGAGTACATAGTGGCGGTATCCTCTGAATTTATGAAGTTAATTTTCGGAGCGCTTAAATTAAATCTTTTTATTTTTCTTTTAACAGTAACGTAGATTTTAACTACGTTATTCGGAGTTTAACGTTCTGAGTACTACTATAACGTTAATCACAAAATACACGACTACTTTTAATGTTATATATAAAGGTTTAAAAGGATGTCTTTTTCATCGACTTCTTAAAGTCCCTCTACTGGGTTTAGGTCTATGATCATTAAAACAAAGCCTCATTGCCATGACTTACGTAAGGCGGGCTGGTTAAAACCACGATAGCTCAATTGGAAGAGCACCTGATCCGGAATGTCAGAAGGGTGCAGGTTCAAATCCTGCTCGTGGAAATTTTTTCAACATTTGTGTTTTTGTAATTTGTTCGCAACAAAATTTGCGTTAAATATTATTTAAACATTTATGACTTACGTTTGTTTTTAATTTCGTTTGTCTCACTGTTCAACTAAGCGTGACTGTAATTTACTTCATTTTTATTTTATTAGAAACAAAAAAACCTTTTTTAAAAGATGGCTGAAACTCTTCAGTAGCAGATTCTTAGCAAACTATTATCAGTGTATATACATTTATTATGTTACTTGTTACATGTTTATATTGGGGTTAATATCACAATACCCAGATTCTCCAAGTATACGCGGTGTGGTAAATAGAAATTACCGTTTTAACTTAAAGCCTGTGCAGTTTGATATATGATAGCCAGATTGTTTGACAAGCAAGTGCGGTGAAATCTAGATGTTGTGAATTCTAAAATCATTTATTAGCGCCCGGGTTTCTGAACGTCAACATTAATATCTTTCTGATTTATTATGCGCGTCACATTTTCTCATTGTGGCTAGTCTTACATCTTGGGAACGATAAATCAGACTTGTAAGACTTAACTTGCTTAATAATAATGGATAATGAAGAAAGAAATAAAACAGAACTATAATATTTTAAATATTTTATTGTTTTGTTAATATTAAGTTTGAAACAAAAAAGTTCCTGTGGAAGTGGACTATTTTAAACTGGAATTATTAAAAGAATTAGGCATTTAAAAGCACGGTTAATTTAGAAGGTACGTTCATTAAAAAATCTCATTACATTGGATGGTGAGTGACACATTTTGTATGCTGTGTACTTATTTTATTTTATTTTTATTTTATTTCTTTTGGCACGTAACAGTCATTACAAAGAAATACTAATACTTTTTAAAAATTTACAACATTAATAGACAATGAGTGCCCAAACATAACAACTTTATTATGCCACTTATCTTAGTTTATATTAATGGTGATTGCAGAGACTTTGTCCACTGAGATATTTGTACTATCATCTCCGTTCACTGTTCTTCTCAGTGAAGACTCTTGTAACAAGCTTGGAAATGTCTGTGAAAATTTTGCCGTAGTCTTCTAGATTCGGATAGGACAGTCACAAACACACAGAAAGTATTTTAAAGACTCCGTTTCTTCCCTGCCTACATTACAAAAGAAATAAATGTCCTACATACTATAAACAAACTGGTTGTTGATTGCATTCATCTGCCGGTATTTTGCGGTACATCTCTTTTGTGGCATAAAACCTTGTTAAAGTTTAATTATTACCTCTAGACTTTCTACTCTGTTTGCATAAAATGCATTCCGTTTTACCACACCAAAGCCAGTGAATTACAAACAAAATAAAATTATCGACCTAAATTGTGTTAAGGATGGTACTAAAAGGCAAATGACTTTGTTTGTATAATTAATGCTGTTATGACTTGTTGTGAGGGTGGTTTCCTGTTTTTAGGTCAACAAGGGCTATGGTCAATTTAATTAAAGCCGAGGGTATGTGAACCCTTTACGCTGGAGATTTTAAAAAGGATAATGAGATGCCTCTTTGGTAATTCTTCTTAACATTTTGGGTAGAAACGATATATTCTTATTCTCCCGAAGAAAAAGTACAAGCACCCGTATTTTTACGGGATACTAATCGAGGCAGAATCTTAGTATTTTGAACGAACTACACTAAAACAAAACAAATAATAATAAATAGAAAATTGTATTGAAACTTAATACAAAAGGAAAGAAAAATACTCTTCAATATAAACAACTTTTACCATAAGACCAACTTCAGATATGCGAAAAAACAATAAACTATCGTTTGAGAGATACTCTATAAGCTAAGATTTCGAAGTAGGTTCCATCGCAAATAGGACTATTCGACTTTGAGAAAGTATTGTCAAGACTTAAACAACAATGTTAACATTAAGTAAAGTTCCGTTACATTTGAGATAAACATTGTTTGAACTGGACACACGTACCTACAGATAAAACAAATATGATCCTATTTTATAGCGGAAGCTTAACAGTACAGACAGACAGAATCGATTATCCCGCACGCAGTCCGAATCGAACGGCTTTAATCCGTTGATATGTGCGCAGGAGGTGAACGTCGCTCTGATTAAAATAAACGTTGCATGTAATCCGTAGTAAACCGTTTACGCGGGAGACGGGACCGGAAATCGAACGCTGCCATATTGGTGCCGGATATGGCTCGCGCCGCCATCGCTATCCCGACGCTCCATTCGATTTGCGAACGTCACCCGGCCTACTAACTGTCTTAGGCTATAAACTGAATGATAGCGGTAGCGGGTGCATCGGGGAGCGATGCGGCGGATGCGGCCCTTAGGCTTATTACCGAAAAAAAGCAACCAGTTTCTAATTGCACAATGGTATCGACTGTTACTAGCTGCTGCGGTTGCTACATCGCTCGCATTTTAGAGCGCCGTCATGCACTTTTAATGACTCTGCACACTGGACAACTTGTCGCTGCGTCTAGTCGCCGCGTCTAGTCGCCGCGTTTAGTCGCGTTGTGCACGCGCACACACGACGACATTCGTGCGACAGTTGTGAGCGTCAGTTTCGCGACTCCCCTAGCTTGTCGTCGACTCTGCGACTGACGCTAAGTGTGCGGAGCTTTGAACAAAATATATGAAAATTGTCGGCCGCAGCCTGTCCTTGCGTCTAGTCGCCGAGCTGTCGCAGTCGCGTGTCGCCTGGTGTGCGGAGCCATTATAGTTTGTCAATCGCTCGCTTGTGGCGCGGCGCTATCGTAGCGTTCTACGTTCCGTAATACGAATATATGTTTTGGTAGCGATAAATTGTAAATTGATGCGATTGCGACTGTCACTTAAATATCGGTAATAAGCCTGCCTTTCTCTAAGGAGCGTTTTTTTGGAGAGAGCTTGCGAAATGGCCTTTGCAGCGTTACCGGACTTTGTCTAGGGCGCGCCCATTGCAAAGTCGCTGCGGGCGTCGCGGCACAGTCGAGGCAAGGTCTTTGTAGAGTCGTGGCGCATCGCCGCCCCGCCCGCGCCCGGCGACAATGCTTTCTTTAGATTAACTCCCATTCGTTCAACATGTCGTCATCAGAGGATGAAGACCTACTTGCAATTATACAAGCAATTAATTTAATTAATAGGAGGTGATTTAGAATGAGCCCATATTTACAAAGCCTTCATCTTGACTCTGCCGTGACTTTACTTCGACTCTGCCTAAGCTTCAGTAAATGAGCGCACTGCTATGTAATTTTAAAGAAAACTTAAATGCACCTCGACGCCGGCACCTTAGTTTCTAAGCGTGTGATAACCCTTAGGTACTGCTTCCCGCAACACTGCCATCGAGAACAACTCAATACAAATCTACGTATCTTACTACTTACGCCCGCTTGTCACAGTGCCGCGACTTAACGCTACCGCTGCCGCTTTCATCCAGTTTACGGCCTTCGGATTTAGATTAGGTGTTTAATTTGCTGGATTGATGCTCATTTGTTTTGGGATTGTCTTCCTCTAAGCGGAGGATTTCGTGATTGTTTCGCTAACGAACTAGGAAGTTGTGCATAATGCATTTTTTAAAATAATAAAAACATAATATTTTACTGAGATATGACTGGTGTGCCGAGGGTAGATACAATAGTTCATTGGCTGCATACTTGATAACTAATACTGGTATTAAACTATTATTACCTTCTGCCCAATTATACGTCTCAACCATGGGCTTTCCCATATGAAAATATATTTAGCATATCAGGAGATCTGCCCCTCAACCGCCTGACACTCTCGCTTTCGATCGCTTTGAAGGCGAGGCCCTCGCCTCCACCAACAGGGTAACGTGTCTTTTGCAGCAAAGAATTTGAAATGTTTCTATGTTTCGTTTCTTTTTGGTCACCCATCAGATTTCCCGTCATTGTGAAAGCTGCTTAACTTGCAAGATCGCAACCTATAAATAGCGGCATCGTGTCCATTGTTGTATCATAACGTTATTATCAGAAAATAAAACTTGCTGCTTGAGATTTCTTGTCACGTATGGGCTATGAAAAGAGATATTGTGGATACACTGTATTTCACTTTACGCCTATACATAACGTAGTAAGACTATTTACGATATGGGTTTAGAATAAAAGTTTGTGCAGAACTAAGTGGTGTTTTATGGTCGTCTACGAGCCTTTATTCCAGCCTTTACTTAAAATAAAACAGATTAATTGTCAAAAAAGTTAGTGCACCAAGTTTTAAAGTGAATTTTAATAATACATAGTTTTATCACTGAATCCCTGAATTATGTAAAGGCATCTGTAGTTTGCCTACAGAAAGTTACAGTAGTGTAACAAGGTTCTTATTAAAAAAAACTTAATTAAAATTACACTTCCCAAAAATATAAATACACGTCTTTTTTTACCAGGAACCCGTAAAAATATGAATACGCAATCAACATGGTTTGTCGACGTAGTACGTACTTTCTACGTCCAAGCACCTGACATTTTAATGAGATGCACGCGAATTAATTAGTGATAATTATGTCTTAATAATTAAGTAATTAATTATTTTATGAAGGGCTTTTTTCACTTTGTCGTCAGCTAGCGTTCGTGTCACGATCGTGCAAGTTAAACGTCTTTTGCAATGGCGGCTCGCTGGATGGATTAGTAAATTCAAAATTATCTCGGTCTCGCGATTGCTTGTAGTATTTGATAGTACAGTGGGACGAGTTGCAGAATGAAAATATAATTTATTTTGATTTTCTGCAACTCGTCGCAAATGGGCCGTAAGCAAGATGGCCGAGTTGACGAATTACTCATCTTTTGGACATGCCGATCGAGGATGATAGAGAACGAACGTGTAGTCGGAGAAGCACCTTTAGATATGCGGTATTTTTTACTGTAACGAGTTTTATTGTAACATCTATGAATTCAGAACGGCTTGACTGATTTGGATGATTTAAGTTTGTTGTGTTCGTGATTGTCAGGAGGTTTGTATAAAAAAAAGCCATCATAGGCGCTGTCCACTGAAGCGGACGAAGTCGCAGGCCATTATTTACACCACTAGTTATTATATTGTATATGTATATGACTCTTTGCGTCCAATTTTTATAGGTAGAGTTCATTTTATATTTTTTTCAATATTATTCTCTTTTAAATGTAGTTTCCGTACGTTTCCCATATGTACTTTACCTAATACACACAATCACGCCTCTTTACATTGCATAATGTTAGTAATCTTAAGATAATACTCCACCACCACCTCCTTGTCGGTTGAAATTTGCAACCGCAGAATAAATCGAACAAATTGCAACGTAAGCCATTAACGTTACTTCAGCTCCGTTCTCCTCCGTTCGTTTGCGAGTGAATGTTGAATACGGGATCCTGATGGATTTTTACCGAAATTGAAATATGCGGGAAGGAATTTCATTCGTAAACCATTCGGAGTTCAACCGCCTACTAATTCGCTTCATTCATTTCAGTCTCGCAAAATGAAAAAAAATTAAGCTCCCGCAAATTAAGCTCTTTGGAAGTAAAAGTATTAAAAGATACTAGGCTTTATAAAATCTGTTTGGCTAACCACTACTGATACTTTAATATGACATTATTTATATATAAGATACCACAAACTTATACAATACTGGTAGTAATTTTAATTCTTTTAACCATTTATTAAAACATTAACGTATTAGCTTTGCTATCCACAGAGGTAATGTTGCCAGCATTTTTGGGACCGTTGTTCTCATGAGCCCACAGCTGGAGGACATTTTTTATTTATAGGTTTTATTTTGTCTATAATTAAGTTTTTTTTTTTTTGCATTAGGTATTTTTTCTTTAATGTAGTAAAATAAATGTGTTTCTTTTTGTCTAAATATAGTAATTATGTAAGTTTGTATTTTAAGTGAAATTGTTATTTCTTAAGTACTTAGTAGTAAATTTACTAAAAACACAAATATTGACCTACCAATTTTTTTTACATAAAAATTTCTTTTAATTTTGTATAATATAATATAATGTATACGTACGTGTGTATACTTAAAAACTAATTTAAAAGTAGTAAGTAAGTAAAAGTAGTAGTAGTAAGAAAGTAGGTCTAGGTAGTAGGAAAGTACTCAACAAAATGAGTATATAAAAATAATACCATCATCAATATTTCGTTCAACATTTTTTCGAAGAGAAGCAACTAGAAAAGTTCTTTAACCGATTATTTTGCAATTTAACCTTAGAGAGTTTAATTAAAATGGGGACTGATGTCTCCCTTTTTAAACTTCTTAGTTAGCTAAATTGGTTCTTTTCTAATTAAAAGTTTCTTCTCAAGAACTTTTACTTATCCTACAACTTGAGAATCCTTGAGGAACAATTAATTGTGTTCAGTTACATACAAACGGGTACACACAGGTATATACTTCCTAAGTTTATAAATGCAAAAATTTGTTTTACCCTTTAACTTAGGAGCTCGAGCGCGAGAATACCAGACAATAGAATTTTAATTGTTATCGGCCACCTGGTGGTCTTAAATATTAAAGGGATGACACTGATTGACGTAATTTTTGGTACAGAGAGTCAATTAGTTTGATAAATATTTATATTCATACTTATATAAAAACTAACTGACCCGGCAAACGTCGTTTTGCCATAAAAAATAAAAAAAAATTTAGGGTTGGACTACCCCTAACATTTAGGGGGATGAAAAATAGATGTTGGCCGATTCTCATAGATACCGGATAAGCACAAAAAGTTTCATCAAAATCGGTCAAGCCGTTTCGGAGGAGTATGGCAACGAAAACTGTGACGCGAGAATTTTATATATTAGATAAGCACTGACTGATTGAATAACAATGTCGCACAGTCTAACCGCTCCACCTAGAACGCAGAAATTTTGCAGCCTTTCATGGCGTAAGCAAAGTCCAATTCAAAGTAAATGTTTTCTTTTCAAAAAACTTTTAAAAAGTGCTTTTGATGGGCAAGAGACAAAACGCGATGTTCCGAAATTCCATCGGAATCACAGAATACGTTTACGGTCGGTACACTGATGAAGTCGCAAGCGGTCGACGACGCGACGGTCGCTTCTCTCTACAGTTTTCATAAGATCTGAGCACCCATTTGGCTTTTTCAATACTTTCACGGTTATTTCTCAGCAGCTTGATTTTGACATTTGGACTGTATAGAAAATGTCAGAAGTAGGCCACTGAGACATAATTGTGGACGTAAGCCCTGCAATGATGACAAATTATTCCTAGACTTCAACTTGGCGTTCTTTGTTGCAGCTGTTACTCCATACCTGCAAACAACATGTCCGGTGGGTCGCACGTCTCGCGCGCGACCTTTGGCGGGGCGGAGTCCGAGATCTCTAGCGGCAGCGCCCCGCCGCTACCCAGCCCTGCGTCCGCGGGGGCTGCGCTCGTGTCTCCGGAGACGCTGAGCCGTCACAGCAGCCCTCCGCCCCTGCCTGCCCACCCGTTGCACCAGCAGCCGGCGCCTTCGTGTTCCTCACATCGAGTTCACATGGAATCTCCGTTACGGTATGCAAGAGGTTTTTGATGAACTTCTCGCTTAAAACACTCATGCCAGATTAATAGAAAGCCTAATCAAGACTTTTCTTACATGTCAGATTCTCATAGCTCAGATGAAATAAAATTTTCTCATTCGGAAAGCTCTCTGATTACAAGCTTGGAAAAAAATATATATAAATACAATCTGCCTACATATCTTTTTTATATTTTACGTCTAAGCACAGTGCCTTGAGCTCACCTGATGTTAAGTGATGATAAGGCTAATTATGGAAGCGCACTTCACCCGGGATCCTCAACTAGTGACGCACTGGCTATCTTATCTCTAGCTGCCGGAACACAACATAACATAAGCATTGATGTTATGGCGACATATTTAGATAAGATGGTGGCCAGGCGGACAAACAAGGCCTACCACCAACCAAACCGAGTACACAATCCTGTTGAGAATCGAACCCGGGACCTCTGGGTCTAAACCGCTGGTCTTAACCTAGACCAGACCAACTAGACCACAGAGGCGGTTAAACCAATTATATCTGTGCAAAAAGAGCATTAAAAATATATTTTATAAAATGTTGATAAATAGATTAAATTGTTGTAACGATTGTATATCCTAAATAATATTGGTATGTATGAAAAACTAGCTGACCCGCGGACTTCGTACCGCTTTGACAGTTTCCATCATTGAGTTAAATATATTAATATATATTGGTTTCCATGACAACAAAACAAACAAATCATTTTGTATTAGAAAATTAAATTGTCGTTTATAGTATTTTTTATATAATATTGTTTTTTAATATAGCCTATGTTACTCAGCGCTAATGTAGCATTTTAATGGTGAAAGAATTTTTTAAATCGGTCCAGTAGTTTTTGAGTTTATTCGTTGCAAACATACATACATACAAAAATACAAAGGTTTCCTCTTTATAATATTAGTATAGATTAAACATATAAACGTTTTGTTACATCGTAAAAAAGAAATAATAAATGTCGTGTAGTAACAACACGATGGAAGTCAGTAGCTTCTGATTCCAGCGTCTCCGAACGAGCTCTCGTATTGGCCTTATATTGCGTTACGGGGTGAAATGAGCGTCGCGCACGAATTCAATGTGGCAATTTTCTTGTACAAACGACTGCACATTGGCCTCTCCAAAACTGTCCAATTTTTTCAATACATTTTCAACCATAGACCTTAGCCATAAAGTTCAAAGTTTATTGAGGAAATTTGACAGTTTGTGGTACACTGAGAAAACTGGCAATCATAAAAGACGTGAATTCAGTTTAAAGAAAAATTAATTCACTCCAAGGACGGAGCATAGTGATTCACCAAAAAGAACGATGATAATACTGTAGTTGATGATAACGGCATTTAAGATGGCGTGTATAGCATATAATTTTATCATACTACATTAGGGGGAGGTCATCGTATTTTTAGAGATAGTTCTTCATAATAAACTATGAAATCTATTTATATATACGGTGACACTGTCATTGTGTTTTATAATTAGAATCTTATTTATAATTATCATACTAATTTATGGGATAGTGGACCATTTTCTATTACATAGTGGTGTTATTATTTGAAGAAGACAATGTTATTTTATATGACCAATTTTTACGATGATAAGTATCATAATATAGCATTATTTACCCAAACAATTCGATTCCATCTTAACACATTTCAGTTCTAGCGTAATATTGACTTATTATTTACATATTTCAGGACAACGCATCTATTTTAAACCAACGTCACGATATTTTAAGATTTAGCCAAAATTACATTTTCCTCAGTGCAGGCTGACGTGCAGGCATGTGTACAACTCACTTACAAATACTGTTAGAAACTTTAAAGGGTTCACAGTGGCAAATGCGGATTGCGATTTGTACCTTCCTTTGTTGGGTACGAGGTGGGATTCGCAAATAAATAAGGGGGCGATTGGCCGTGCGACCAGACATATTGACACAAGCATGGTTTGATTGATCAATTAAAACCGGGCCCCTAACACATACATACCTAAGTAGGTATGTCTGTGAAGTACAATAACGAATGCAAACTAAGTATTTTTAGCAATGGACGTCAATGGATGGATGATATTTCTTCAATGGCATGTCTTCATGTGTTGGGCCAAGGTGGTGGGTAATATTACTTCCTCATATGTATAAATTTATTGGGGATGTAGTTTGGCCAAAACCTAGTAATTTCATGGCAGTGATGATGATAGTGGCGGACACGAGAATGACACTTTTTTGCCTGGTGTTAAGCAGAAACAGAGTCCACATATTGTTATAATGTTAAAATTAACTATTCTAGCCTTAAACAAATGCTTGTATTCATAATCTGTTTCTCTTACTAGGTTGTCCAGCCCCCCTTCGCTGTCTCTGGGAGGGTCGTTGTCGCTGCACCCGGTGTTGTACGGCCAGTCGGGGGGCGGTGCGTCTGCGCATCATCCCCCCCTGCCTCCCATAAGGCGGCCTTCTCGCCCTGCAGCATCCATTCAGCACGTGCATGTAATCAGCCCGTAAGTAAATTTAGTCCCTTAACAAGTTTATCATCATCATCATTATTGCCGTCATCATTATCATCATCATCATCATCATCATCATCATCATCATCATTATCAGCTTTATCGTTATCAGCTTACAGAGGTCCACTGCTGAATATACGCTTCTCCAATGAATCGCCACCATACCAGGTTCTTTGCCTTCCGCATTCAACCACTTCCCGCTGCTTTCTTCATGTCGTCGGTTCAGCGAGCGGATCACCCCGGCCTACCGAGACTCTTTGAAAATAGTTAAAAACTGTAATTTTTAATGGGTATCTCGAATGTCAGCAAAAAAAAGCAGCCAAAAAAATGTTGTGCAGGTAGCGTCGTGTGTGAGCAATAAAGTATTTTGGGTAATTATTCATTCTATTCTGTGTGCATCTGTCAACCTAGTATCTATTATAAGAAAGTATCTGTCAGTAAGTGTTGACCTACTCTCGATTTAATTATGACGAAGAAGCGATCCATCGACAATGGATTTCTAATACAAACCACCGTTCCGTTTTATCGGAAATATAAAAGGAAATTCCGTTAAGCGACCCATGCAGATTCCTGGAAAGGCGAAGATATCGGAATTCTGCTGAGCGCAATATTAGAAAGGAGATTTCTATTCTGATAATGATAAGTACGTTTAAGGATGTCATTATCGTTATTGGAGCAATACACAATCTGCTCAACGTCAAATAATATTTATAATAGGTAATACTTGTAGTGCCTTACAAATAAACAGAGAATAACCTTCGAATTGTTATTCCGTGTTTTGTCTCTTTTACTCTAATTTGAAATTAAGTTTACATGACGGCAACAAAACACAGTATAACTATTCGCAGCTTATTCTCTCTTTATTTGTAAGATGTGTTTTGTAAGTGTTTTAACTCACACTCGACCTGATCAATTATCATCATAATAGAGTGCCGTCTAAGAAGCAAATGCTAAGAAATAAATGTACGTATAAACATTGAAAAAATAAAATAATAAAAAAACAAAAACCCACCTGCGTAAAACATAATAACTAAATAGAAAATCAACTGAAAAGGCCGAAACAAGATAAAAATTCAATAATTACATAAAGTCAGCGAAATAAATCGAAACAATATCAAACATAAATACTGTATACAATTAAAAATATCAATCCTTCGAAATTTTATGCAACATCATACATAACACACAGTCGGAGGCACGCACAAAGTGAGAATGATTTGATTTATCATAAAATTTTATGCGAAGGACTACCGTATTGATATTTTTATTTATTTATTTATTTTATTTATAATTTATGTACACACAAACGAATAAGAAGGGAGAACATAGTAAGAATGGACAAGTACAAGGGCGCTGCTTATTTCACATTGAAATTTCTTCCAGCAAGCCCGTAGAAGGAGAAGACACAAAGAAAGGTAGAAAAAGTGTGCACAAAAGAAACAAACAAAGTATAAAAAAGTTACGACACAAATTAAACATATATACAATAACTATAACACACTCAACCGGAAAGATAGAGTACTCCTTTACGCGCTTCTTAAAAGAGTAAATCGACGTCGACTCCCGAATACTGGGTGGTAGGTCAACATTTTTAATTGTATACGTACAGTACTTATGTGTTTTTTTAGTATTACGGTTATGATAATCATGATTATATACCTTTTTGAAATCCTTGTGTTGAGCCCTCTAATTTGATACTCATGATGTAGTATTCGAAAAAAAATTGTTTTTTACCAAGTCCAATGGCGGCGCACAGCCGCCATGTTTTTTTTAACGTCACCTATCTAAAAACACTTGGGCAGCTAAGACGAATCTAACGATACCTCAATTATGTAAATCCGTTCAGCGGTTCTGGAGATATGAGGTAAAAAGAATATTACATACAAGATACGCGCGAAAAACAATACCCTTCCTTTGCAGTCGGGTAAAAAGTTGTTAATTGAAAAAGTTGTACTATTGACACCTCTTACATGTCACACACACTCACACAAACATACTTACACACTTAGATACCTAACTTTTACTGATTTTGTAAAAATGTTTAAAATTAAATTTAATCTGTTACATTCGGAACGTTCTGATGCCTCTAAAATTTTTGGAGGTGGGCGCTAACAGCTGCGACACAGTTGAGAAACCATTGTGGCTGTTATCGTACACTCATTGTATTGTACCCTGTAAAAGTTCTGAATAAAATTTATTTATTATTTATGTATTTATGTGCGTTGTTCTTGATTTTGATGTAGGTATATTTTATTTGATATTATTGGTTTTAAATCGTCAACTAACGAACTAGCTTATCCTACACCTGATTGATGGAACACGCCGACGCTGTTAACATTTCTGTGATGGTGGTAGCTAGCCGAATTTAGATCATTTACCAACCTAACCAAACCGAGTACAATATGCTACTCCTCTTTTTTTACTGCGTAAATTGCATGTGAGGCTCTCCCTCTCGCACTCCCTCTCAAAGGAGTTCTAGAGGCATCTTTGCAAAAAAACCTGAGTATCATATCAATAATAGCGGCGGTGGCTTGGTGCCACGAACATCAAGCACCAAGTAATCTTGCACTCCACTGGATATCTGGGACCTCTAACTGTTAGACCGGTGGTCTTTCTAATAGAAACTTACTACAAGAATAGGTTAAGTATACACATGAAGTTGTTTAGTATAAATAAACTCCGATTTTCAATCGAACGTGGCTTGTATAGAAAAGGAGAGCGGATATAAGATGTCAATAACCAATTTAGGAGAAACTCTTTGAATGCTCACATATTTGCGTTCGTCTTTATTCGCATAAGAATTGTACATTCAAATTTAAGGTTCTACATTCAGGGCAAAAAAGTTAATCTTTGAAGTGAAAAAAAGCATTTGTCTCCCGCTGCGTTTTAAAAGAACAATATTTTGAAATCACGCTCAGACACCCCCTTAGCATATTGAGGATAGTTTTGGTCGTAAATTTCTTTTTTATCTCCTTTTTACATTTGTATCTTTGTTTTACTTTGCGAGGAACGATATGGCAGCATAAATTGTAGCAATATATTACTAAGAAATGTAATATAGGATAATAGGACCACCGAATCTGCAAAAGATTTAAAACATAAAGTTATAGTAGGTAGTAGTAAAATTTAAATTAAAGTAGTGATAAAAAATCGTTTTAATAGGTTATATAGAATTCGTTTAAACTATGTATAAAATAATTAGCTGAATTTATTAATATTCATTGTACATAAATACATACATAAACACATACCTACAGAAAATAAAGTACAAACAATAGTGGCCTAGGAGCTCGATGGCGCAGTGGTTAACGCGCCCGGTCTGCGAGTGCTGAGGTTAAGCAACTTTCGCAAAGGCCGGTCATTGGATGGGTCACCAAAAATGTATCATATCGAGCTCCTCCGTGCTTCGGAAAGCACGTAAAGCCGTTGGTCCCGGCTGCATTAGCAGTCGTTAACAACCACCAATCCGCACTAGGCCCGCGTGGTGGTTTCCCTTTCTCTCTATCCATCCATAGGGAAGGCTCGTGCCCCAGCAGTGGGGACATAAAATGAGCTGATGATGATGATGATGATGATGAATAGTGGCCTTATCTGTATAAGAGAAGAATCTTCCAGCCAATCTAAAGTGAAATGGAAGAAAATTAAATTCTATGTATTGGAAGTACTGAATAAATCATTACTTACTTACTTACTTAAATAGGAGCTAGATTTATAAGTGGGAACAACAAAAGTGCAACAACTAGAAGAAGTTAGGATAAATATGTTAAAAAGCAATTTAAAAATCTTTATCAGAGTTAGGGACTATTCGTCTGTATATGTATCTTTCATTTATCGTGGTCTTTCGTCTCCTGTAAGCACACGAAAAAAAAGAAGTATATTATTCTCAAATTATTACGTATTTTCGTTTTATCCGAGGCGGTAATAAATAGATATTGAGAACTCACATGAACATTACTGTGAAGCCAATCATTGGGCGGGGGAGCAGCGCACTGAAAAATACGCCTGCCCTGAGCGCACCGTCGTAAATTACGAGGAAACGTAAAAGGCACAGTTACCCTCAATTTCATTTTTCTAGGATATTTTTATCTTTTTAGATTTTAATGTATGTAATGTCATGTATGTAATGTATGTAATGATTTTAATTATGAAAACGTGATATTTAGGGTTAAAGTGCAAAGCTTTGTGTAACGGAAAGAAAAGAAAAGGAAAAGGTGAACTGTAAAAAGATAAGAGAAGGCAAAGTTAAACTAAATATTATAATTAAAATAATGAGAAAATAATACAAAAACATTATTAACAGCAACGATAATGACAAAACAGGACTTCTTGGCGGGAAAGTGAAAAGTCATAACTGCGGTTTTGTTTTATTTTCTAAAATTTGTATTATGTCGAATATTAATGTGAAATAATGGTGGATTATTAACCGTTAAGTGTTCGTGAGTGTGCATGAGTGTTGGCAAATGAAACAAAACAGTGCAACGTCACTTTTCAAATTCTCTCAAGAAGTCCGCCCGAGGACTTAGTAACGCCCCACATCTTTACTGAGATACTCGAGGGGTGGGGAGTATGTCATTTGTCACTTCTCATTTCTATTATTCATTCATTCATCATCATTCATCATCATCATACAGGAAGGAAATATTGTTTATTTATGTATTAGGTACTTGTAACAAAAATTACTTTGACACTGGCTAAATGTGCTAATCGCACGAAGCCATCAACTAAACGAGAAAATAATAATGACAAAACAAGAGCAAAACATAATAAAATAAAAGAAGGTTGAAACATATAAAAGAAGAAAATATTATATACAGAATATATTCGTATGTTTAAGAAGGAGTACCTATTTACTCCGTAACACTTTAAATTTACTCAAACCATTAGGCTTTCGAGTTTTGCGTTTTATTACAATAATCGAAAAGGGACTAAGGCCCGTTTATATAAATTAATGAATTAAGTCGAATGTTCTACGTGATAAAAGCAAAACAAAAGCATACAAAATCTCATTAAGGAAACAGTATTTTGGAGATACCTTTTTGGAGGTAATGTTGTCCTATAAAAGATATTTGATGAATTTTTAATGAATGAATTTTGATAATCTTGTTGTTGGCTTTAAATAACGATATTTTTTGTTTATATTATTTGTAGGAGAACCTTGAAGCTGTTTATTTAGTTCCGAGAACAAAGTGAAACTCACTGGTGCATTTATGTTAATAAAAAAAGTAATCTGTAAATCCTTTAGCAATTTTGGCAAACAGCATTTTTAGTAAGTCGTGTTTTCGTAATCAAAATGGCTGGTTTGAATTAGTTCCCCTAAATAAAGAAATTGTTGACAGGTTTTGGTTACACAAAATAAAACTTTGTATATTATGTCAGTGTTATGTTAAATAAATCTACAATACTCGTAAATGAAATATAACAAAGAGTGTCACAACACTTCTTGTCCTGATTGAAATGTTTATCTGATGGAATCTCTAGTACAGGTGTGCTTGTGAGGTAGAGTGCTACCCCCTTGCGAAGCTCCTACTTGCGCTAGACGATGCAATAACCCGACCGTTTAATTTGAGATCGAATTTTATAATATCTCGCGTATATCTTTTGCGTTATCATCCTTTGCCGGCACAGAGCAGGGTGTGATTTTTTTTACAATTGAATCGAGTTAAAGTTAATTACAAATCTACTTATAGTGGCAAGTGAGATACAGAAGTTCGTACCTAGGTGATTTTGATTGAGATTCGATTACATACAAACTAGTTAGTTGAGCGTATAAACCGGTATATCATAAAGGGCTTTCTTCGATACTTTTCTAAATTTTTAATATGTCTCACAATTAATTCGTAACTTGATTACTACTGGCAATTTTTTTTAAATTATATTAACCCCTTTCTTATTCATCATCATCATCATCATCAGCTCATTTTTATGTCCCCACTGCTGGGGCACGAGCCTTCCCTATGGATGGATAGGCAGAACGGGCCATAAATCACCACGCGGGCCCAGTGCGGATTGGTGGTTGTTAGCGACTGCTAATGCAGCCGGGACCAACGGCTTTACGTGCCTTCCGAAGCACGGAGGAGCTCGAGATGATACATTTTTGGTCACCCATCCGATGACCGGCCTTTGCGAAAGTTGCTTAACCTCAGCACTCGCAGACCGGGCGCGTTAACCACTGCGCCATCGAGCTCCTTTCTTATTACTTAGAAGCAAAGGTTTAAAACGATAAGACAAAATAATACCTACTCGTATATGAAATAAACTCAAGTGTGAGTAGGTATAAAGTGTTTGCAATTATTTAAAAAAATCAACGAGGTTATCACGTAAAGTACAGTCAACAGCATCTATTTTCTTAATGTATCTCGGAAAACTCCGTGTTTCGGCTGTTGTCGGATTTCTAGAGTCTTTATAGAGTAACCTATTCCTTTATTTTAGAATGAGACGGGAAATAATATTGTGTCGTAACTCATAGGGGAAATTCTGGTAATTTGGACCAATTTTTTTCAAACGCATTTTAAATATATATGTTTTTGATTTATACAAACGTTTTTGGTAGGTATAAAATGAAACAAAATTTATTAGACTTTGAGTTTATGAAGCATTAATCAATGCTTTTTATATCTTCATAAAAATCAACAAAATATGAGATCCGAGCTTTGTTCCAATTTAGCTAACTCATTTTGTAATTTGGACCACGGGGTTGCTAAATTGGACTTCGATATAATATATTGAAGTCAAATTATTTTAAACTTAAAAAAAACTTCAAAAAATATCATGATACGTGGAAACTCACAAATTATGTTAAAAAATAAATATATAATTGAGTCACACGAATCTTAATTTAATCTTCAAAAATTTAATCCTTCACATAAGACAATCATCACAAATGTCAAAGTTTTGACTACAAGTTTCGTGATTCTAATTATGGCCAAACATGTGCTGTTCAAAATATGATTTACTAAAATATCTTCAAACTCATCGCTAAACATAGTCGGTCTTCCCTTTTTAATTCCTGCGCACACATTTGTATCATCTTTATTTAAATGTCACTCCAAAGTGGCTTTAGGAATTTTATGTAACTTTGCACATTTATGAGACCAATCCCCTCATTCCTGTAATCATGTATTTCATTTTTCAAATCGTCTTAGGTCCATTTATAATACTTTTATCAGCCATCTGTAATAAATAAAAATAGGTGCGGTAAATTGAACCAGTTCATTTTATTTAACTTTAGGTGGTTAATTTTACCCAACGAGGTGAATATACAGGTTAAAAAAAATAACCCAATAATACCGGGCAACGCTTCACTTGCTTTTATTGCACACTAATTTACGCTTCCAAATTATAAATTAGAAACACGCTATGCTTACCTTCAACTGTACTAACATCTAGCACGAATCATAGAAAATTACATCAAAAACAAGAAAAAAAGATTTATCAAAACCAAATCTAAACGTTTAATGTCACAGAAAAAAGTATATGGCTTATATACAATGAAGTTAGCTACGTATCACTGGGTGTTGCTAACAAAGAAATAAAATAAATATTTTTCGTGTGGTCCAATTTAGTTGCCGGTCCAATATACCATACTTTCCCTAAGTATTTGATTTACGATTTATAGTTTCACCACATGAGTAGTTATATTATGTGGTTTCATCGATGATTACTGAAAGACATTGTGCCTTACAAATAAACAAAGAATAAGCACCGAATCCGAGCTGCGAATAGTTGTTCCGTGTTTTGTTCCTGTCATGTAAGTTTCATTTCTGATTAGAGTAAAAGAGACAAAACGCGGAATACCTACCTATTCGCAGCTTATTCTCCGTTTAATTGTAAGGCCCTAAGAAAATAGAAGCATTGTATGTGGCATAGGTACGCTTTTCATACGGTAGACGTCTTCAGTGATATGTAGCAAGCCTCCATGTATCTTGCTCGCACCACGTAGCGGCACGATTCGCACTCGGCGTCAGGGGCTAATGAAAAGCTCTCGGCGGTGACACAATGAAGTCTAGTGCTCGGAATTAACAGCGGCGTTCATTGGCTTGCCGCGGGCAGGGGCGCATTCAGGCAACGCAGCCTACTCCCCTTTTAATATCTGCTTTAACCCAGATAATCTCGCGAGCAAATTGTTTACTTAACAAAAGGAAGCTGGCGTAGTGGAAGAAATTGTTTTTTATTGTTTACGCGAACACTACATATTGAAATTAAATACTTTTTACTCTCTCGATCTCTTTTTAAGTTCAGTTGTTTTTTTTTTGTTTTTTTCATCGAACAGACTTCGAAAAGCTTATACTAGTTTAAATGTGGTTCGAAAAAAAGGTAAGAGGATCCTTTTCAGTCAATGTAACCTTATTTCTGTTGAACTCAGATAAACTGATAAGATACTTGTTATCTTAACAAAAATGAGTTAAAATGTCATGTTAATTATGAATGGACTAATGATAGATAATTATAATTTTAATTGATAATTAATTTCTTAGGTGAATCAACAGTACTAACAAAAAAAAGAGTACTATGTTACTTAACACGTTACAATAGTATTTAATGGCTTATATTAATAGTGTCTAATTTTTTGTTTTGAATACGTCACTGAGCCCATTTTAATAATCTTATCTCTTATAAAACGTTGCAAAGTTCTATGCAATAGGGTTCTTAGAAAATAATTAACTGTTAGTGGGGATAAAGAGCTCTGAGCAAAACCTCCCGAAGCAAAATAATGGAAGTGCTGTGTTTATTTAATCTTAGTAGAAGCACCACAGTGCCAATAACGGCTAATTGAAAGGGCTTTTTTTAATTTTAAACGTTGTACGAGGCATTCAGCTCGATTAAGTAATAACCTTTTTAAACATTTTCTTTAAAAAGTTTTAATTAGTTAAAGAAAGAAGACTATTTTTAGACGTTAAAAATCGTCTTGTAAACGTTTTTTTAACCGCTTCTTATTATAAATCTTCAGCTCTTTTTTTTTACGAGTCTCGTCTCGTCTCGAGCGCTTCCGTATGAATTTAATTTTGCTCTTCGCTCGCTTTTAATTTTAGAGCAAAGATTTGATTTATTCTCAAAGTAAGTATCTGTTGGTTATGGTAGTTTTTTTTACCTTACGGGTAGGCAAATAGCCTACATCTCAGATGATGCTAAGTAAAAAAAATGATAATAAAAAATACATAAATAAACTTTCCTACACTCACACCAATTATCTAGCCCAAGAGAAGCTTCCTTATGAAACTCGTTAAATGGTTACTAGACAACGGATAAACATACTTAAAATACTTACTATACATAGAAAACACCCAGACCCGAGACAATTTAGAAAAACAATAATTTTTAAATTGACACGACCAGAGATCGAACTGAGGTCTCGCAGAGATGGCGACACCATGAAAACCGGTGCACAAACCACTCGACCAAGGAGATCGTGTGATGATGATAGTGATGATAAGACGATGATGTGATGGTGATGTGATTTAATGATGTGATGATAGTGATGATAAGGCTGAGATGGAAGCGCACATCACCCGGAATCCTCAACTGCTGAGGAACTCGCTACTGACGGAACACAACAATGCTATATACTATATATAACTATAACGACATATAAGTACCTAGGTCTATTTTTAAAGATTATTTTCATATGATTTAAAGCAAATATTTTTGCCCACAAATTACAATTTGAAAAAAGACAAAGTGTTGAAAAAAATACATGAGCGGGATTCGAACCGTGCCGTGCCGGGTGAGGTGCACTGCCATTGAATAGGGCTCCTTTGGCTTATAAAGTAAAAGTAGATAGCGTTGATTAATTTCGGCGAGTTGGATTGAGCCACGATAGCATAGTTGGCAGTGCACCTGACCCGGCATGTCATGGGGTGCGGGTTCGAATCCCGCTCGTAGATTTTATTTCAACACTTCGTCTTTTTTCAAATCTCTTTTTTAAATTAATTAATTAATAAACTTATAGGTTATAGTGTAATTTCTTCTCAGGCTGTGGCAAGGTTTTTACGCTACCTTTTGTTATGGGTAATTTTATTTTATTTACCCTCTAAGGCCACTCTGGACTACCAATTAAGACAATACAGAGGAGACTGGCCGGCGAACTAGTGAAACGAGAAAATTGGTTTTTCCCATTAGTAGGTGCTTTCCTTAAGGCGAAGGGTAAGGCACACTAGCGCCACCAATTGATAATTTGACAATTACTAACGGACCGGATCTTTTTTTAAACATTGCGTACCGTCCGATAACATGAAAGTATCCATAGTATTTATTTAATAATTGTACACTACTTTTTGTTGCGTGGTTTATTCACAAAACGGGCTATAGCATTTGTTCACAAGCAATGGCCACTGTTGGTGTTAGCGAACGAATACAAAAACAAACCTAAAAGTAGTGCACAATTATTAAATAATAGATGGTTGCCTAGTGTCGGAAGGTCCGCATTGTTTGAAAAAAAATCCAGTTTAGCAGTTTTTAAATTAAATCCATTAGCGGCGCTAGTGTGCCTTACCCTTCGCCTTAATAAAATGTGACCCACTGTTTGGTCTCTCAAATGATTTCTATTTTTTATTTATAGTTTTATAATGATCTATGATCCATTTTGTTAGTAACAACTTAATTTATGACTATATTAGCACAGTATAATGTCATTCATAATTAATTAAATTAAATTTATTTTTTGTGATTTATTATTTTTTATAATAGTCTCATGTAAGAAATAATAGACAGCTATGCAGCAGGATACAGTTAATCAGATTAGGTTCATGTGTATACTGTGTAGTTCATATTATTATCTGCAATCAATGACTAACAATATTTATACATATAAGAGTTAATCTCGAAAAAAAACTAGCAAAATCATTATCAGATTTTGCTATTGTCGATTATTAACCTATGGATAAATATTTATATAATTTTAAACACGAAATGCTAAAACTATGCGAGAGAAGGAATTAAACAATTTACTTGCAATAAAGTGTTGATATATCTACCTATTTATCTATCTTGATGAAAATGGTATACCTACATTCCCGCCAAATTACGGTTAATTTCAGAGCATCCATTATTAAAGTTAAGTCATTGTGCCTCTGAAAAGTTGGAGGAAAGGAACGATGTCACGAGGCGGACAAAGCCAGAGTGACGTAATCTTTTGTTAGGCTCGATGTAGGGACAAAGTAGGGCAGGCGGCTGATTTTAGGTTGGCTCCTAGGAATTTTAAATGTTTTCTAAAGATAGTTTTTAAAGGACGTTATAAATTTAGAGCTTTTTCCTTTTCTGGTAAATTTGGTAGTCGACTTTAGAGTTGACGACCCGAGCAGTGGAACTGCGAGTTGTGCTCTTAGTGCAACGAGAAGTGAGCGAGCTTACAGCTCCGGTAACTTATCCGGATATTAGGTAGTGGACTTTACGTGTCCACGGGGCAACTAACTTGAGACACTAGTCTTAAAAGTCCCGGATGAAGAATGCGCTTCGGCGGGTTCTGATCAGGTGGGTTACTCTTGAAACACAATTGCAATAATCAATTTCCAATCCCAAATCTAAAAAAATTCAAATGGCACTCTTCAAAGCGATAATAGCGCTACATTGGAATTAAATTGCGTGGAAATTGAGAGAACAAATTATTATCGAGATGGGGCGTTCCGAAATTGCGAAACTTATCCCAATATCGATACATATTAATCGCATTGGAATAGTATTGAGATTGAGTTTGCGTCAAGAGTAGCCTACCTGGCGTTATGACAAGGATGTCTGACACTTTTAACTTTATAACTTTATGGTTGGTAGAGGGTGTCAGGATAAACTTTAAGTCGTGTGGAGTTGGGCTGGCCTCTAACTAAGGAAGTTTATAGAATGATACAAGGATTATTAAATGATGATAAAGATGAAGATAGAAGCGCACTTCACCCATAATATGTACTACTCGTACCTACTGAGGAATTGGCGATGATTTTGTAGTAATTTTGTAGTTTTGTATTCGTTGTAGTCATATCTCAGCTGCTCTGAAAGATAGCAAGTAGGATAGATAGATAGATATATAGAAACTTACTCGTACACCCGTATTTATTGTTGTAATGGATCACTAGAAATACCTATTAACTATCTAAGTTGTGAAAAAAGATTTCTTATTAACTTTTTAAATTAATTAAAAGTATGATTATTATCGAATTCATTCCTATTATATTATTCTAGACAGAACTCAGACTTTCACATGGAATATAGTCTCAATACTATATAGCTTGTCACAAGTTTGTCACTATGAATTCTTAGTAAAATCTAGATTGCTTGAGTAAAGATATTGGTGACTTGTGCTTGGCTAAGAATTCTAACTTTTGACGTTACTAATTTCATCGGTTTTCTTAATTAAATACCATAAAAGTTTTACGCAATTACTTTTGCTTAAGTAAAAGCTTTTACTCGTTTATAAATACGGATGCTAGGTCTAAGCAAAATACGTTCCCTTGAACAATACCTTTCTAGTTTTACGTAACGTTTCATTAGTAACCAGCGAAATTACATCTTAACTTTTTTACTATTCAACTTTGAGAAAATGTTACATTCTCAATGTGTTATTAAAGTATGAAATGTTCGTGCAAAATAATTTGTCTTACGGACCGTAGCTTCAGGATTAATGTGAAGCCAATAAAATATGGAAACATAACTTCATTTTAGTATTATACCATAGTTATGATTATTTACATATAATTTTACGCAAATATTGTTGCGAACAAATTACAATTTGAAAAAAGACAAAGTGTTGAAAAAATCCACGATACGAGCCACGATAGCATAGTTGGCAGTGCACCTGACCCGGCATGTCATGGGGTGCGGGTTCGAATTCCGCTCGTGGATTTTTTTTTCAACACTTTGTCCCTTTTCATATTATACTATAGTCTCAGCTCACTACGAGTATACCGGGCCCGGGTATATATAGCCCAACTAGCAAGTGGGTACTTGCTAGTTGGGCGACAACAAAAGGCGACAATATAATTGCTCCATGCAGTACCTATGGGGTTACAACCTCAGAACTTCAAAGTTAAAACTGAATTTGACGAATCCCGTCTCAGAAACCAAAATTTGTGGTGACTGCGAACTGCGAAACTTCGCTTATTATGTTCCCGTCTCTCGTCTTCCCTTCTGAAGTTAACACATAACTTAGGTGTGCTGTTTGCAGCCCTGAATTATTCATGACATTGACAGCTCATAGAAAATTGATTCACTTTATAAACTCAACGTTGGTAGTTCCTTTGCCTGGATTTACGATAAAGACATCACAAACTTACGAAACGTAACTTATACCTACAACGGACTTCTTGGCGGGAAAGTGAAGAGTCATGACTGCGGTTTTGTTTTATTTTCTAAAATTTGTGTTATGTCGAATATTAATGTGAAATAATGGTGGATTATTAACCGTTAAGTGTTCGTGAGTGTGCATCAGTGTTGGCAAATGAAACAAAACAGTGCAACGGCACTTTTCAAATTCTCTCAAGAAGTCCGCCCGAGGACTTAGTAAAGCCCCACATCTTTACTGAGATACTCGAGGGGTTGGGTGGTATATCATTTCTCATTTCTATTATCATTCATCATCATCATACAGAAAAGAAATATTGTTTATATATGTATTACTTGTTAGAAAAATTACTTTGACACTGGCTAAATGTGCTAATCGCACGAAGCCATCAACAAAATGAAAAAAAAAAAAAAAAAAAAAAAAACATTATTTTTGAGTTGTTTCTCTGTTTGTTCAGTATACGACACTTTTTACAAGTAAATTAAGGCGCACGAATTGTCAGAGACAACTTTTACATGCTTTTAGTCTTCACTTTCTAACAGATTTTGTTCATCACAAATTTTGACTAAAACCGCTGTATCAGTTCTGAGTTGTGGTCAATGACAATAGCGCTGTTACGACGTTTTTAGAATTAGAATTTTAAGTTATTTTAAAACAAACAAACACATTTTCACTTGTAATTTAATATAAGTTAGGATGTGAACGAATTACGGTTGAAGGATGTCTTTAACAGCGAGAACCAATTATATTCTCACGGACGAAACAATTAATCCCCAATTATCATCCCAGCTTGATGCGACTCCTTACATATTACTTACTAGTTAGTTTACAATTTTCTAAACATTCAGTTAGATTTAATAATGGCATGAATCAGACCATGAAAAACTTGTATAACTCGGATAATAGTACACTATTTGAAGGATCTCACAGGTGAATGGTTGAAGGAACACCCACAATAGTTAGGAATACCTCCCATGGTAAAAATATCCTACAGACATTCTTCACAAAGGCGGACCCTTGCAAGTTCCGTATGTAAAATAAAAGTACAGCCATCCATGTGACGTCACAAACTGCGAAGGCATATAGTTGTCAGGAACAAGGTTCCGTTACAGCAAGTAGGCACAGTTAGATCACCGTGGGGAGCCAATAGTACACCGTTGCCATGGCAACGATGCGTGCGCCCGAGGGGTAATCTCCCCTGTTCCTCTTGAGGGCTTACTACAACCAGAAAACCGGGACCCCCTCGCTAGAGGAACTCCTTTCTGATTCTTCAAACTTTGGATCAATGACAGAGGTCTAGTTTAAAAAGTCGGACGTTATTTAGTGCTTTTTGGCACAAGTTCTTCTTAAAATTTGTAACTTTGTGTTTGATTGTCGGTGATTTGTCAACAAAGGATTAGTTTTGAACATATCAAACAGCGTTGACCCGCTAATTATTTATTTAAAAAGCACTAGCTTAATAATAAAACGTTAACAAAATAATAATAAAAACATATCCTATGAAATAGGACAGCTATTATCCTATTCGATAGGATAACAGCTGTCCTATCTCTATTGATTTATAAATGACACTTTAGGCGAAAGCATAGTCTTCTGAAAATGCCTATGACAATTTTTTGCCGAGAACACTTCTAATATGACTTTCTGGGATATCCTTCAAGAAACTAGATATAATAAAACAATATCTATTTAAAAGGTTAACCATTTTTGGAGGTACCTTAATTCTATTCTTATATACTACAAATACGAGAGCGAGAGAGAGAAGTTCAATGGCGCAGTGGCCAACGCGCCCGGTCTACGATTGCTGAAGAAATTACTGAGTCATCGGATGGGTGACCAAAAATTTGTCATCTCGAGCTCCTCCGTGCTTTGGAAGGCACGTAATGCCGTTGGTCCCGGCTGCATTAGCAGTCGTTAACAACTACCAATCCGTACTGGGCTCGCGTGGTGGTATATGGCCCGTTTTCCTTATTCATCCATGGAGAAGGCTCGTGCCCCAGCAGAGGGGACAAACCATTAGTTGCTGATGATGATGATGAGTCGTACCTTGATACTCCAA
The DNA here is from genome assembly GCA_963082485.1 of Eudonia mercurella. NCBI lineage: Eukaryota > Metazoa > Arthropoda > Insecta > Lepidoptera > Crambidae > Eudonia > Eudonia mercurella. The sequence goes on along the minus strand of OY720027.1, from coordinate 6,837,681 downwards.
AAGACATAAAAAGATGGTAATAATCCCGTAAATCATTTCACTTGAGCTTAATGGTTACTTAACTTTTCTAAAACAATTTTTATCACGTTAAACAAAGTTACTTTAATAATGACTCTTTAAATAACAATTTAAAGCAGAACTTTCACCAAATTGTAAGTACTAAAATGTATGTAAAGACACTTGACAGTAATCGAAACAGCGTTGTCCCAGCGAGCGGGAAGGAAATCTTGTCCAACCCGACCGGATCCTATTACGCAGCGGGTCGACATAAATATGGATCGAGTGGACGCAGTGTCATGTCACGAAATCTCGTTAATCTGCGGGAATGAGGCCGTGTGCTGCTTAAACCGCTTTTGCGGTCTAGTGCCTAAGACCACTTAATGCAAGAGGTCCCGGGTTCGATTCCCAGCGGGGGGGTACATGTTTATGTACTCGGTTTGGTTGGTGGTAGGGCTTGTTTGTCCGCCTGGCTAGCTACCACTATCTTATCTAAATATGTCACCATAACATCAATATGTATAGCATTGATGTGTTCCGGCAGTTATATAGAGATAAGATAGCCAGTGCCTCAGTAGTTGAGGCACCTTTGGCACCTTCGGCCTGATCATCATTTAACATCAGGTGTAATGAATGCCACTTGGCCATCATCTCACCTTGCCACTTGGTTTATAATAAAAAAAAACATCATCATCTCAGCCAAAACACTGCTGGACAAAGGCCTCCCAATGATCTCCACTACGACTGATTTGGAGAGTGTTAGCAGTGTAGGCAGATTTCCAACAATGTGGACCGATCTGGTGAAGGTCGGGGGTAGCCGCTGGGTGCGAACAGCGCAATATTCAATACCTCTTTAAACTACAATTTCAATCGGAACCTTTACCAAATTGTTAGTACAAAAATGTATGTAAAGACACTTGACAATAATCGAAGCAACGTTCCCAGCGGGAAGGAAATCTTGACCAACTCGACCGGATCTTATTAAACAGCGGGTCGGCATAAAGGGTTATTCCCATTTTACTAAAAGAAAAAAAAACAAAATGCTCCACGAAAAAAATATGAATCAAATAATTTATAAATTAAGTCTTTTTTATTTTTTTTATCTTTAAAAATATGGTATATCTTTAATTATATGGTGTTCCATCCAAAAACCAAAATCCAAAACAATTACAAAATGTGTGTTTTATACAGCTAAAAATATAGAACCTTTCTAATTTTGTTACCAACAACGTTATTCACAAAGTAATAAGTTTCATTCTACTCCAGACAATAGAAAGTACTAGGAAAGTTTTTCTCAAAGTACTCCTGTGGACTAGGATGCAATTTTAAATAAAAATATTTAAAATAGTTAATTATTATTTAGAGTAAACTGAAAAATTGAAATTAATGTATGGGTTTCTTATCATTCACGTTTTTTTTTTCAATTCATCATCATCATCTTCAGCTCATTTTATGTCCCCACTGCTAGGGCTCGAGCCTTCCCTATGGATGGGGAGGGAGAATGGGCCATAAACCACCACGCGGGCCCAGTGCGGATTGGTGGTTGTTAACGACTGCTAATGTAACCGGGACCAACGGCTTTACGTGCCTTCCGAAGCTCGGAGGAGCTCGAGATGATACATTTAAGGTCACTCATCCGATGACCGGCCTTAGCGAAAGTTGCTTAACCTCAGCACTCGCAGAACAGGCGCGTTAACCACTGCGTCATCGAGCTCTTCTTTTCAATTATCACTTTATAAAGTGAGTAAAGGAGAAGAGCACTTTGGGAATAGCCCGGCATAAATATGGATGGAGTGGACGCAGTGTCGTGTCACGAAATCCCGTTAATCTGAGGGAATAACGCCTATATAGTGCTGTGACCACAGGCTGCGACTAACAAAGGAATTGTTTTAATCGACTGGCGAATACTCGTACATGAATTTCGATGACGATGCTGCCCTGGATTTATTGTTATTGCGCAATGCGTCTTTAACCGATTGATTTGAGTTTGATTTATAATATAATTTTAATACTGAAGCAAAAGATTTCTACTATCTTATAGAATCTAAACTAATATCTGTGAAAATAAACGTAAATTAATCTTCCTCCCTGTGCAAAGGCTGTGCAACCTCAGAACAAAAAATGTAATAAGATAACTACGTAGTAATTTACAAACTAAACGCAATGAAGTGTTTTTTTTTCAAAACTAGCTGTGCCCCGCGGTTTTACCCGCGTTATTTTCCGTATTTGTAACATTTTTCATTGCTGCTCCACTCCTATTAGTCATAGCGTGATATAGGTAATATAGCCTATAGCCTTCCTCAATAAACGGACTATTCAACACAAAAATTATTTTTCAATTCGAACCAGTAGTTTCTGAGATTTGCGCGTTCAACCAAACAAACAAACAAACTCTTCAGCTTTATGATGTTAGTAGTGTTCTAAAACAAATAATAAAACCCTTTTGAAATACATTGAAAGTATCGTAAGTACCACAGCCTGGCAGCTTTTTGTTATTATTTAAGCCTGACATTTAAGCTTTCGTCCGCAATTTTTCTAAGTCTTTTGTATGGTGTAAAATAAAGAGTATTTTCATTTCATTTCATTTCATTTCAATTTCGTCTGCCTGATATTCAGGCTGTCACATTTTTGAACGCGGGAATTTGTAACCATTTTGTTTGACCGGTATAAAAAGAAACATAATGACACTTTCGGGTCCTCTAACTATCTTTGTGCACAAATACATTTCGATCAACGCGTGGGAAGGACTAACAAAGAAACATCGTCATGTAGTAATAATAGCTAGGTTTGTAAGGAATGCCAACAAGGCATAGTATTATAATATACAATTTGTAAAAAATCAAAGAAAAAGAAAAGGGTACAAATAACTATAACAAAAAAAATATATTATTCATGAAAATAAAAGAGTTATCTTAATTTTTAAGATAACTCTTTTATTTATCTATTTATTAATCTTAATAAACCGAAATTGCTCGAATTACCCCCAAAATAATGCTAATTTTATAAATGTGACCACACTTTCCATCAATGGCGGCAGCGCGCCAAAAGTCCTACACCTACCGAAGTGCCGATAAAAGTATTGCCATGTAAGTTTTGTCATTTAACAAAATTTTTATCGGGGTAAATTTTATTCTCTCATTATTTTAAAATTATTACTATAATAGAATTGAATCTTGATACCTAATAACACCTTTACGGATCGGACAGATTTTTTTACATATTGTATATTATACTGTCGCATAGCTGGGTAAAAGCCTCCATTTTGAAATCAAGTCATCGCTACAGTTGATTGGTATTGGTTTAATTACCACACTGTCCAAAAACACGGGACGGTAATCACAAACTCAGGCTTTGCACTTATTTTTCGGATTTTAATAATCTGAAACACACTTTGCATGCCTTGCGAATTAAACGCAGGACCTCCTGTGTCCTGATATGAGGCCGAGCGACTTGGTCACTGCATACATACCTACCTACCGTATACCAAATTCTGAAAGTCATCATCATCATCATCATCTCAGCCAAAAGACGTCCACTGCTGGACAAAGGCCTCCCCCAAGGATCTCCACAACGACCGGTTTTGTGCTGCTCGCATCCAGCGGCTTCCCGCGAACTTCACCAGATCGTCGGTCCACCTTGTTGGAGGCCTTGGTGAATTATAAAAGTGTTATGTATTAAAACAAATTAACGCTTAAAACTTCGCACAAGTCTCTCTTGGATCGCGATGTATAGGTAGTATACATTAGTATCTACTCGTATCTTTAAATAATCTATTAAGGTTCTTTGTCAAAAACTCTTTTGTCTGCCCCAAATTGCACTTGACCGTAACTAGAACAACATACATATGTACTCGCAGTACCTATAAAACGTTTTAAAGGAATGCTCTTAAGAATTCTCCAAGCTTTACGATGCAATTTTATATTTCAAAGCAAACGACATAATCGTTTGCTGAAAGAGCTCTTCAGAAGACTATTAAAAATTAGCAAAGGCAGCTAAGCTCGCCGCTTCAGGCTAAACCTAGTAAAACCTTCTTAAGGACATCTCTTTGCGCTTAGGTAAATCTGTACTTTAAAGATTTAAGTTAAAGACTTGTTAGATTTTATTATAGCAATTGGTATTTTTTCAATATCTACTCTATACTATATAAGGTCACATTTTATCAACCGCATATATTTTGACAAAACATGTAATTATATCAGAGAAATAAGGCCCTAGCATTAAAAAAAAATCAGGCTAGTTTTTTTTTTTACTTTTCCTAACACAAAAATTGTAATATTTTTAAGAGCGGCCTCTGTCGGCTCCTTTGAATAAAATAAATCTACGGGTACGTGTAAGCGGTGTAGGCAATGCGGCCTCTCTGTTTCGGCTCCTTTGAATTGAAACTTCCGAAATTCCATAAGGGGTGTTTTATTTTACTGTTTAATCGAAATGCCTTTTGACGTTTTTATTGAAAACTAGCGTATATAAAAATAAAGTATTTATTTATGTTGCTGAATTTTATATAATTACAAAAACACAAATGTTGAAAAAAAATTTTCCACGAGCAGGATTTGAACCTGCACCCTTCTGACATTCCGGGTCAGGTGCTCTTCCAATTGAGCTATCGTGGTTCTAACCAGCCCGCCGAAATTATTCAACACTTTTTACTTTGTAAGCCAAAGGCGCCCATTCATTGTCAACAACTACCGTCATTAACATCCGATCATAATATTTTTACAAATATTAAAGATCAGTTAAGAAATAAGCAAGCTATTTTATAAAATGTTCAAAATGATTTTGAAAGCAAATTTTGTTGCGAACAAATTACAAAAACACAAATGTTGAAAAAATTTCCACGAGCAGGATTTGAACCTGCACCCTTCTGACATTCCGGGTCAGGTGCTCTTCCAATTGAGCTATCGTGGTTCTAACCAGCCCGCCGAAACTCAATAATTGTTTGATAAAATGTGACCTTATATGTATAATAGTCTGATTTAACGTGATGTTTATAGTTAAGTCAGAGTATCTTTAGAGTTAGAGTTGTTTTATCCTATAAACTTTTAAGATAACAAGAACACAACAAAATGTGACCAAAATTCATGTTTTTAGGGTTCCGTAGCCAAATGGCAAAAAACGGAACCCTTATGGATTCGTCATGTCTGTCTGTCTGTCTGTCTGTCCGTCCGTATGTCACAGCCACTTTTTATCGAAACTATAAGAACTATACTGTTGAAACTTGGTAAGTAGATGTATTCTGTGAATCGCATTAAGATTTTTACACAAAAATAGAAAAAATACAATAAATTTTGGGGGTTCCCCATACTTAGAACTGAAACTCAAAAATGATATTGAAGTTTCGAATATCATTTTTTTCTAAACTGAATAGTTTACGCGAGAGACACTTCCAAAGTGGTAAAATATGTGTCCCCCCCCCTGTAAGTAGTTTTTTTTAATACGTCATAAAGTACGGAACCCTTCGTGCGCGAGTACGACTCGCACTTGGCCGGTTTTTTGCCACTTTGGTCGGTAATCTAATGCTTTCTACTATATGTTTGCAATAAGACCTGCATATACTGTTACCTTTTCCTTCACTAAGCTACTTACAATTAACCATAAACTACATATTGAAGCCAGAAATACTTTGTAGTAAATGTTTCTGTCTGTTTGCGACGGCACCAAATTTATGAATATTACAAAAAATAGCTGCCTTTTGTGACAGAACCATAAGGCCTGACCGAACTCCTTCAAAGCGAAGACATGCAGTAAGGAGAGGGGATGTGTCGTAATCAACCAATAAGAATATAGGAGACCGAAAAAAACGAATTCTTATTGGTTGTTTGGCTCGGTTCTCTCCTCAATGTGCAGTTGTATTTGTTAACAGGAGCGATGCGCTTGCCACAACACTGTCGGCGCTGTACGGCAAACTGCTGGTCGTGATGGGCGTGGCGTTCCCCATGGCAGAAGTCATCTCCACGTACATTCCACCGTCTTTTTACGAGGTGAGTATCATCTATGTATTTATTTATTAAGGTAAGCGGACAGCCAAATACATAAAAGCAAACATCGTAGCACTATATGAAAAGTTATGGGCGTGGTGTTCCCCTGGGCAGAAATCATCTCCAGCTTATAATCAATATGATTATAGCAAAACATGTTTTATTAAATTAATCATTATTATCATTTATCTATATCACGATGTGAAGGTAGCAAATTGTTTTATAACTTATTCGTTAACTAATTTTAAAAAATGGTTATTTGTCTTAGCAGATAAAATGGCTGGTGACGTTTCGGACACATTATATTCGGACACAGTGTCCGAATTGACACTTTAAAATGTTGTACGAGTAGCTACAGCTCAAATTGATTTTACCTACTATTAAAATTAAGCCTAAAATTACTACAGTGAACACAGTGTCCAGTCAAATATATTATTCGAAAACAAATGCTATTCCGTAATTGTAGTAGAATGAAACAGTTGCGTGTCGGTAATCTTTTTTTTATTTTTTATTTTTAAATTACAATTGTTACAAAGTTATACAGTAAAAATAGTGGTTGTAATCTAGATCGTAATTCAAAAATATGTGTACACCTAAAAACTAAATACAAAAAGAGCTGGATGTTAACATATATTAAAGTTAATTAGTACAAATTGTAGGTTTTACATGCTAAATGTGTACATCTGCAACTCTTGGAGCACTTGGGAACAAAATCTTGGAGCGGGCGGGAATAAGCCCTGCAAACAACCATAGGTTGTGCAAGTGCGCACATCAACATGGTTGGTTGGGAGAAAGATTCGATCTCAAACTATTTGGTTGTAGCTGATAGTCTGGAGTCAACACAGATGTTGAGTCCAGACTGACGGGTTTGGGGTAAAGGATATCTCTAGGGTTCGTGGGTTAGGCCCCTAATGAAATATGTGAGTTTAGAAGTAATCGAATACCTATAACAATATAAATGTTGGTGTGTTCTCCCCAGGGTTTCTACCTATACCTGTACATCGGCAGCATGGTCTTCCTCCTGTACATGTATGCAGCACTGGCCAGAGATCGATCTCGAGCTGAAAAAGACGCCGCTGTCGCTGAGAGTGAGTTGTTTTTATTTATTGAAATCTAGCTATTTACCGCGACTTTTTTTAAGGACTACACCATCCCACAGGAACCGAGATAAAAAGTGTCCTATGTCTTAGTCCGGATCATGGTCTGTCTATGGGCAAACATCCAAATCCGTTCAGCCGTTCTCGAGTGATGCGCACATAACGAACTGCATTTTATTTTTATTTGTGTAGATATAAATTAATAAAGGAAATGAAATTGAAGCAGTGACTCCTGGTGACAAACGAGGTGTTGTTGTTTTTTTATGATAGCACTTACATTACCAGCTCATTTTATGTCCCCTCTGGCCTTCGCTATTGATGGTGACGCCACACGGAGCGTTCTCCTATTAACTCTCCTCGTCTCTTCTCCCCCATAGCACTCAATGGATGTTTATTCTAAAACATCCTCCTTAATGAAGAAAGGTATCGAATTGAATGCCTTATCTCTACATTTAAGTAGTTCAAAAATAAACAAATGCATTGCATTAAAATATTCAAACGGAGTTCAACGCGAACTTGTAAATATATTCCTGGTTAAATTGTATGTAGGCAAAACTGTACATAAACGTATAGAAATGGAACAATGGGTACAATAAAATTTAAATATAAATATCAACAATAGAAAGCAGGCGATAGATACAAACGTATGTTATTTACGAGAGAGCATTTTATGTGTGTACACTGAAAGCCTTTGAACAACACAAAAAATCCACTTCATATTTTTCTAAAGGACATTCGTCATTTTCCTATATGTAGTCATTCGTTCTATCCTTTATTTCTTTAGAGTCTTACAAATAAACAAAGAATAAGCTTCGAATACTTAGTTATTCCGTGTTTTGTCTCTTTTACTCTTATTTGAAATGACGTTTACATGACAAGAACAAAACACGGATTAACTATTTGGAGCATATTTTTTGTTTATTTGTAAGGTACCGTATGTATCTAGCTCTAAAAATAGCGACTGACCCCAGCGTATCATCGTAACTTAACTGTAGCGTATTTGATACGTTTCAGCATTGCTAACTGACCGACTACAGCGCTCGTTAAGAACACTCGTGCTTCTCGTAACAAAGGGACTCGAAGGGATTCGCCGAAAAACTGAAAACAGAATGGAGATTATGGCGAGCGGCTCGGCTCACTGACCTGACCATAACAATGAATGCTCGTATCGAACATGTTACGTTACCGCAATGTGCTCCGGACAGTCGCAACCTTTAAACTCGCAGGGGAATGCTTTTATACACCTAGATAGGTGCTCGTCTGTGGCATACACCAAAGTCTAGACTGGAAGATTGTCAGATGTCACCAGATGACGCCGCCCGTCGCGCTTATTGCCGAAGTCTGTCGCAAACGGCTTTTACATGAAGTAAACTCCTATCTTTATTGCGATTTTCTATGCAGGAATTAGAGACGTGTTTCGATTTTTGAATAGTCATTTTGTTATATTGAAGAAAGTATACTTACTACTGGCGCAATTATCCCAGCATGAGTACAAATTGTGCTCGATTGGTTAAATAGAGCTATTTCTATATTAAAATACTAAAATGCTAATAATGCTAAAAATACTAATAATATTAAAATGAGCTGATGATGATGATGATAAGATAATCGGGCTGAAATATTTGTTACCAGAAAAATAAACCTTTTTACGGAACGGACAACGAATTGTGAACTGTTTTAAACAAAATTCTTGTTTCCTGTTTTAAATTGCAAAATTTTAGTTTGTATATCAAAATATAATTAAAAAGTAATAAGACTGGTACTAAGCGTTTTGATCTCGCCATGTGCTAGTAATATTGTTTATATGGGAAGGCCAAAGAAAGCAGAGTGACGTTTGTAGCCTTAAGACGATAATTCGAGTACTTACACCACCAATGTTGATGAGGTAAACAGTTTAAGCGTCGGGAACAACGGTTTCCGCTTTTAAGTGGCGACAAAAGTTTCAAAGAAGAGCCGGCGGGGCGGCGCAAGTTTCGGAGCGGGCCCAGTACCGAATTTGTTTATTTCCTTCCCTCGTCTGACCAAGGCAAACTTTAGATTGGACTCATTTTACAAGCGGGGTATTAAAGGGAACAGAAACATCTTTAGCATAAAATGCTTTGAGTGTAACTCAAAAATTATTCAGCGGCTTTCTTTGTGATGTTGATAGATTGTATTCTGTTTTTAAACTACCTATTAACTTTTTTTAACCTCTTTTTTGTTGAGAATTTACTAGAACATGAGGAAAAAGTTACCAATATATTGTTAGCTTATCTTTCTCGTTAAACAGTTGTTTTTTGTTTTTATCTCACCTAATTTATTGATGACTAGCTGACCCGGCGGACTTTGTACCGCTTTGACAGTTTCCACCATTGAGAATTAGAAAATGAAATTGTCGTTTTTAGTATAGCCCATGTTACTCAGCGCTAATGTAGCATTCTAATGGTGAAATAATTTTTTTAATCGGTTCAGTAAAAATGAGCTGATGGTGATGATAATGATGATGAGTCATAGACACTTAGTTGGAGTATTTTGTCCGTAGTCTACCGGCCGTGGTTCACTTTTTTAAGTACAATCCGCGAACAGAGGAGTGTGAGATTTCGCATAGTTTTAAGTACACATGAAGGAGGGCAGAGATAAAATTTATGTAATTAAAATTTAACATTATTGTATATTATGTGAATAATGGTCGAATTTTGACTAATAGGCGATCACTTGTTTAATTAAATAAAGAAAAAAGATGTCACTTAAAATATTTCTCTTAGGAAAGAAAGACACTATACTTACTAGATTACTTTGCTTAGGTCGACTGGTAGAGAATGCCATTTGGTATTAAGTCCGCCTTTTGCACTTGTTTTTATTGTGCAATAAAGATTAAATAAATAAATTTAGAAATTGCCAAGCTTTTTGAAGAAAAATAAGACTGGTATGTGGCGTACCTAATACCTGCCTGCCTTTCGTCACTCCGCCGCATACACCCATGTTTTGTTCAAATCCCCTGTCGGTTTGAGTTGGGAAAATGAAAATAGTAGGGTGTTTTTTTTTTCCACTTCAGCCGCGCAAATCTACATGTTTTGTTATTTAAATGATGTAAAAAGCCCCTAGTGGGTAGTTAGGTAACTAATGCCCTTTCTGAACTGGCAGTGCGTTTTATGCCAAGTGAAAAATGCAAAAAGATTCAAGTGATACGCAAATTTGCAAAAATGTGCTTAACTATTTCTATATAACTGATTTGAACAATAAATTGTTTAAGTATATAAAAGACATTTCAGTACAACTTTGAATTTAAAAATAAATATTTTTTAATGGACACCGGTTTTAACTGCCTATATAGTCTTGTGGCTTACAAAGCTTACAAAGCCATTTGCTTACACGTAAAAGATTCTGGGTGACAATTCCATCTTCAGTCCTATCTATCAGCACTCATCATACCTTATGAGTGCTGATAGATAGGACCGACAAAACACCTGTTTTGAAATTAAAAGCGTGATTGAATTTTCATAAATCGTAAACCTCATCTCTTATCTAATTAATTTTTTTTACTCTTTCCTAGAAACGGACTCAAGTTCGTCCCCGTCCGAGTCAGACTCGTGCTCGTCCCGTACGGAGCGCAGTACGGCGACAGCGGCGCACATACAACCTCCTTACTTGGGGAAACGACTATCGCTGGGGTTCGCGCTAACTACAAGGACGCACCATTATGGCAGCTTCTACCTGAGGATGGGTGCTGTTGGTAAGATAAAGACTCTAACTCATCTCCATAAGAGTCAGACTCGTACTTCACATAGCGAAGGACAGTGACAGCGGCGCACATACAACCTCCTTGATTGAGGAAACGACTGTCGCTAGGGTTCGCGCTAACTACTATGGCACTAATATGGCAGCTTCTACCTGGGGATGGGTGCTGTTGGTAAGATAAAGACTCCAACTCATCTCCATAAGAGTCAGACTCGTACTTGTACCACATAGCGCAGGGCAGTGACAGTGGCGCACATACAACCTCCTTACTTAAGAAAACGACTGTCGCTAGGGTTCGCGCTCTAGTATGGCACTAACATAGCAGTTTCAACCTGAGGATGGGTGCTGTTGGTAAGATAAATACTCTAGCTCATCTTCATAAGAGTCAGACTTGTGTTCGTACCACATGCAGCGCAGTAAGGCGACAGCGGCGCACATACAACCAACGTACATGAGGAAACAACGGACTGTCGCTGGGGTTCATGCTAATTATAAGGACGCACCACTATGGCAGCTTCTTCCAAAGGATGGGTGCTGTTGGTAAGATAAAGACATACCTAGAGATAAGCTCATCACAATAAAAGTCAGACTCGTGCTCGTACCACATGCAGCGTAGAAACACACGCACAATCCTCTGCATGTAAAACCACTTTTTGCATAAGTCTTTTTATCACTTACACGCTCAATTCAAAGGTGCATAATTACTGCCGCTTTTATCTATGGATAGGCGCTGTTGGTAAGACTATTCTCACTCATGCCCATTCCAACCAGGCTCGTGATCGTGACACACTACAACGGCGCACGCTCAATCAACGCTATTTATGGGGAAACTACCGTCGCTGGAGTTGGATCTCAGCATCATGCACTCCTATAGCGGCTTATACTTATTAAGGTTTGGTGCTGATAAATAGAAACGGCTACAATAGTCAGTCTTATCAGATGATTATTATCAAAAACATGATTAAGCCACCCAAACTTCATTAACCGATGGTATACTTATGCATATTTACGTACGAACATCATTTATTAGGAACCCGTGGGAAATTGGCTCGACAAACAAATTACACGCAGCGCAAAAAGAAATTACCTCAAGGAAAATATCTCATAAAAATATACTCAACAAACACGGGTTAAAGGATAATAATGATGTCGAGCTTTGTCGAGTTTCTGTTCTTCTTGTTTATTTCACACATTTAAATTGTCTACACGTGGTACAAATATAATCTGACTTGATGGGATAAATGTGGGAGTTATGTTTTCTGAATAAATACAAGTCTTTGATTAAACACAATCGTTTGGCAATTCATACGAACGAAATAATGTCATTCTTAATAATGCCCTTTGCTCTGCAGGGGTGCTATTTTCGGTGATAATCATTTTCATATTGTAATATCAATTAGCGATTATTCAACACTCGTATTCGAAGGCACCGGTGACCATTTTGATCCAGAAATTTTCCCTACGGTACGTTACATACCTAAATAAGGCAAAATTTTATTAATTTATAATGTATATTTGTCATATGTACTTTAAAATTTTTGCGTTCCATTTTAAACCAAGTTTTTAAGAAAGTTTTGGCATTATTGATCACCACACAGTGGGCGTCATTTGTAGTGGTGTAAGTAAAGTCAGTTTCGCAGACCGATGCCGTGCAATGATAATCAACTGTTTTAAAGTTCAACGAAGGTATAATAAGGTTGTTACGGCGAGCTTTCTCGTTCCCACCGACCTGTATAGTTGGCTTAGCGGGAACTTTTCCGTAGCTTTGTGCAAATGTTCGGTCGGGGCTTGCGCGGATTAGTTTCGAGAAACTTCTGCTGATTCCTTCGTAATTCCATCAAACCCCGACCGACTTCGGATAATCCTCTCTACTTGCATTGACACGAAAGCGATAATCGAATTAGCAAGAGATTTTACTAACAATGGGTCGGTAGTTGTTTTAGATCCGACAAAAACGTCTTAATCCCAAAATACTACGGTTACTTGAAACGGAAGTGAAACAGTTTTACGACTTCCTTTTATGTGTCAGTCATCAAATACCACACACATACTAAATCCGATCATCAATCACGAAATCTCAGAAAGTATAAAGCATACACTTTAGAAATATGGCAGGTAAGTTGTTTGTACAAGGTGCAGACATCCACTTAGAAAATATTCTTATGAATACTCACGGGATCACGGGATATATAAGCAGCAGTGTTCACGCGGAAAAAGTAGCGTACGTGGTTCTAGAAAGATATGATTGTAAATATATATATCATATGATAGCCTAAATATTATATGATATACTCTATCTAACAAATATTAGGAAGTTCCTGGTCAATTTGTGCACGCCCGATAAGGTTTTTTAAAGTAATATTATAAACATCAAGGGATATTTCTGATCCAGTTTATCAGAACAGGAAATCTCCTTTAGTTCTGTTCGGTTCTTGGTCATCCCCATTTATCGTATTAAAGTCCATGGCAAGGTAATTTGATTATATTGATATAAAAAATGAGAGCTCACTTGGAGTTCAGCAAGGGAACAGGGCTGGTGAGGCACAATCCTGATCCGCTAGCTGTCTTCGCATCTGAACTCCACTTTTGCTTAACACCAGGTAAGTACAGCGGAATAATTTGTCAATTTGAAAAAAACATTGAATAGGGCTCCTTTGGCTTACAGAGTAAGAGTAGATAGTATTGATTAATTTCGGCGAGTTGGATTGAGCTACGATAGCATAGTTGGTAGTGCACCTGACCCAGCATGTCATAGGGTGCGGGTTCGAATCCCGCTTGTGGAATTTTTTCAACAATTTGTCTTTTTTCAATTTGTGATTTGTTCGTAACAATATTTGCGTAAAATTATATGAAAATAATCATAATTTGTCAACTCCAATATAAAAAAAATGTAAAAAAGAAAGTGAAGTAAAGTAAATAGTCTATAACTGTCCCACAGCTGTGCAAAGGCCTACATCATTGAAATCAAGTCATCACACAATTGGTGGGTAATGGCTTAATCACCATGCTTGCACAATGCGGGTTGGTGATCCCGGGCTATTCATCAAAATCTGAAACACACTTTGCCCGACCAGCCCCCCAACCGCCCCCCAACCCCAAACACTCTCGCTTTCGATCGCTTTGAAGGCGAGGCCCTCGCCTCGCTTTCTATTATAATATCGAAATATAATATCGAATAATATCGAAAGCTATAGCCTATAGCTTTCGATATTGCTTTCATATTGCTTTCGAAATGACAAGATGACGCCTCTTCCTCGCCTCGTCTTCAAAGAGATCGAAAGCGAGAGAGTTAGGCGGTCGACCCCCTGGATTGAACTCGGGACCTTCGGATATCGGCCCGCTATGCCACTCGGCCACCGAGGCGTTATAAAAATAATCAAACAATATTGTCTTTAACCTACCCAAACCTGTCAAATTTCTCCAATGAATATTAATCCTTAAAACCAAAAGATAAACTTTAAAATTGATTGTAGAAATTTGATAATTTTGAGTAGATGATCTGCCACCGTGTACTTACATATTCGCTCCAGCTAACAGTTCCACTGTTGTTTTCCAGCGTTCGGCATCGGTTCCATGATATACTCGGGCCTGGAGTTCGGCCAGTACTGGGAGCTGGAGAGGAACACCAACTGCCACAACGTGCTGCTGGCTCTCACCCCTGCTACCAGAATGGCCTTCATCTTCATACAGATGTACTTCATCTTTCTTAATAACGAGGTGCGTTTACTTTATCTAAAACAGGGTTGTTGCTTGTATTCGCTCCAGGCAACAGTTATAAAGTTATTATTATGTAATGGCACTGAAGTGTTCAACAATTTTTGATGCTGACCGTACCTGTGTCAAATAAGAGCTAGGTAATGTCTGTGAATGTTGGTAAAATTAAATTATTAGGATCAATCGGAGGTGAAGCCTGGTGATTGAAAGTATGAAGCCTATTTTTTGGGCTTAGTTTCAGGCTCCCGGCTTATAACTTTACTGTAAGCTTATATCACAGACCAAATATAGGTCTGTGGCTTATATAGAAGGTTTTTTAAATTTGTATTTTTATCTTTTCGCAGATGAAAGTATACAAACACAAGATAGTGGCCAGGTTCGGGCTGATGCACATGGTTGGTACGAACTTGAGCGTGTGGCTGAACGTGCTGGTGCAGGAGACCAAGCACGAGATCCTCACCTTTTACGACCCGGAGAACAAAACTATAGGACTGTCGCATAGATTAGGTAAGAAGACTATATTTGTGTCATCATCATTTCATTGCAGCCGTATAGAGCTGTCGCTGGTGCAGGAGACGAAGCACGAGATTATGAATATCGTCACCATTTCATTTTAGCCCTATAAAGCTGTTACATAGATAACGCAAGAAGAAAACATTTGTGTCATAACAATCTTATTTCAGCTATAAGGTTGTCGCAGAGATTAGGTAAGAAGGCTACATTTGTGTCATTTTATTGTCATTTCAGCTGTATAGAGCTGTCGCATAAATTAGGAAAGAAGCTAAATTTGTGGCATCTTTATCTCATTTCAGCCCCATAGAGCTGTTACATAGATAAGGTAAGAAGGTAACATTTGTGTCATCTTATTGTCATTTTAGCCGTATAGAGCTGTCGCTTAGATTAGGTAAGAGGCTACATTTGTGGCATCTTTATCTCATTTCAGCCATAAAGAGCAGATAAATAAATTAGGTAAGTTAGCTACATTTTTGTCATTATCTTCTCATTTTACCCTTATAGGGCAGGGCTATCGCTTAGATTGGGTAAGAAGGCTACATTTGGATCATTACCGTCTCATTACAAGAGGCAAGCTGCATCTATAGACTTCTTACTTTATAAACTCTGTATTTTTGTTTTATTTTTTTTCCATTGGGGAATTCCCAACGTATTCACGTATTGTTTCCGTAATTAATTCGGTATATTGATACCGAATTAATTACGGAAACAATACGTGTCTATGTAAGCGTATTACGTTCGTTGAACCTTATAGAATTTAATTGCAGCGCCCCACGGCATGCCTGTTCCTGCATGTCATCAGCAATCGATATTTCCTTAACATGTAACATTTTCACGTTGAATACCAATTGGTAAAGATAAAATAATAACTTCACAAAGCGTTGTTCTCTACAATTTACGCGAACAATAAAGCTTTCTAAAGTTTCTTGCCGGCTATTCTCGGTTCTCCCAAAATCCGAACTGGTGATAGATTCAGATCAGTCGGGATTAAATATTTCGTAAAGTACTTAAACGCGAGTAGATCCTTATAAATAATCGCAATCATCATCATCAGTTGAATGCGATAAATCGTAATGCCATCATCATAATATTATCTCCGATAGACTACTGGCTTACTAATAGCTTTCCGGATATATAAAGTTTTTCATTTAAATATATTGCTCAACCAAAAATCGCGATGCAATCATCTTAAATCCGTTAGACTACTGGGTGCCTATTGTGAGTTTTGTTTATTATCCGTATTCATTCGAATACGTTTACAAAATTTGTATGGCAATGAAGCAGCGCCTCCTGGCGACATACAAGAAGAGTTAAAATTTTGCCACACAAATTCTCGTTTTCGTTAACGTGATTGAATGGCATATTAAACTCGCACCCTGACATAAACTATTAGCTTTCCGGATCTATCTATGTAAAGTTTTTCATTTAAATATACTGTTCAACCCTATTGCAAACTTCCAACAAATTCGTCACTGCCTTCGTTTATATTTTACGTACCAAGCTCAGCTACATTCCCTTTGTGTATTTAATTG
Organism: Eudonia mercurella; assembly: GCA_963082485.1. Classification (NCBI taxonomy): domain Eukaryota; kingdom Metazoa; phylum Arthropoda; class Insecta; order Lepidoptera; family Crambidae; genus Eudonia; species Eudonia mercurella. The sequence goes on along the minus strand of OY720027.1, from coordinate 6,821,136 downwards.
GATTACTTAATGTCAGCGAGCAGCGGTTCAACTGGGATATTGCCATAGGACTGTTTGTCGTTAATCGGTTTATCTGCTCGGCCCATACTAATTACATCGCTAGCAAGCGATCCAGTTTGTCGTTGTATGTCTCAAAAGTGACCTATATTTTATAGCTTCTATTCAACATTTTCCATTCTGCCTAGGAGCGTCCAATATTTGACTCTGCCGCTAAGTACGATAGTTTTGCACTGATGTGTTCAGATTTGAAGGGTAGGATAAGGAGTAAGATAGGTAGGGTGACGGTTCGGACGTTTTAATATTGGCATAGCATAATGAAAGATCGATGGTAGCGCAGCAGCTAGCGTTTCGAGTTGCGATTCTCCTAGTTAAGCTACTTTAACAGAGCTAGGTCACTAGATGGGGGCCCGAACTATAAAAAGCTTCTTCATGCTTCCGGAAGCGCTTTCAGCAGTTCGTTCCGGTTGTTGTCGTTAGAAGTTCTAAAACCCGTGTGCTTATGATCCAACCTCTCCGTATGCTATTATTAGGCCTGAGTAGAGCCAAGTGGACCTAAACCCAGCATTGGGACATTTACACACTGATCCAATATTAAATGTGGTTTAACTGTAATTTTAAAAATATTGGTTATTCAACTTATTAACGTTGTCTTTATATTTTCTGCTTTCAGCCTTTCAAAAAGCCTTCGCGTCACTGGCCACCGAAGTGCCCCCATCACACCCGGCAGCGGCGCACCTTCGCGTTCCTCGCGGGCTAAAAGGGCCGCACCACATCTTCGAGTGCCGGCGCACCAACATCATGGGCTCGCTCGTCCAGGACGCCTCGCCCTTCCTCTTCCCCTGCACCATCGAGTATTCCCTCATCTGCGCTGCCATACTCTACGTTATGTGGAAGAACATCTCCAAATATCCATCTAAAGACGTCGCAGCAGCTATTGCCAAAGCTCGCATACTCGAGGGTCTAGCATACAAAAAGTCACCACATCTTTACAGCGTCGATTGTGCTAGAGCACACAAAGGCCTATTCTTCGGAATTTTAGTTCTAGTCCTTACGATTATATCGTTGATACTATTCTTTGTTCTTGTATCTAGAAAAGAATATGCTACTCTAGCGGTAGTCGAGGTAAACGTTTGCGAATTGACACTATATGCTATGACGACATTTGCAAGTTTAGCCGGAATGGTTTGCGTCAGAAAACTGAAATACGATGGCAACAGAAATTTGGAATTGGACAACATTCTTCTCGTTGGAGCACAGACCGGAATGTTCATTTATGGCACTTTCACGATCATTGGCGGGCATTTCACCATTGAAAAGAACACCATACTCATCCTGATCACAGCTTTATCTTCTTTAATTCAAACGACGTGTCAGACTATGTTTATTCTAGACGCCAGTCGCAGATCTGCTAAAACACCTGAACAGTTGAGAAAGAAGCCTGGAAGAGAAATAGTCACGTTCCTTCTCGTCACAAACCTCGCGATGTGGGCTATAAATACATTGGAAAAGTCACGGGCGGAATCCCACCCAGTGCAACTACATTTCTATGGACTGTGGGCTTGGACGATCATCACCCACGTTTCGATGCCTCTGGCGATTTTTTACAGATTCCATTCAACAGTATGTCTCTGTGAGATCTGGAAGCGGGCTTACAAGATGAAGCCTGCTTACATGTAGCGACTGGCCCACCGGTACTAAAGTGCTTGGAATTTAAACATGAACTATGGTACATTGATAGAAAGAGTTAACAATTGTCGTAGTCAGGTGTAGTGCCATAATATCGACGAGATAATAGTTGCGTTAGCAATTTCAAACATGACAAAATGCGGGTTTTAATGTTGAAAACTATTTATCGATAAGGACTATTAATAACAGTCGTTACTTAGTAGTACTACTTAGGTATTTCTTGTGTATAACAAAAAATTCGGAAATGATTAATTATAGAAATAATCCGACTAAAATGTTCAACAGTTACAAGATATGTAACAGTCGGCAAATCTATGTCATTACCAGCATGCACTTTATCTACATTAGTTTCCAAGTTGACTGCTATAACGTTAAGTTATTGTATTTAAAATATTTTAATGTGTTATTTATTTGTAGCTTTATGGAACGCTTTAACTATCATAGCGAAACCGATTCGTTAATAACTTTAAAATTACAGTATTTTTCAATGAAACGGGTTGGATTTTATTGATTTAGCGCTTACTGTTTACACGTTAATTTATCTACAATCATAGTGTTATTGTTAATAATATCTCTAGTATATCCTAATTTATTGTGTTCATATTTTCATCCTGTTTTAGAACTAAGTTAGAGTAGAATAGATTATCTTGTAACATTATCTGCATAAACATTCCACGTCTTGCAAAATGTTCAGCTGCATTCATTTCATGTACTTCTAATTCAATACAAATGTCTTCCATTAGGTTATTCCTTTGGTTACAGTAGCTTTTCAATAATTCATCTTCACTTCAGTTACACACATCAGCTCTTTTCTAGATCTTTTATATTTACAGTGGGAACAATGTCTGACCTAATTGTATTTTTTTGATGAATTTAAGCATTTTTTGATTACAACTATTCCAATAAGATATACAAATAAATTATACTATGAATGAAACATAGTCTGAGCAGATATTAGAGATTTTGTAGCGATATTTTTGTGAAAAAATGTAGTGTCAGTATTTTGGATAACATTTTTAACTGTAGCAATACTTGCGTACCGAGGACCCAGTAGTTAGGCAAAGAGTAACACCAAAGTTTATAAGAGTAGGTAAATGTTGGAGCTTATTAACTGAATAGAGTCCAGTAAAGATATTGATTTAGAATATTAGATTTCCTTCGGTAAGAAAAGTAAATGCTGAAATAATGATAGATCGATAGATTTCGTCCATGTAAATTATTTAATTGAAATTATAACAAGGAAACATAACACAAAATGCAATAAAAGAGAAGTGGAAAATTATGAACACCAGTGTACGAAGTTATTTAGTTAGATTAGAACTGGCAACCGATGGCGTTTATTTGAATAAAAATCAAAGATAAAATGTTGCTCAAATTTTTATCAGAACGGCTTTGACACAAAACAATGAATATTAAGCTTTTCAAAATATTTTCATGAACTTTAGTTGGTAGCATTAAGATTTTACAACTTGTTTTTGTATAAAAGAAATTAACATAATAATTAGTGTTTGAGAAGAACTTGAGCTAATTCTGTTTGATATCCCAATTTCTGGACGGGTTTCAGAAAACGAAGTAGTTGGATACTTTTACGTACGTGTAGCTTAAGTCCTTTACACTTTTATATAGTGTAAAGGTTTTTTTAATAAACTTATACTATTAATTATTTAAGTTAATTCAATACTCAAATATGACAATTTAAGCTTTAAATTAATGGATACCAAAAGGAAACTTGTGACAAGAAGAGAGTTTTATGTATGATTATGAATGGACTTCATTTGGATATGGGCATTGTATGAAGTTGCATATCTATTCAATACGTTTAAAATATTGGGTTTTCAAAAATTTTCGGATAATCCAAGTTATACAAATATTGCAAAATTCAAACAATCCGAAATCTTACAAAAATGTTCAGATTTGGCATAATATTTTGTTAAGAGCAATTAGAACAATTACAAAAAAGGAAAACGTATCTTAATAACTTATTAAAACTAGAAACTGACTTTTGAATTTTCTCTTTATAAATAGCTCAACTTTATCGTAAGTATTTCTTATATTCCCCATAAGTATTTATGAACTTAACTTTTGGTATAACTAAGTATCCCTTGTATTCCAAAACGTTTTACTATAGCTAAACTTAGTTTTAAAACTAATGCTGTCTCTATCTGCCTACGTTAACAGAAATGAGTCAGCCTCAGTTTTATAAGCTTAACGTTAGTTCACGTTTTAGAATACTTATTTAACTTTTTACATATTTTACAACAACTTATTCAAAACAAATTGAATGTATATAATACTCATAATAATTATGATTAATGCCATATTATTATGTAGATTTTAAGACAACTGAATTGTTTTTTTAAAATTGATGTCGACTCTGATGTTCATATTTAAAAAAATACTTAATCATAGTGGATTATTCGTTAAGTTTACTGGTAGCAGTTTAAAAAATAAAATTTATCTTGTTACAAATTTGTTAGTAGGTATCAAAGAACCTGTCTTCAGTCAGTTAAAAGCATAACAAATTTACAAAAAGGATAATTTATTGTATGAAATACTCTTTGTATTTTGGGTGCATACATTTTACAAAATAATAAACCTAATGATCCATCCATCTAAAATATGAACTCAGGATCGACACCATTGTTGCAGAATACATTCTGTATGTACATAGTTTTAGGGCTCATTATTGTTTGCAATGTATAATTAGTTAATATTTACAATCATTATTAATACCAATGACATTTGTTAAATATCTTATGATGTTTAGAAATATTTTACAGCATTTTTGAATATTTTTAAACAGCTTAGTCTTGTAATATAATAGTGATATTAGAGTAAAGTTTTAACTATATATTTGTGAACTATTTATTTGTTTAGGCGGGACCGTGGATAGCTCTAAGATTGTCTTCTTGGATGTTTAAAGTTAAAAGCAAATAAACTTTTCTTAAAATTATACCGTTTTTTCTTTTATTTACTTTGATCAATCGGGTCAGGTTTCAGGACTGAGCCACGATAGCATAGTTGGTAGTGCACCTGACCCAGCATATCATGGGGTGCGGGTTCGAATCCCGCTCGTGGAATTTTATCAACACTTTATCTTTTTATATAGAACCATAATCATCCAATCACCATGTTGGACATAGTTGTATATGTGCAAGTTATGCTAATCGTGCTAAAAGTCCACAATAAGTTACAGTGATAGTCTGAAAACAATCAACTGGAAAACGTTTATATCAAAAGAATAGACGGCAAAGAGACGTTTTAGATGGTTTCAAAACATTTTGTTTCTCTACCTCAAGAAAAGCTGAAAACTAACCATCATATAAGATCACTCTACTTACTACTACTTGTTTATCACAGGCGTATTTAATTATCTATCCATTTAAATATAAATCAGGCTCGAGGACCAACATTTTTGTAAAACTATACTTACTTACTGCCCCAAAATATAGTTATTGACATAGAATCATACCTATTTAAATTTATATTTACTTACATACATTTTATACATTGCTTTCTTAACATTTGTTGTGATAGACATTATTTCAGAATCGTTATTATTCGATAATAGCTTGAACATAAGCTATTATTGTTATCGAAGCACAATAATTATCCTTTGTACTTTGAGACGAGTTAAGGTTCACCTATATTTAGTATACGGTTCTAAAAATAACATTTCTAGTCAGTATGTATTGGAAGCCGGTAATGCACTGGGCCAATTTCATTGACCTCGATTATTTTAAATACACTTATGATGCTCATTCGATCATTCAGCAGCTTTACAGTCCCGTATTTTTTATACAAACAAAAAAAAAGTGTAAAAAAGGTTCTCAAAGTTGTAAGTTGGTAACGCATAGGCAGCTCCCAGGAGTAGATGTCTATGAGCAAAGATGGCCGCTTCCCATCAGGTGGCTCGCCTGCTTATTTGCCGTCTTTTCTTTCTCTTTAAAACGCAACAAAAGAGCTGAATGGGAAGATACTGAAGAAGTTAATCAATCCCACCACTATTTTCTTGGTGGTATTTTCAGCGTCACCCGACTTTTTTGGGGGCGTGGCGGCGAGAAGTTTCGCGCCGCTCCCCTAGCCGTGTCAAATGAAACACCGTAAGAGGTTTTCTAGAGGGAATGACATCACGCAGTAGCGCGTGTCCCCGTTCTCTACTAGATTATCCGAGGGGTTCAGATTGGAAATCCATCCCCCCACGTTAGACTAACAGCTGCAACCCGCTCCTATTGCAAATGGGCTAAAAAACTGTCATATTGCCTAGTTGTAGGATTCTTTCATAGTAGAGTATTGTATGGCGACCACCGTAACGGTACTAGTTTACTGCCGGTAAGCAGCATTGTTTTATTTATTCTGTCTGTATACAGGCATACAGACGAACTTTTTCAACTCAAGGATACCACGCGCAAGTAACAGAAACGAAACTTAGGGTCTGTTACTTGCGCGTGGTATCCTTGATGTTGAAAAAGTTCGTCTGTATTCTTCTTCATTGCCGACCTGGAAACTAAACCTAACCCATCTGGATGATACTTGACCTCAGACGATATAAGTGTGCGTCGATAATATACTTTGTACTTTGCGAGCCAACCTATTGTTCAGTCTGAAATAAGAAACGAAACTCAGATTCTGTTACTTGCGCGTGGTATCCTTGAAAGAGTACGTCTTTTATCATAAAACAAATGAAAAACTGTATTTTCTCTAAACAATTCCATATTTTTTTATGTATCCTTTATCAATTGCCATACAAAATACAAATGGGGATTCGGATGTGTGACATTCAACAGACGACTTAGAATCGAACAAACCGACGAGGAGACGGTTTCATTCATTCTGTAGGTATGTAGGCAATCGGTGCATGTGTATGAATAATTCATAGTGCCCTATAGGGATTCTTGTCACAAAGGTAGGGGCCCAGTCTGCGCGTGAGAGCTTCAATGGCCGCCTACATACAACTCATTGATTACCAGTTGTGGGCCATGACAAACGCCTACACTTTTTATTGGGACGAGGCACTTTCATGGCTTTAATTGATTAAAATAAAATCAAGCCAAACAAGAATACGTTAATTAAAGTGAATAAGCTGGGGCAGTAGCACCAGTTTTCAACAGGAATCAGTAGTCGACACTTTTTTCCTTTAATCATTAGAAGTACGGGTCAGCAGCAGCAGCAACAGCAGGGGTAGGGGTCAGCGGTCTGCGATTAGGTTAAACAACTTTCGCAAAGGCCAGTCATCAGATGGGCTACCAATAATGTACCTATCATCTCAAGCTCTTCCGTACGTCGGAAGACACGTAAAGCCATTGGTCCCGGCTGCATTAGCAGTCGTTCAACCACTAATCCGCACTGGGTCCGCGTGGTGGTTTTTGGCTCGTTCTTCTTATCCATCCATAAGGAATGCTTGTGCCCCAGCAGTGGGGACATATAATGAAATTGTGATGTGATCGAAAGTCGCATTCACGCTAGACACCCTGATGACAAGCTAGGTTAGTTGCAATTTTAATATTCCACAAATTCTACATTTCGTCAACGCGACCGAATTGTGTATTGTACTAGGCACTTCTCAATGTACGGATATTATCGCGAAACTAACATACGTACTAATTTGCTCCAGCCTTAACCGCAGACTTAAAGCGCACGCCTTATACAGTAGTGCAACTCTCACCAATGCATGTGCTTTCGATAGTTATCTGATGCTATGTAGTTTGTAAGCCTTATCTGGCTTTGTATTGCAATAGAACAATTTATGGAACAAAATAAACAAAACTAGCTGATGTCACTCGACGACCTCCGTGGTCGAGTGGTTAGCGCGCCGGGCCTGGCAATCTGTCAATTTAGAGAAAACTGTTTTTCTGAATTGATTTCGGGTCTGGGTGTTTTTCTGTTTATGTATAATTATCCAATATCTAGTTTAACTATATTAACAAGTTTCAATGGAAGCTTATCTTGGGCTGGATAATTGGTGTGAGCGTAAACAATTTTTTATTTTTTTTTGTATGATTCCTGATTGTTATCATCTTATTCATCTTCACCAAGTTATTATGTCCAAAGGTTTATGACCACCAAGAGAAGCTCCGAAACCTCTCAAAGATTTCTTAAACTCTTATTAGGCTTTGTGTTCCTACACTAGAACGAAAATCAGGTGTTCCTAATAATTACCAAACCAATATTTTCTCCTCTTTATAAAGCCCTCGCTCAATCGTGTACCTCCTACTGGGTATAAAACCCTCCTAGTTTCAAGTCGGAGGTTCAGCCTTATGTCCACGGAGCCGATTCCACAAGCTTCAAACAAAAGAAAACTTAAAGATAAGCTATCAGTTAGCTCGTTTAGATATGTTTGCAGCTAATCTGATACGTGATGTAATTACATACATGTCGATCCCGGGTCCAGTTATGGACAGACCGTCCAGCTTAATGGCTAACAAATTGCAGAGAAAGCAAAACGGGGCCGCGTTATTATCTGTAAGAAGATATTGATAACTACGAAGAATGTTAGTAAAAGCCTTCTTACATTAAGTGCCTTACAAAGAAACAAAGAATAAGGTCCGAATAGTTATTCCGTCTTTTGTTTCTGTCATGTAAACGTCATTTCAAATTAGAGTAAAAGAGACAAAACACGGAATAACTATTTGAAGCTTAATCTTTGTTTATTTGTAAGGCACTTAATGTCTAGGTAACGCTATAATTGGGTTTCCTTTACGGGATTCAATATAAAAAGAAAAGATTGGTTCGAAATATTTTGCGTGCCTATGACATTCAAACATGCTTCATTTTTTTAACCTTACTAAACATAAGTAACACATCTTTTACTCCATAATTTTTTTTTCTTTGTAACTGATCAAAATATTTTATCACTAACAAAGAAAAATATAGGACCACTTCTAAAAGTTTATTATGCATTTAGTAGATATTTATTTATTTATTTAATTATTTATTGATCAACAAACACAATATCATTACCTACAGGATATCCCAATCCGATAAAGTGGTCTCTACTGCTTATAACATATAATGTTCAATGATATTCTTGTGAATTCACTCGGAGAACACGAAAAAATATCAATCAAGTTGGCAACTAATCATATACACAATATACGGTAGAACCTACTTTGGAATCAAGTGTAACATTGATCACAGCTCCTGTTCTCTTCAGTGGTCTTCCACATGTAGTTCTACGGTATGACTCTGGAGGGAATCGCACTAGAGACGCCTAGATCGCTAGGGACACCCATATTTGCAGCTACTTAAAGATTTATAGCTGCGATCAATGTTACACTTATATTAAAAGTAACCCCATTCTACGGTACGTCAAAACTGTAAAGCCAGCCTGCAGCCAACAACAAAAACCTTAAAATCCAACCAATTATCTCCTTCCACGTTTATAATTGTCATAACCAACAACATGTTTTTAAAAATAAAACAATGTTTACTTTAAAAAAAATACCCTTGATGCGTGCGTTCGCATCATAAAGATTATCATCTGGAAAGTAATTGCCCTATCGGGATCCGTCCGAGCCTTTTAAGTAGGTCACAGTGGGAGCTGAAGACTCTTTGTTCCGGTAATATGCGCATATCCGATACGCGCTCTATTTTTATGAAGAATAGTCTATTTATATTCAAACCGGTTGCAGTTGAATCGTCGTTGTTTCGACTTTGATGCACATATTGTGTGCTTCCATTTTATTAGTACACAGGTCGCACAACAGACTACCAGACTTTGAACTTTATGAAGCTGACATATGGTTGATTATTTAAGAAATTTAATAAATTGGATAGGATAGATTTTGGGGGTTTAAAGTTACTCGCGTCCGTAGGTTAACCATTAAGACCCTACATGTGACTGTCTGAGTGGTAGAGCCACGCTGCGTTGCAGCACGAGAAGGGCCGGCTCGCCCGGCGTAATACCACCCTCTCACAGAATATCGGCGTGAAACAATGGCACTCGCTGCTGTTGTGTTTCGTACGGTGAGTGAAAGTACCGGAGGCCCATCTCTCACCCCTCCCCCTCCCAATTCCTACTCCCTCCTCAAGATCCAACTCTTTCTTTAAGGCCGGCAACGCATCTGCGATGACTTTGGTTTTGCGGGGGTGTCCATGGGCGGCGGTGATTACTTTCCAATAGGTGACCTTTTGTATGATGGGATCCCAGGCTGGTGGTAGATCTCAACCATCTTCTCTATTGAAATTAGGATGTTTTTTTAATTACAATAGCTTCGCGTATCATCCTAGGGATGAATTGTTGTACTCTAGCGAGTATTTGTGGTTTAGCGAATCTGATGTAACGATTGGGCTCCTCTAGGGCATGTTCACAACACCATACTGCCAGAGCAAATCTTTCTGCGTAAAACGGAACGCACCTGATTAAATTTAAATTAGGGTATACCTACAAGCTACTAACTAATTATGAGACGACCACACCTCAGTCTCCCTGTGACCACAGACCCTGCAAAGGGTTCGAAACGTCAGGATAAACATTAAAAAGTAATGTGTAAAATAAACGCGAGTAGATCCGTAAAAGTTGTTTCTTCCATAGACTTTGAAATTTATGTGAATGGCATATGGTAAAATATTTATTGAAGAAATTTGACAGTTCTGGATAAGTTGATGTGCCGGCATCAGTACATTGTATTTATATATTTTGTGAATTACGGTCGAATATACTCGTAGATAATGTAATATTTTAAAGTAATAGGTTTTTTTTTTCCTTTAGTTGATGGCTTCGTACGATCAGCACATTTAGCCAGTGTCAAAGTAATTTTTCTTACAAGTAATACATAAATAAACAATATTTCCTTCTTGTATCATCATCATCATTATCATCAGCTCATTTTATGTCCCCACTGCAGGGGCACGAGCCTTCCCTATGGATGGATATGGAGAACGGGCCATAAACCACCACGTGGGCCCAGTGCGGATGATGATGAATGATAATAGAAATGAGAAGTGAAATGATATATCCCTCAACCCCTCGAGTATCTCAGTAAAGATGTGGGGGCTTTACTAGTCCTCGGGCGGACTTCTTGAGATAATTTAAAAAGTGACGTTGCACTGTTTTGTTTCATTTGCCAACACTCACTCAAGAACACTTAATGGTTAATAATCCATCGTTATTTTACATTAATATTCGAAATAACACAAATTTTAGAAAATAAAACAAAACCGCAGACATGACTCTTCACTTTCCCGCCAAGAATAATATTTTAAAGTAATAGGTTACGTGACAACACTCTGACTTACCTACGCAGTAGAGGTGTTCTTTGTTTATGGTTTTTGCCTTTATAATATTTGTCGGCGGCAGACATTTCCTAGTCAATGACCTATTGAGTTTTTGTGCCTATTCAATAGCCGTACCGTATCGAAACGAAGTAAATTACCAGCGCGGACGCATAGGCACAAACAACGACACTGAAAGACGTATAAAGACATCACTTATTATAATATCAAAGAGTGTGTTAAAATGTATCTAGTTTTATTTAAGAAATTCTAACATATAAGTAATCAACGAGTCAAATTCAAAACTTTAAATTCAATTTAATATCATTGTAAAAATGGATATATGTATGTATCTGATTAATTAGATATGTTATATTACTATTATTATACTATTTGGTACACAGCCTGCTTGCTTATGGCAAAAGCACAGACGTATATAATTATTATTAGAAATCATAAAGAAAATACAAATAGGTTTAATTAATAATTTATTTTAAATTTAATTTAAAGTGCCTAATTTAAGAAGCTTACATTTTTATTATTAAATCTGAATATTTTAATCACTTCTATAATGGCAATATTACCGGAGTCTGGTTCGGTTGTTGGTAGTTGGCTAGCTAATTAGCTATCACCATCTCATCTGAGTCTAATGTCATTACAACAATATGTTAGAAGCATCTTTGTGTTCCAACAGTAAGAGATAAGATAGCCTTGGTAGTTTAACAATCCGGGGATGTGCTCTTTCACCATCGGTTATATTGTCAATTACCATCAAGTGAGACAAAGACAGACAAAAGCAAAAGGAATATGCAAATAAAGAATTTAATCATAATTATAATGTTTCTTTGACAATTCCAAAAATAGTATTGTACCGTGTCGAAGTGTAATAAATTAACTGCCGGAAGCTCAAACAACGAATGTGACGAATATAGACGTTAGAAATGACTTCAACGAACCGGTTTGATTTAGGAATAGCTCTTGGACAGCTGTTATTGGACGTTGTGCTGTTGAGAATTAGTTGCTGTAGTTTGAAATATCTTTACCTTTTATTACTTTTACAGGTAAGCACTTGGCCTCTATTACACCTGATGTTGTCTAAGTGATAATAAAGCCGAAGGTAAGCACACTTCACCCGATATCCATAAATACGAGAACAGGCTGTCTCATCTCTAACTGTAGGAACGCAACAATTATAACTATGATGTTTTATACTTAGATAAGATGGTAGTGGCGGTCGTTTCACCAACAACATGTACCTATAAACATAACGAACAGGCGATAGTTACTTGCTGGGAATCGAACCCGGAACCTCTGTGTCTGACACCGACTATTTTCGTACATTACATTTTGAAATTAAATACAGAAAGCATTTGCGAGACACTCAAAAAGCCAAATAAAATTGCGTTTCATCCCTCCATCTCGGAAAGAGTATTTTTGCTCTTCGATATCTGAGTGCAAAAGCGGTTTTTATCCGCTAGAGGATAAAGTAAATTGAATTTAGAACATCGTGTGCTCTAAGTTTGTGAATTTAAAACATCATTAAACCTATTTACTTCTACCTCCATGGTGCCGAATTTATCAGTACACAAGTCCCTAACACCAACATTAATACTAACCTACAACAAAAATATTACACTCAAATTAAGTAACTGTAGCAACGTTACTTTCAATTTTTCTTAATTATACCTAAGTATAATTTAAAGATTATTCTGTAATACTTACCTACCTATCATAACGTAGTAGTTAATACCTAAACTGAAATAAAAGTATCTTGTGATTGTAAATGTTTTTTTTTGCATTTAGTTATTTCCTCGCTGAGGTGGGATGAAAAGTTACGTGTTGCACTCGAGTGCAAAGATTTTTCACCTCGTGCTCTTTTGATTCCCTCGCTAACGCTCAGGATTCTAATTTTTGAATCACTTGCTGCGCTCGTGATTCAATTTTAGAATCCTTCGCTTGCTCGGTCATCAAAATTGAGGACGCGGTTAAAAAGCAACTTTGCACTCTTGTATAACAAATAACTATTACTAATTGGTGGTACAATCTTGATGTTTTAATTTCTAATTTTGATAATTGATTATCTAACTAAATATTATTATTGTATTAAATATTTTAGATTTTATTCTTAAGTTAAGAGTTCGAGCACGCGAATACCAGACACAATAGAATTTTAATTGTTATCGGCCACCTGGTGGTCGATCGACGCTCAAGGGGATAAAGTACCTTTTGTGGCGTCAAGTGAATGCCGACCACAGTCCCGTCAGCTTCACTTATTAGTATAATAGTACCTGGATGACCGAGCTTTGCTCGTTATTTTTTTTAATAATGTTTTCTAAACACGAAACCTAGCTAGATCGTTTTATTGCCCCCGAAACCCCTGCGTACTAAATTTCATGAAAATTGTTGGAGCCGTTTGTGTGATTCAGATTATATATAGAATTGCTCGTTTAAAGGTATTAGATAGATATATAGATAGATAGATTATATATTTTCGAGTCAGATGTAGATCTGTGAAAGTGTGAAATATTAATTGGTTAAAATAAGACTATTGTGAAGTGACAATAAACGTTGATTGAACTTTTATTCCAGACTTTCATTTACTCACCTAACATGCAGTAAAAAATAGCATAACCTAAATAAATATTGTTTGTTATGCAGCAAACAAAGCTGATTGATTGATGTTTGTGCATGACCGGACACCATCTGTTAAGGCATCCGCAGAATACTCAGTGTCGTGGCACTCTGTGCCGTGGCTTAAGCTACTTTTTGACTTTGTTTCTTAAGTTGCTGTTGTATATGTTGTTGTATATTTGAGACAAAAAAACTTTTATTAATTAATTTACATACACAAGCTTCAAAACAGTTATGAATAATATAAATAAATATAAATATTAGACAACATCACATACCTACATTGTTCTGATCCTAAGGTAAGTAGCTAAAGCACTCGTTTTATGGAAATCTGAAACAACGACAGTACCACAATCACCCAGTAGGGTTACTCTTGAAACACAATTGCAATAATCAATTTTCAATCACAAATCTAAAAAATTCAAATGGCACTCTTAAAAGCGATAGCGCCACATTGGAATTAAATTGCGTGGAAATTGAGTGAACAAATTATTATCGAGATGAGGCGTTCCGAAATTGCGAAACTTATCCCAATATCGATACATATCAATCGCATTGGAATTGTATTGAAATTGAGTTTGCGTCAAAAGTAGCCTACCTGACCCGCCACAATATCGAAAAGTTCGTTTTCAACATTGCCCCGACCGGGAATCGAACCCGGGAAAGTTAGCGCCGGCGCCGCCCAAAGTCCGGCCACGAAAGCCACTCGGCTAAAAAAAACCATCATAGTTCCTAATATATGTTTACATGAATATACAGGTCGGCTTTTTATCACCATTCAAACTTTCTTAGATGACTCCCGTGATACAAACGAACAACTTTTACTATTGGACCAACTTCCTAACTCTAAAAAAAATCAGCTGTTCCATACAAAACATCAATATTCATTCGACCAAAATGTATGGAGCAGCTGATTTTTCTTTCGAGTTAGGAAGTTGGTCCAATAGTAAAAGTTGTTCGTTTGTATCACGGGAGTCATCTCAGAAAGTTTGGATGGTAATAAAAAAAACAACCTGTGAACTAAAATGGCAAGTAAGCTTACAGTATAGGGATTCCTGTTAGTACTTCATCTATTCTCGTATTAGTGGAGTTATAATAGCTTATTGCCGAGCCGTCCGGTTTTACTTCAATTTAATGGTAGATTTATAGTTATGGTCGGAATGAAATATCGAAGCACATAACCTAGTTCGGCTGCTGCAGTAAGATTCGCAAATTAACATAGAACTTACTGTATGGCTTGGGTACTGAGTGCCAAGTGCAAGTTTTATCCATCTATGGTTTATTTTTATTTTTATTCCTAACAGTTGACGACGTTAAAACCAGAGTGATCTAGGGGCCATAGTGCATCTCATTACTTAGATCAGTCTGACATGCCCTCTCTTTGCAGTCCGCACCAATTCTATAGTGAGATGTTGTGATTTCTCAATGAAGTTAGCACTGAAGAGCACTTAGATTGTGTCATCATCAGCTCATTTTTGTCCCCACTTCTGGGGCACGAGCCTTCCCTATGGATGGATAGGGAGAACGGGCCATAAACCACCACGCGGGCCCAGTGCGGGTTGGTGGTTGTTAACGACTGCTAATGCAGCCGGGACCCACGGCTTTACGTGCCTCCCGAAGCACGGAGGAGCTCGAGATGATAAAATTTTGGTCATCCATCCGATGACCGGCCTTTGCGAAAGTTGCTTAACCTCAGCACTCGCAGACCGGGCGCGTTAACCAGTGCGCCATCGTCTACAACTATCGTCACTAACATCCGATTATAATATTTATTTTTGAAAAAATTTGAAAATTTTTTTTGAATAAATGTTGAAAAAATCCTGCTCGTGGAAATTTTTTCTACATTTTGTGTTTTTATAATTTGTTCGCAACAAAATTTTCGTTAAAAATTATTTGAACATTTATAAATAGCTTGCTTACTTCTTAACTGATCTTTAAGATTTGTAAAAATATTATAATCGGATGTTAGTGACGATAGTTGTTGACATTGAATGGGCGCCTTTGGCTTTCAAAGTAAAAAAAAGTGTTGAATAACTTCGGCGGGCTGGTTAGAACCACGATAGCTTAGTTGGAAGAGCTCCTGACCCGGAATGTCAGAAGGGTGCAGGTTCATATCCTGCTCGTGGAAATTTTTTCAACATTTTGTGTTTTTAAGAATTGGTATGCCAATATTGACAATTGTCCTCAACTAGTAGTATTTTTTGTGCATTATTAACTGCTGAGCGACGACCTCCGTAGTCGAGTTGCTTGCAAGGACTTTGGGCGGAGCTAGCTCTGAGATCCCGGGTTCGATTCCCAGTCGGGTCAACTAAAAACGAACTTTTCGATATTGTGACGGGTCTTATCGTCGTTGTTTCTGATTTCCATAAAAACGAGTGCTTTAGCTACTTACCTTTGGATCAGAACAGTGTTTGTGATGTTGTCTAATATATTTACATATACCTATATATATTTTTGATTATTAATAACGAAAGTTAGTCATTAGTTCAAAAATTGCCCCCCAGGATGCTTCAATGCCTCATTAAATGCCTACACAAATTCTTTTTAATGGTGAACAAAACTTACTCTAGGTAGGTACTCAAAGTACTATACTAGTATCTAAGCACTCGGATGGGCTTTGAAATTGACAGTCAAGTAGAAAATTAATAACGACCCACCTACGGCAGTCATAGAAATCGTCAAATACGAACTACAAAAGCGCAAAATAAGGAGACTGCAGAAGATAAGCTTCGTTTAAACGCGCTCGAGCAACAGACACTTAACACACCCAGTGCGGGTTGGTGGTTGTTAACGACTGCTAATGCAGCCGGGACCAACGGCTTTACGTGCCTTCCGAAGCACGGAGGAGCTCGAGATGATTTATTTTAGTCACCCATCCGATGACCGGCCATTGCGAAAGTTGCTTAACCTCAGCATTCGCAGACCGGGCGCGTTAACCACTGCGTCATCGAGCTCCTCGTCCGCTCCGTGTTCGTGCAAGGGGTTTACTGTGTTCGTTGCTCGAGCGCTATTGTATGGAGCTTAACCTTCTGCAGTCTCATTATTTTGTGACAAAGGGGTGTAGTCGATCGATACTCAGTAGCCGCCGGGAGCTGCACATTGCGAGGGAAACTCCACGGTGGCATGGCGAACTTAACCATATTAACAACTCTGAACTTCGGATGTGGCATTTTAGTTTTTCCTTCTTAGCTCTCTTATAAACATTATTTATAATTACGGTCTTACAAATAAACAAAGAATAAGTTTCGAATAGATATTCTGTGTTTTGTTCCCGTCATGTAAACTTAATTTCAAATTAGAGGGAAAAATATAAAACACATTTTATGTAATGCTCGCAAAGTTTAATAATGGGGTTTAACGAACACTATCATAGTGTCACCAGCGTTCGACCCTTTAAGCATATAGTATACATACCCACTAAAAACTTAGAACTGATAGGATTAAACTCCAAAATGTTTAAAATGAAATTAAAAACCTGGTTGATGGGAAAAGCCTTCTAAAATTTAAATGAATATTTCGACCCATTTTTACGTTATATTATTATTTTTTATATAAGAAATTGTTTTTTTATTTGATTTTTTCTAATTAAAAATTTTATTTTTATGCTACTGCTGTTAATTCAAGTAAATTACAATACCTAAAAAGGGTAATGAAGTTTATTCACCTACATTTTACCTACTATAAAATCTTTATGTAAACACATACTTAAATATATTTGTATTTGTAACTCCTGCGGGGAGTGCAGGTGCTCCGTGTGGCCAGGATGATCCAGGAGTACCGTTATAAACAATAATCGAAATGTGGGAAGTGACCCCAACCGTAAAACGTTAATAGCCTGACCGTGACGATAATTATTAAAATGTCCTGTTAACACGTTAATAATGGTTAAGTGGTTAACCCCTCTACAAAACAAATGAGCGCGGAGAACGCACATTTGCATCTGTTTAAAAATATTGACCTTTCCAAATTTCATACATACTCGTACATTCTCACGTACTTTTCGCAAAAAGGGGTATATTTCGCAAAAGGAGCATCAAAATCATTAATATTTTTTTTTTATAGATAGCTCGGCAAATGACTCCATCCCACCTGATGTTAAGTGGAAATATAGTCCAGACGCGAAGATAACTGGTGCAGCGTGAAAACAAACGTAAATTTTAAACAAACACCTTGTATATCGCACGTAGAGAAAAAACGGAGTCAATATTCCACTTAATTGTGCTACTATGATGCTTTGACTGGGAGTAAAATGTGTCTTCTGGGATCAGCCTACCAGAATCCAGAAGACTTAGGGCTCTTCACCCTCAAAACCGGTGCCAAGCTTATGGCAGCTGAGGAAGAAGAGTGATTGGATGTGGTTGTACAAAAGTATCGACGACTGGTCGACTTCTGGAAAAGAAACTTCGGCAGACCCCACTAAGATAAGATAAGATAAACCGGCGAAAATGTAATGTCCAATATCTTTCTTTGCTTCTTCGCACTGAGTGCATCGTATGCATTGTATGCTTACGTTGTGGCCCGCGTCTGCGAGACACCCCCCGGCACGTGCGTACATTCGGTACCCTCTTCAAAGACACTGCTTTCCAAACTGTACAGTGCTCAAAGACGAGGGTTTGTTTATTACATAAGTAAAACTCATTAGTTACTTCTGATTTGGATCTATCTTCATAGTGAATTTAATGGGGCAATTATATTGTAAGGAGATCACGTGTCTTTAACTATATACATAAAGGAGGCAAGACTACCATCTTACCTCTTTTATGCAAAAAGTAAAAAAATACTTTATTATATGTGTATGTGTCGCCGATACTAATATTTTACCTTCATTGGTAAAAAGGAGTTGACGGTTCGGTGGGTAAATGTGCCAAGGGTTTGATTACAGCACCGCAAAAGTACAATTGTATTAACCATTAAATATTTGTCTTATATGTGTCTTGATGACATACAGGACTGAGACGTGGTCGCTCACTATGGGCCTTATCAGAAGGCTCAAGGTCACTCAAAGAGCAATGGAGAAGGCTATGCTCAGGGTTTCTCTGCGTGATCGAATCAGAAATGAGGAGATCCGCAGAAGAACAAAGGTAATCAACATAGCCCGAAGAGTTGCTAAGCTCAAGTGTCAGTGGGCAGGGCACATTGCTTGCAGACTGATGGCCGCTGGCGCGGAATAGTCCTTGAGTGGCGACCGCGTACCGGAAAGCGCAGTGTGGGCAGGCCTCCAACAAGGTGGACTGACGATCTCGTGAAGGTCGCGGGAAGCCGCTGGATGCGAGCAGCACAAAACCGGTCGTTGTGGAGATCCTTGGAGGAAGCCTTTGTCCAGCAGTGGTCGTCTTTTGGCTGACATGATGATGATTTGTTTTACTATTTATCGTACCTTCACTGTACTAGCTTTTGCAACCCGTTCGCCCTTATAGGTTTAGGAACTAGGAAACAGTAATAAGTCAAATATTTTGTTCGCAGGCCTACGAATATTGATTGGCATCATAGTCACGGAGAACCTCAGGCTCAGACCTACATAAATAATCACGGCTTAACGTGCCTTCATATATTTATGGTGATCTGGCATTGCGAAAGAGACTTCACTTGTAGCCAGAATGCGTAATATGCGCGCCATCGCTATAAAACTCCTTATTCATATACATTATTGTTAGTACAGACGCCTGCACTATAGACTATCCAAAACTGTCAAATTTCTTTAATACATGTTCAACCTTACTTACTAAATGTATAAAGTTCAAAATCTTTTTTTTTTATATTGACACGTCATAGTGACCACATCCTGCCTGATGGTAAGCAGCCGATGCAGTCCAAAATAATGAGAGCGCTCCTCACCGTGGAACAAGCACGGTAACAAGCGCACCCATTCATGACGGCCTGCATAAATGCCGTTTCACGCCCCGCTTAAAAGACCCGGGACTATAGGAGCTGGGAAACACATGCGCCGGCAAAGAATTCCAAAGCCGAATGGTTTTACAGAGGATCGACTTGCCAAATTTTTTGGTACGAGTACTGATTGTCTGTACAGTATGATGGTGGTTCCTAAGACCAGCACGTGTAGTCCGGGAGAGGAAAGGAGAAGGCGGGATTAGATCAAAAAGTTCTTCAGAACACTCACCGTAGTAATTCCGGTAGAAGACACTCAGAGAAGCAATGTCTCTTCGCAGCTGGAGGTCCTCTAGAGAGGCTGTAACCTTAGCATCTCCAATAATGCGTACCGCTCGCCTTTGCAGGATATTTGACAGTTTGTGGTACTCTGATGTGCAGACGTGTGTACTGTAAGGAGGTTATATGCAGCTCATAGTAAAAGTTAGTTTATTGCATTTGTATGTAAGCCTCTTTAGTCTGGATGAATATTTGAATCATCGAACATGTAAAATTAAAAAGGTTTGCAACGGTTTGAGACAATCGATAGACAGGAGCGAGACAGCGTGCTCTGAAATCGGTTTAATCTAATGTTAATTATTATTTAGAATTCAAGGAGCAAAGTGCAACTGTTGTTCATGTTTTATATCCTAGTAGGATTCCCTAAGTAGTGAGAACACTACAATACCTACAAGTTTGAGATACTCTGACAGTTACAATTATAAATTATTCACCCCAAAATTGGACCTGTGACTTCATCGTATTGGTGACGGTTGATTGATGATCTTAATAAGTAGGTTCATTCACTATGACTTAAAGACAATGGAAAATTTAATTAATTAATTCAGCTAGTTGATGGCTTTGTTTGTCTTTTTATGTAATAGGAAAAGGTATATGGACTATATCTTAACTAAAAACATTTAGTAAATGGGGAAGGACGTATCTAAATCTTTCTTAGTAATACTGTTATAAACACTGAATTTTAAATACTGATCAAATCTTCTATGTAATTAATTCTGAACTGGTATTTTCTTCATAAGACATCTATTATTGATTCACTTACAAAAAAATATCGTTTCTAATACCCTAATTACCATACAAATAAATAAATTCCCGAATGTCAAACAATATTCAATTAACTTTGATTTTAATATCTCGATTAAGTTAACAAGCCTCATAGATGTTATGGCAAATGAAACAAACCAGTGTTTTCACTACTATAAAACTACTTGGCATCATATTAGTCCACCGCGTTGATAAATCTCTTATTAATAGGGGCCCAATGCCATTAGCACTTTCACTGCCGATTGTAGGCCGAATGGCAATAACTGGCGTATTTTTAGACAAACGAATCGAAAGTAGAACATCACTTTAATCTTAATTGCGGGGATATAACGGCAGTGCCTTTGTTTGGTAAACAGACAAACGTAAACAGATGATGCGATCCAATACGAATGGTTGAAAAGGCAAAGACAAATACTGGATTTATAACGAATTCTTTCACCGTTATCGTTAGTGCAGTTAGGCTTTGAAACGCCTTGCCCTTGCAATAGCATAATGTCAGAGACGAAAAGATTAGGTAATGCTCACGTACCAATTTAAACACGTTTTTACTAGGATCTTTTCAGCCCCCCTAGACAAGGGACAAAACGCTAGGCTAATAATTAAGAACAGATATATTAAGCTCCCATACAACAAACGTGTATTTTTTGCTGGTTTTTGCTCGATATTGATAACGGCAACAGGTAGACGCTTGAAATATTCACTGAATATTAAGTTATATTATTCACTTTAAAAATAAATAACTAAATTAAAATAAAATTAATATTCAAGGCATACAACAAACGTGATTTTGTTCGAATTTTTTTCTGGAAACGATAACTGGTAGAAACTTGAAATATTTTTATAGATAATGGCACGGAACCTTTCGTCCGAGAGTCCGACTCGCACTTGGCCGGTTTTTTTCTCTCGATACCCTTAGTGGTCGGCTCGACTTTGCAATAAAGGATAAATAAATAAATAAAATAAAAGAAAAGTACAATAAATGCGACTCATACAGTGTGTAAACACCTACGATGGCATTTTTAAACGTCCCACGTTTTGCGCCCACATTTGGAGATTTATTGAGACATGACAGTATTGATTTCAAATCTAAAATCAACTCGCGCGCTCGTATCAACCTACTTAGTAGGTACCTTCGTAACTGTACAGAATGGAATATTTGATGGGACGCTTTATTCAATTTTGTTGCAATAGCACGGTAGGGACGCAGTGTAGACTGCCGAAATGGAAGAGGGAGAAATTATATCCATGGCTTTTCCTATAGGAGGGTTAGCGTGTCTGGCGTCGAGGTACAATGGACCCCGTGGCACAGCTATGGTTGTGTGTTTGTGTATAAACCGCCGACGCGCCGACTGCGAGTTCGCGGCGAGCTACGGACTTGATCGCGCGTTTGCACGACTCTTCCTAGTCATTTCTCAAAGCAAGAAATCGATCAGTTAAAAAAAGAACAACTTCAAATTTGCCGCGCGTGATTTGAAAACGGAATATTTTAAAAGTGTACGCTTAATTTGAATTTGGATCGTCCTGTGCGTAGGCAGACAGTGCACGTCTTTACAAAAGGACTTTGCTGAATGGGCACATGGGACAACACTGCCAGTAATTTTGACCAAAGAAAAATGAACGCGTAAGTTTTTTACTTTGTTTTTTTCTTAACATATATGTATTGCCATTGCGTTGTAAGTAGCTAGCTATCTGATGAAGACCTATTTTGAAGCAACTGTAAGTAAGTACCTACTCAAGAGCAAACATGAATCGTTTGATAAAAACAGAAATTGTAGTACGCCGGCCTCAGCCACCTAACCGCATGCTGATATAATTACATGAATGCATCTCACTCAGTTGCCATAATTAGAGTCTCACTCTTAGGAGTAGTATAGCCTACGTCTACGTACCTACTGCTTATAATTACAGTAATTCGAATAAATTTATAGATAACACTTATATTTCCATATAGTGATCACATAACTAGCATATACATATATGCCGTGATTAAAAGTGTGTACAAATAAAATTCATAGTGGTAGATGAAAATGCTTGAAAACGTGTTATATTATTTAAAAATCGTAGCTGCAATATGTCGCTTACTTTTATTATAAAGTATTTTTTGTGTACTGTGCGACGCACATAAACAATATCACAAATTGTTATCTACACATAGAGAAAGGTTAGTTCAAATAAATCATTCATCATCATCAAACCCATAAAAGTTTCACCGCTGGACACAGTTCGTCCCACGTTGACAGATCGAGAAATAGAATTAATGACAACATTTTCTAGCTAGCTTATAGATTATGGGTAAGTCAGTTAACGGATTGAACATGACCTTAATTATTCAACTATGTTGACAATTACAAACTGACATAAACGTAGGTACAGTAACGTAGTTTTATTGCATATTGTTCAGTGGCTACGCCCGTTGCACGCGGGGTTCAAGGCTCACATTGTGTGGTCTGTGAGACGTAAACCTTACTCCATTTGCTACAAGCTCGTAAATTTTATGCTGCTAACGATCGCACGCCTTGTCAACCGCATTGATGTTGCTTAATCACTCTTGTTATTAGGCTTAGAGTCTATAATCCAATGGCAAGCGTTGGATTTGCTGCACGCTTAATGTATGATTGTGATTCTCTGATTTGGACGTGTTACAAATTAATTCGAGTAAGATTTTTTGTTGGTGTTAATTAATTATCTTAAGAAGTCATTAGCCTACTTTTTATATAAAGTTTAATGGAAATCAATATTGAATTTTGAAAACTTGTATAATTTAGCTCTGTAAATTTTAGAGCCGCTATCATATCGGATTGCACGGAGAAGCTCAATTTATTTAATTTGGTATTCGTTGACCCGGCATTGCGAAAGTTGCTTGGGCACTCCACTGAGAGAGCAATTTTAGTTGCAGAAATTATCAACTTAGAAAAACTACAAATTTTTCAAAGTTTTCGTTAAAAGTTGCCAGTTGCAGCAACAGTATACGGTTGCAGCAACGGTTGCTGCTAAATAAACTTTTCAAATCCATAGTCAACAGTCAGTGTCTGCCAGTTGGGAAACCAGCAATTTAACACAACTTGTAAAAAATTCGAAACTCGTAACCAGAGTTGCTAGGTATGTCTACGCAGTTTTTATAGGTTATATGGAAACTACTAGTTGCGAGTTGCTTGTTGCCGCAATCGGAAATCAAAGTTGTTCTATCTGTGGAGCGCCTAACTCCCAAGATCGCAATACGAAAGCGCTAGCCGCTACGCATCGATATTCTCTTTCGCACTTCAATCACTCAAATTACCTAAGTTAGTTTCTACTTCTTTAGATTCAAACTCATTTGTCACTCTGTCGTGTGCAAAAAACATCATACCTTGCCACTCAATAGTTTTTAATGTAAATAACTTTCTCAGATGTTCAAGACCTTCTCTGATTGCTCCCATTGCAATAAGTCGGCGTTTCGTGTTTAAAAAAATGATGCATTGTGGTTTTGTATGCAGTCGTACGTCTTACCGCGGACAGTCCTTTAATTTCAAGGTTCAGAACATAAAATGTAGTGATTTAGTAACCTTTTACATTTTAAAGCAAATTATTTGTATATAGAAGGAAAGCCTTCTATAGAGTTTCTTGAAATAACTTTCTTGATCTTTACAAAAGCATGAAGTCTACATTAG
The DNA here is from genome assembly GCA_963082485.1 of Eudonia mercurella. Lineage (NCBI taxonomy): Eukaryota > Metazoa > Arthropoda > Insecta > Lepidoptera > Crambidae > Eudonia > Eudonia mercurella. The sequence goes on along the minus strand of OY720027.1, from coordinate 6,797,029 downwards.
CAACAATGTTATTTTAATTATTACCATTGAAAATGGTTATCAGATGCAAATCGCCTGAGACGTATTTTTGGCCATAGCTCCAAGGATTTTAAGAGAATCGAGATGGAAATAGTACCAAGAGTTGAGGAATTTATCGGGACACGTATGAGCGTTTGAATTTTGAAAATCAGGTGGAAACTTTTTTTGGAATTTTGATAAATGTAAAAAAAAATGGGTTTTTTAGGGGGGTTTGTATACTAAATTGTAAATATTAAAAAAAAAACCGACTTAAGAAAAAATTAAAAAAAGGGTCCTAGGGTCCTAGTTTAGCTACAAAATGGCGAATAATTTTTGAAAATCGGTTAATAATTGTGACCTGTAGGTGGTCCCTTTAGATTTGGTATTGTAGAAAAACGGGTATTTCCGTATATAAAAAGTGATGTAGCTTCTTTGATTATTGACCGATCGTCATGGTAATGGTGTTAAATGATGCGGAGCGGATGCAGGCGAGACGTGCATTCAAGTTGTAATTGTGTTATTTAAAATAAAATGTTTTTTTTCCTAAATTGTTGTATTCATTTTCAATGCTCCGATTCTTGCGGGGACTTCGAAATCTGTGAATTTTTTCATGCCAATTGTTTTTGGGTACCTAGTAGATACATAATACGTCATATTATTGTTGCTGAAAATAGCACTTCAAAAAAACCGGCCAAGTGTGAGTCGGTTCCGTACTTTATGACATATTAAAAATAAACTACTTACTAGATCTCGTTCAAACCAATTTTCGGTGGAAGTTTGCATGGTACATCACATATTTTTTTTAGTTTTATCATTCTCTTACTATTCAGTTTAGAAAAAATTATATTATAAACCTCAATATCATTTTTGAAGACCTATCCTTATATACCCCACACGTATGGGTTTGATGAAAAAATTAATTTAAATGAAACAACTTTTACGGATCTACTCGCGTTTATTTTATTTTACATTATTTAATGTTTATCCTGACGTTTCGGATCCTTTGCAGGGTCCGTGGTCACAGGGAGACTGAGGTGTTGGTCATCTCTTAATTAGTTAGTAGCTTGTATACCCTCATTTAATTTAATCGGGTGCGTTCCGTTTTACGCAGAAAGAGCTTACAGTATCTTTTGGTCTGGCAGTATGGTGTTGGGGCTGGGATTTAATATTTTGTATGATGGGGTCCCAGGCTGGTGGTAGACTCCAACCATCTTCTCTATTAAAATTAGGATGTTTTTTAATTTCAATAGCCTCGCGTATCATCCTAGGGATGAATCGTTGTTCTCTAGCGAGTACTTGCAGTTTATCAAATCTGATGTAATGGTTGGGCCCCTCTTGGGAATGTTCGCATACTGCAGACTTATTTTCGCGCCTATGCTTGACGTCGGCTATATGTTCTTTAACGCGGGTTCCTATACTTCTCTTTGTTTGCCCGATGTAAGAGAGCCCACAGTCGCAGTCCAGTTTGTACACGCCTGCATCTTGAAGGGGTATGTTGCACTTGACAGGTCGTAAAAATTGGTTGATCTTCTTTGGCAAATTCTTTGGCTTTGAAAAAATTAATTTTAAGTTTCAGTTCTAAGTATTCGAAACCCCCAAAATTTATTGTTTTTTCTTTTTTTGTGTGAAAATCTTAATGCGGTTCACAGAATACATCTAACTTCCCAAGTTTCAACAGTATAGTCCTTATAGTTTCGGAAAAAAGTGACTGTGACATACGGACGGACAGACAGACATGACGAATCCATAAGGGTTCCGTTTTTTGCCATTTGGCTACGGAACCTTAAAAAGAGGTTTCTTGAGAAAGGAGAGGTTGGAAAAGATCATGTGTTTGTGTCTCAAGCTCCTCCGTGCTTCAGAAGGCAAATGAAGCCGTTTGTCCCGGCAGCATTAGCAGTCGTTAACAACCACCAATCCGCACTGGGCCCGCGTGGTGGTTTATGGCCTGTTCTCCTTATCCATCCATAGGGAAGGCTCGTGCCCCAGCAGTGGTGACATAAAATGAGCTGATGATGATGATGATGATGTTATGATCATCTGCAATCATTTGCAAGCTATATTTAGTTCCAATATAAACATGAAATATGCAACAATTTAAATATAACACATTAGTGAAAAAAGTTGTTGACGCCAAAGCTTTCATGAAGGGTCAAATTAAAAAAATAATTTGTTTCATGTAAAACTAATTACAATAAACATAAAATTGTAAACTTAATTGTTATTTTTATATTGTAATTAAATGATATTAAACTAGCACTTTGCCCGCGACACCATTCACGTTAATTTTGTATTAAATAAAAACAATATTTTTTATCAAAATAAAATGTAACCTATATTACCTGAAACTAATGTATCACTCTATCAGTGAAAGAATTTTTCAAACAAATAAAGTCACAAACTTTACCTTTTTATTTAATAGTGTAGATATAAATTATCATGGTTCGGAAAGCAACTTAACCTGACATACGTTAATACACTCCAACCCACAGTGGGCCAGCGTGTTGGGTATGACATAAAGAGACCACCCCACGCGGTTATTGTTCCCACAGAAAGAGCTGAGCCCAGAAATGGAACCTGATGATGAATGTTTGCTAAAGTAGGTAGGTAACTGAACTACAAAAATAATCTTTATAACAAGTAAGTAAACTTTTTTGTCTGTGGAATTCTAATTAGCTTCCTCAATTAAAAGTAAACACTTTATCTAAGAACGCGCTTTTATTTTACATAATTATTAGGTATAACGTTATCGTATTTTAACTCGCTTAAAGTTCTATGCTTTATTATAGAATCCGGTAATTATGTGGTCGACCATTAAAGCAAAATGGCGTCAGAAGTGGCCATCTTACTGACACATCGATGTGCCCGCCGCTGAGTGCATACGCCATTTTGTCACTCAGTCAGAATTGACGTTCCCACAATTGTTACGCTAATTTGTTTGCCTCCGTCGCGCTTCCATGGCCAGAAAAAGGCGACGTTCAATTAAAATGAAACAAAAACCAGTGTCACACTGAAAATAGTTAAAAAAGTACACTTAAATGTTTCGGTTCATTCTGTTTTTGTTCAAAAAAGCTATGACTTAACAACAATATAATAAAGTTCGCTACCGGTCCCAGATACCGTTTTGAAGACAAAATGTTTGTTTGTTTATTTTTTTAGTTTCTTTCAAAATTATTTAAATACTTACATTTGTGAACCTTATTGCATACGCCGTCGTTTAGAAAGTTTTTTCGAAATTAATAAAAGTCCTTTTTCTTTTCGCTGCCTATGACCCTTACTGCATAACTGGGCTTATGGACTTTGCCACATTTTCAGTGGTTTTTAAGGGTTGTCTTCTCTCAAGATAAATTACAGTATGGGTTTGGTACATGATTCTTTATTTTAATAAATTCTCTAGGGCGCTTGAGTCGGTTACGATATCCTATGGGCGTATAAATAGACACCTTGTAAGAGACATTTATAAAACAAGTCAATAAAAAATGTCGAACATGGAATATTGAATCTCAAAATTGTTTGTCTTGTCTCAAGAATGCAATTTGCATAATCGCACGAGTTCAAGGTAATGACATAATCGCTGCAGAGCTGCCGCGGCGATGACAGCGCAGTGGGCCCGCGAATCTGTTACAAACAAGATCGCCGTATTGTTTGTAAACTTCTATTGTGTTGAGATCGCGACAACGAACATCGACTCCCTTTATTTGTAAGTTCTATTTGTAATCTACTTTTTAAACCACCAACAACAACAACTTTGGCTTCGTGATATTTGCCAATTTGAACACAGTGTGTTTTTTTAATTTTACTCTCAAGTACACTGTCCAAAAATTATACAATGGTTAAAGTAACTTCAATATCTTATCATGCCTATCATTATCATACATAATCATCAGCTTATATAAGTCCAATGACATAGGCCTCTCCAAGTCCACGATCCGCAGCTGCTCTCATGAATGTCTTTGAACTTTTGTATCCGTTTATTAAATTTACTTATAATCGTATTAATAAGTTTACGTTATCACAATCAGATAAACACAGTTTGTACTACGCCACGAACGTTACAGATAAATGGTGGTTCTTTTTTTACGAAAAGTGCATCGGAATTTATTTAGATTCTCAGTTATAAAAATATCAAATAAATATACGTTTGTTAGATCGTAAATACATTTTCTTATTATTATTATTATTATTATTATCTCCTTTATTTATTTTCTTTCTTAAAACTAGATTTTTACAATATTTTAATATAAAAAGAATAAAACATTATAAAAATCTAATCCTAGAGTACCACCAGCAGCGGGGCAGGGCCCAAGCTACCGGTGGTCAGGGCTGCAGAGTGAGGAACCTCCTGACAATACGTGCCGTGTCCAGGAGTGTTGCCTTCTGTATCTAACCCTTAATCCAGCCATCCAGCGAAAGTCTCTTTTTTATTATTATTATTATCTCCTTTATTTATTTTCTTTCTTTTTTTTTATCTTATTATGAAATAAATATTATTTTTACTGTACTAATTAATTATTAAAAAATTATTATAATGACTTTCCTAAAATGTTAGTTTTTAAACAAAATACAATAACAATTATTATTAATGATTACTTATTAACCTCCATATATTTAAAACTACAGATAAATTTTGAATGCTGTAATATAAAAGGCTATGTAACTAAATGGGTTAATTCAATATTATTGTTTACTCACAACTCATGTGACACAAAGGACTTTTTAAAAGGAGTTCAAAGGTTTGTTTACCCTATTTTTAAATACATATATGCGTATTTTAGAACCCTATATCTCCGCGATCGAGATTATGAATAATTAGTACAAAATGAATGGAGCGTTCTTCCCCTCGTAGGAGGGGGAAAGAAACCTTTACTTACTATCACAGGAAGGGATCTATCTAATTAATCGCGCCCACACTCGCTGTGCCGGGAACAAATCCAGTTTTGCTTTTATTTATTACTCTGAACGGTTTCGGGCGTTGATAAATTAATTTTATATTGCGAGTGTCACATGTGTCACTGCGTGACGTGATTGCACTTGATCGCGCACATGTATACACCATATTGCTTTTAAGTTTCTTTCTTTTGTAATAAATAAATGATATATAAATCATCATCATCATCATCACTAATTTACATCATTGTCAATTAGTGGTATTGACGATGAATCGAAAATCAAAAGTTCTTTTAGTAAAATTACTTAACCCTAAGGTGTTCGCGATGCCACCAAATGTAAAGCTTATAATATAATTATGCACTTTAAATAAGAACAAATAGCAATGAAATATATAATCTGTATACATGAGGAGCTCGATGGCGCAGTGGTTATCTCACTCGGTCTGCGAGTGCTGAGGTTAAACAACTTTCTCAAAGGCCGGTCATCGGATGGGTGACCAAAAACTTATCGTATTGAGTTCCTCCGTGCTTCGGAAGGCACGTAAAGCCGTTGGTTTCTCACTGGATCCGCGTGGTGGTTTATGCCAGGCCCGTTTTCCCTATCCATTCATAGGGAAGGCTCGTGCCCCAGCAGTGGGAACATAAAATGAGCTGATGATGATGATGATTAATATGTATTATCTGTTAAAGGGTTAAAGTAGGTAATAATCACTAAGCAATACAAGTAGGTAATTCAAATAGCTTTATCTGTTAGTATTATTAGATTTTATTGAAATTGTTGTAACTACAAATTGACTCAAATTGAACAATGCTTGGTTGAACAGCGTTTCTTTTCGTATGCAAATAAATGGTTGAGCAATTTATTGGATAACAACATTACTACTTCTTCGAAGATGCCAGTGTCTGCTTACTCCAAAGGAAAATCACCGTTCTGTTTCGAGAAAAGAACAATAGTATAATAAACTTTACCTTGTGTGTTTTTATTTGATTGGTTAAGTTAGTTATGCATTCGCCATATATTTGTAGGGTTCGCCATAAGCATAAAAGCAACCGTAAGCGGCACATAATATAAAACATTTTGTTTTTTAGTATTTATTTATTGTTATGTGAATGTTTAATTATTTATTATATTAAATTAAATAGATTTTTTTATAATTTTTTATATTGATGTAATCAGTCGTTATTTTTTTTTTTAATTTACTCACATTTTTCTCAAATGGATTTTGAATGTATTTATATTTTAATTTATATTTTATGTTACAATACCCTGTTCAGGACCTATGTTTGAAATTAATTATTATTTTAAGACCAACGTACACAACATAGAGCAATATAATAATTTGAATTTGAATTTGTATTTAACTGAACATGACTCCCGAACTCTAGAAACCCTCTTACGGGGTTCGATCACACTGCTTGAGGAACCTTTTAAGTTTCTCACCGCCCCCGAAAAAGTTCTGTGACCGCTGATAAAGCCGCCTGAGTGTAAAACTTTAAAAAATAATTAAAAAAAGTTGATTCCATTATAGTAATAATGGAAACAAAAACACTGAAATTAGTTGCCAAATATTAGAAAAAAAAACCAAAAAGAAACATATACTGAATTATTCCATATTGAATGGCAAACATGACTTTGTAGAATCGGGACAGCACTTCCATTCCAGCAAGGCCAGCCCTACAGGTGGGTTGTTTTGGTGCGGTCGTTGACCCCGGCACCCTCGGCGGCTGGCTGTCTACCGCACCCTCGTGCGCAGAGCACATGCGCCAAGGTCCACGGCTAGGGCTCCAACCTTTCAAACATTTATGTGGGGTGTCTTGAGAGGCAATTTTCGACCAATACTTTGTTTCGAAAAAAAAAGAAAAAAAAAATTTCGTTTTCAAGAAGGTTCGTACTGATAGTTACTTATATAATTTTCAGCACACTATATGATATATAGTATTGAAATAAAAGTTTCTAAGAATCTAAAATACAAATTCTAAATACACATCCATGTGCATACAGTTGCTGTGGCCGAAATCGGTCAGGAGATAACAACTTTTAAGAATCTGGAGTAGTGATACTTACTTCTGGATATTGGATACTTACTTCTTGAGAAATAGACTTAGGATTCCGGTTTCGAATAACAAAGAGAGTGCTTTTGAACAAAGAAATTTAAGAAGAATTTATTAACTCAAACTTATATTATGTTATCTTTTTAATGGTGGTCACGGGTAACGTGGTCACGGGCTACATATTGTGGTTGGTTTGAATGTTGTTGTTGGTACACACGTCTGCACATCAAACTACCACAACTTTATTCATATGTTTTTTACTACGTTATACATAGTTTTATAAATTTTGTTAATTTGATTTTATTTTAATTTTTACTTTTTATTAATATTTTATTCTTAATATTTCGTTCTTTTCAATTCCATTTTCAATTCAATTTTATTTATATGATTGCGATTTTAATTTATTGTTTTTATTTTGTTGGTATTTTTTTTGTTTGTTAATTATTTTAATTTTATTAATTATTGTGGTATTGCTTTACATGTTGTCTGCACATGCCCGTGGAGTTACAGCATACAAATGTTACTGTGTCCTTGTTTGTTTTATTGTATTTTCTGTTGTAACTCTTTTATGTGTGGCTAATAAATAAATAAATAAATATGGCTTATGGTTGAACATTTATTGAAGAAACTTAACAGTTTTGGATAGGTTGATGTGCAGACGTCTGTACCTAGGTCCTGTTCTATCTAAGTCTAATTTGCTACCACTATCTTATCTAGGCGTGTCACCATAACATCAATATTAATAGCATCTTCAGTGTTGACGTCACTTCTATTCAAATCAGATGGAGATCAAGTGTTTCACCTTTATAAAACATTAAGGGTGCGCCGACCAAAAAAAGCCAAAAGTGTCGTCGTCGTTAAGTTGTTTAATATATGATGAAAAACTATGGTATTACATAAACAAAATATATATTTAGTATCAAACGGAACGTGTTTACAATTAGTCCGACCCATTAATTCATATAACACACTAATATAGTTTTTTCTACAATATTATTTAAAGTTGGGCAAAAACCATGAAAGCGAGTGGTGGCGTTTAGTTGATATCTTATAGTTTAAAAAAAAAAAAAAACACAAATGTTGAAAAAATTTCCACGAGCAGGATAAAGCAAAAATTTTTTCAACATTTGTGTTTTTGTAATTTGTTCGCAACAAAATTTGCTTTAAAAATCATTTTGAATATCTTATAGTTTATCTAAATTATTATACCTTTGATTATGTCTAAACAATCACCAATGTCTTAACTACAATTCGTCCGTCTCACATTTTCGATTTGTCAAGGTTTTTTAAATTATTATTTTTCAAATTAACACGTTAAATTGCCCATACAAAATTAGTATGGCCGCGCGGTATCAAATAAATATGGACGAAGACATTTCAAATAAAATATACACTTGTCACTTACGGACGGCGCACCCTTAAGGAAATCATTTGTTTTATTGACAATGATACAAAAAAATACCATGTCTACTTTTTGTAAGATTTTCCTAATATTTATTTAATAACGAACAAGTTTGCACTTACATTGAAGTACCATACATCTTTTTCTGTGTTCACTTATACTTTAGTGGAGCCTTGTTGAACTTTTAAAATGTCGATCTTGACATCTGTCGTATTTCGACTATTGCGGTTTGGTGAGGGCTAGTGTGAACTACTTGTATTTAGGTACTTCATCATCAATAGCTTAAATATGTGATATGGTTGGGATAGGCCTCACTAAATAAAAAAAAATATAAGAAAATCTCGACTTTATAATATACTAGCTGACCATGCGGTCGTCGTACCGCATTTCTTTTTCTTTTCTTAATATAGCCTATGTTACTCAGGGCTAATGTAGCATTCTAATGGTGAAAGAATTTTTTAAATCGGTCCAATAAATTATAAGTTTTTTCGTTGCAAAAATACATACATACAAAAATACAAAGCTTTCCTCTTTATAATATTAGTATAGATAAGTACAATCAGAATCAATAGGTGATACATCAATCAATTATCATCATCAACCTACATTAGTCCATTGCTGGGCATAGATTTCTCCAATCATAACAATAGCTCTCGATGAGATCGGCCATCACACACTCGCCCAATGCGGAATGGCGGATGACCCGTCATTACGAGAGTAGCTTAACATTCAAAATGGCAACCAGAACGCGTATGCCGTTGCCTTAAACTCCTCAACTACACTCCACCAAGTTTTAACAAGTACAACCAAAAACTAAATTGACCACCTTTGGCCTAAATCTCACTTATATCTTAATATTGCTTTATTAAATCGTGAAGCGAAAACTTCGTGACCGTTTTGCGCGCACGGAGGAGTGATATGTGATAAAAGCTTCGAATAGTTATTCCATGTTTTGTTCCTGTCATGTAAACGTCATTTCAAACTAGAGTAAAAGAGACAAAACACGGAATAACTTTATCCAAACCTTATTCTCTGTTTATTTTTAAGGCTCTGTATATTTTGTGAATTACGGCAGATTTTTGAGCAATGACCACTAGTAACAGTAAATGAAGATGAGGCTGAAAGTTTTGCCGAAAAAACAAAAAAGTCAAAGACATTTTTTTTATTACTTACTTATATTTTGCAATCAAAAGGCTACATGTACAAAATAAAAAAAATACTAAAAAAATCAATCAGTCTGAGAAAGCTCGAGCTCCCCCCACACGAGACGTAATTTCTTACAAATATTTTTATTGTGCAAAAATAAAATAATAAAAATATTTTTAAGGAATTACGTCTTTATCGATTGTTAAATACTTGCAAAAGTGTTCTTTCTTTAATTTTTTCTAGTAAAATTTTAAAGAGAAAGTTATAAAGTTCAAATTTGCAAAGCATTGTTTTAGTCACTTTAATGACGGGAGCCATTGGGTGTAGGTAGGTTTTGCGTTGCAATATCCGGCGCGGGCGTGACGGCCGCGTTGCATAATGAACGCCCTCATACCATGTGCTCTAGAGACGTAGGAAGTAGCATATTTTTATTTCTACCTTGTATGGTACTTAATGTACCCATTTGTATTGTAATATACACTTTTAATAACTCATCAAAGGTTTATAACGTCTTGTATAAAGCCTTTGCCTATGATACCTTAAAGTAAGTAAACTTTTAAGTAACGACTGAGGTTATATTCGTCTTTATGTTTCTATAGGTCTTATAAAATAATGACGCATACGATATATTATGATGAAATAGTGTAGAAATAAACTTTATTTTGATTAAGTTAATCATGTTTTCTCGTTTACATAAATAAATAAAAAAGAAAAGAGAAGCAGCTTGTGTCAATCCCCGTTATTAAACTTTGTATTGGAATGCAAGCGAGGCTGAAAATATAGAACTGTCGTAAATGTGATACGTGTTAACTGCTTCTTTCGTCTAGTGATAATGCTACTGATATCTGAATCCAAAAGTCTCAAGTTTGGTTGGTGGTAGGGCTTCTAAGTCTATTTTATCTAAGTTTCAGTATTTCTTTTACGTGTAGTATACCTAGTGATGTTTTAGGAACTGACTGAGCTTACATATAAAGGCAGAGGTTTTGATTGATGTTTTAATAACCATAATAAAGATATTGATGACGTAGTTGTTATTAACTTTGGGTAAGGCTCCTTTGGTTTACATAGTGAGAGTAGCTGGTGTTGATAAATTTGCACAAAGGTTGGACAGACAGCGATCCCGATCCCAGTGTATCAGAGGACGCCCTCTGCTACACCGGGGTCAATATTTTATAATGTTTTATGTTATTTTTATCTTTATAAGTATAAAGCACCGCAAATGACTCCATTACACCTGATGTTAAGTGAATATGGAGTCCAGTATCGACGACAACTGGTGCAGCGTGAAAACAACGCAGCATCAGTTACCCTCACTCTGCCGGCCCACAAGGTCCCTCTTCACGCCTCGTTTGAAGGACCCCATATCATAGGATGGGGGGGAAACGTGTGCTGGCAAACTATTCCATGTTTTGGAGATGTGACAAAGAAACGAGTCACCAAATTTCTTAGTGCGCCATGGAATATTTGAGTCACCGATAGAAGTAATCCTATGGAGGAAGGCTCCATAGAATTACATAATTATTTATTAATTATTAATTACATACATGTGCACATACTTCTTTTCTAAACATTGTTTAGTTAGTAGAGTTTGATTGTTTGGTTCCAAACGCTAGTTATTACAGTTCGAAATAAATATACACGAAGAACCAATATCATCCTCAAATTATGAACACGCGGCAAGTAAGCCCATTACACAACACATTCCGAATGCATTGATATCCGTCACTATCGGACAGACGGCGAGCATTGTGATTACATCAAACGGCCGCTGAACCTACTTCCGCCCAGATCGGGTAAGCTCGCGCCTGATAATAGAAGCGGGGGATACGTCACTGCAGTAGAAAGTTATAATAAGACACAGTTTTGGTATCACAAAGTTTAAAGTATAACTTTTTAAGCAATCATGGTCGTTATTAAACAGATAACGGCATATTGCCTAATATGTAGTTTATTTGTCGTTCGATTACTTCAAGAATTTGATCATTCCATGAAATCTTCAAAGTTCCATCTTTTTTCAAACCAATAAGTTGATTTTAGGAAACTTTGTCAGTAAAATAATGAAATCTAAATAGTTTGTAGAAAACATAAAAAAAAAGTTCATTCAACTAACTTTATGAGGTTGAAAAGTTCACTATGAAAAGTTTATGTAGATAAATGTACTTATGTAGCAGTTTTATAGAGAAAGCAAGATACAAAATTCAGTGATCATACTGTTGTTGTTTACAATTGCGGTTACAAGAAGCAACCTCAAATATAATAGTTATTATTAGATGCTCATGTCGTCATAGCATTGTATGTAAAGGCGTTAAACAAAACCAGAGTTGGTAACCCGTTAGCGTAGTGTCATATCGATCTTGCCACACGTTTAACGAGGCTACTCTAAAAACATCACCTCTGTCTGTCACCAGGCTGTATCTCATGAACCGTGATAGTTAGTTGAAATTTTCATAGATGATGTATTTCTGTTGCCGCTATAATAGCAAATACTAAAACAGAATAAAATAGATATTTAAGAGGGCTCCCATACAACAAACGTGATTTTTTTTGCTCGTTATTGGTCGATCCTATTGATAACGGCAACAGGTAGACGCTTGAAATATTCACAGATTATTGAGTTATATTATTCAATTTAAAAATACATAATTAAATTAAAATAAAATTAATATTTAAGTGGGGCTCCTATACAACAAACATGATATTTTTCCAATTTTTTTCTCGGTCTTAATAACGATAACAGGTAGAAACTTGATTTTTTTTATAGATAATGGTACGGAACCCTTCGTGCGCGAGTCCGACTCGCACGGTTTAAAAAAAGGTTTTTGTTGCTTTTTGTGACTGTGAATGCAAAATAACAATTCATAAAAAACTACGTAGAGATAAATACTTGAATATTTGAACACTAGTCTCAATCCTTGAGGTCACTAGTTCGATTCAATCACGCCAAGCGTTTCCCTGTTGTGAAATAAAAATAACATTAAAGCTACTTATAAATGTATCTGTATACCTATAAATTCCACTTTATTTTTATTTATTTGAGTGACGTTTGAGTGTTGATATTTGACAAGACAATTACTGTTTATTATTTAATGGTAATACCGTTAAGGTAATACATAGAAATGTGGAGTTGGAAAATATTAGAAGGTTATGTAAGCCGTATAAACATGACTAAACCACAGAAGAAATGATTGTTCTTCGTAACCATGGACATGGAATATATTTATTAGTTCATATCGTAACTAAACGTAAAACAGTATTAAAGAACACAAAGACATTTTTTTACAAGTTTGTTTTTCATCTAGGTCTATCTACACTTATTATTCCATTATATTATAAATAAACAGGACACTGATCATTAACTGCAAATATAACTTTGTAATCCTATACATTTATATAGGATTACAAAGTTATTTATGCAGTTGGTGTATCTAGAAAACTAGACCGAAATTGCAAAATATTTTAAATTTTCCTTGATTTATACACTAAACACTCATTGTATTCTAAATTTGAAGCTTCTATGTCTGCTAGAAGTGCCTTAGAGTTTTGATGATCGGTCAGTCAGTGAGTGACAAAATTAAGAAGCTTTGACTAGTTATAATTCTTAAACTACTGGATCAAATTGAATGAAATTTGAAATATACCGTGTTTATATAATGCCTGCTTGGTTACTGAAAATTCAGGCTTCTAGTTTTATCCACAGCGAAGTTATAAGGGGTCGAAAATGGCCTGAACTGTTTCGAGAAAAGGATGGTACGGCCGTGCCGCTTTTTTGCTCGACTTGGCGGAAGCACTGCCGTGCCCCCAGATACAACTTAGGAAAGAGAGAGAATATATTGTAATGACCTTTTTAACTTCTAATCATTAGGATATGTAGTTCCAATTTAATATCTTCAATACAATATGTTTGAACGGCAATATATAATTTTGGCAGCGGGATGGGCCTTACTTGCCAGCGATACAATTGCAGTGGTCACATTATACATGGCTCCTGTATTATGACAGCTGTCGGTCACGTAAACATCATAGCAACAAGACGTGCGCACGCGCCGTAAGATACCGTTTGTTTGCATCTACCGACATCGCTCAATGGCTTTGCAATGGTGTAAGTTTCTTAGAAAGTGATGTAAAAACTTATTTGAAAACTAGTGGAATTATTGTTATTTTTGATAACATCACTTTTATATATTTTTTAATGTTATACGGACGGGATTTTTTAATGTTATTGTAATTATCAGGCAGTTGTTAAATTGTGTTCAAATAAGGTGAGACAGTTAAATATGTATGAGGGAACATCATCCAACAAGGTTTTCACTTTGCATTGCTCACTGTTGCATAATAATAATCAAGTCATAACATTCTAAGATCTACATATTGTTGTAATTGTTTTAAGTTCATAAAGCAAAATACTACAAACTACTTAGTATGTCCTGTATATTATTCTGTGCTAGTATATCTTAATGTAAGCGAATATTGTATTCTGTTATTAAGAAATAAATACCTTATACCGTAAATACAAATTATTTATCCTAAAATAAATAACGCCTGAAAATGCCACTAGATGAACATTTGGACGGTCCCATCATAACATGTACTCGTAGTTACATTTAATATTTAATTTTCATTATGTCTTCATTTCGCTCTTCATTCATCAATTCATTCTTCGTTCATTTCATTTATCTCCACAGCTAAAAAAAAGACGTCCTATGGGGAGTAGGTAAACAAATGCTTGGACGATTCAAAGAACTTTTCATATGTTAATTTGAATTAAAAAAAATTACTTTGATTTGGCCCACCCAATCAACACTTAAAAGCAAGACAAATCAAAGTTTTGTAAAAAGAAACTTCAAAAGGAACATCCAGTAAATTCCAACGACAATTCGTTGCATTTCAAAAATAAATACACAGATTTAAAACGACTTCCGGATGACGTAACGTGTGACTCGACACTCGTTTATGGGTGACGGGGAATAATGGGAATAATGGGAGAGTATGGTATAATTCCAGCCGCGCCGCCCCCATGTGCGCACTATGGGACGGTATCGGCCATTCAACATCTTGTCTCTGCTAAACTCTACGGTAGAATAGTGTGGATCTATAAAGGACGATACGAAATCTTCTTATATAAGAATTAAATCTTTATCCAGTGTGTTGATGTAATCTTTTAGTTTATAGATCTGAGCAGATTTTTTATTTTATTTTGGTTCGCTTTTAATCTTGAACAAAATGCTAGGACACGACTGACATAGCTTACATTAAAATTGAGGATTTTTTAAAAGACTATTATTTAATTGATTTATACTTTAATGTATTTTTTTATGTTAGCTTGATATAAGTACATGCGAGTCCATATTACAAAGCTACCTAATACATATTTACATAACAAAACAACGTAACTATTTCTTCTAGTCCACATGTTTTTTTTTGCTTTAATAGCGCATTCAGTGTACCAATGCGTTTTTACGAATTTAATACATAAGCTCACTATTGATATACGAGTATAGTATATTTAGATAAGTTTTCATCTCAGTGGTATTGAAGATTTTGTAAGAAAAAATGTCTATAAACCGTTTCAATACTACCTTTGCATTTTACAGAGTGCCCTCAACATCTTCTTATAAACGTATTGTAAAGGTATTCATTACACCGCAGTTCTAAAGAAAGGCCTGAGTAACACTGACGATCACTTAAATGGGTACCGATCAAACTGGAGCGATTAGCTGTGCAAGTCCATTCCGTAATAACTTCTAGCTCAATAGTAATAGAGACCTATTCACTGTGAAATACCAACCCTTACAACACGATATCAGAATATACAATCGGGATACACAATAGGGGTATTAGCGGAGGTGTTTAGGGTGGACGTGACAAGGTTTAATGCATTGTTCTCGGCAAATATTTCGGGTAAACATTTACTGGCTTTTGCCGCTCGTGGAAGTCAGCAACAGATCAGTTTATTACAAATGCTTACAAGGTAGACAACGGTAAATGTTAGTTGAACACCGCGTAGACATTCAGTCTAATAAATATTTACACAGTCTCCAATGGTTGTGCTTACTAACAATAATGTAGGTACATTTTAATTTTTATGTAGGTACGTAATAATTTGAAGATGTTATTTAAATAATTATTATTTAAGCAATGATTCTTGAATCAATATACTCACACCTAATACAAAGCCGGGAGGTAAAACATTTCATATATTCAAAATGTTTCTTTAAGATATACCTAAGGGGCTTTTTTATATCATATTGCATGTAATGTTTACCCAAAGAAGGTCTCACTTAGTTTGATTGTTTACATAACATGTTTGCTCAATGTACAGTGTTGCACAGCGAGTTTGGTTAAGCACCACAAAATAATAAAAAACGGCACAAGAAATACCAAATTCATGAGCTTTTTAACCGTCGATACGTTCTTAAACGTTTGATTATTCGGTCATAAAACATTATTTACTTACACCACAAAGTGCTACAAAGTATTTCATAGCAAACAACTAAAATTAATCCAAGCATAAAACTGTCTTGGCTAGTCCACACTTTCTCAACCTTTGAACTCAACAGGCTATCCACGACGCCGCACGAGTCGCGTCGAACTTAGCCGAAAGTTTATGTTGTTTTTTGGTCTCTCTCGCTCTTTCACAGGAACAAAAACACCGTGCTCCTCAAAATACAAAGCTTTTGCCTTCCATGGTGCGCGCGACGAGCTTGCATGTACGACGTCTGTTACATTGCCTTTGTTATTATATGTATCGACATAGTAGCGATTTATTTGTGTATCCAGAAAACTATGTTGTAGGTAGAACATTAGTAATTTATAGAACGTTGGGTGTTGTGTTTTAAGTCAAGTGTTCGCTGTATGGTTCTACAGCTGTTGGTTTGAGTACGTGTCGGAATTCGTCAGGCAAAATGTAAGTCGAATTTATTATTTTGTTGTAGGTATTACCAATGCAGTACGTATGCCATATTTTCATTAATAAATAACACGGTAGTAACTTCATATATCTATTACTTAGTAGAAGTTTAAAACGTAAGATATTTCAATATAATTTATGTTATTCTTGTTTCAAATGTAATCAAGTTAATTTTTTTTGGGTGGGATTCTACTAGAAAAAAACCCTAACAGTTTTAGAAAAAAGTCCTCAAGTATAATTGTTTTTATATTGTTCTATGGCGTCTTTTTGTGTTCTTAATGTACTATTGTGTAACATTTCTAAATACAAAAATGTAGCGTTCAGGAAGTTTCCATTACTATTATAACCTATCATTGAACTTTGATTTACTTGCAAGATCGAGAAAGTGCGAGATCGATCATTTTACTCTAACGACAAACAGTTATTAACGGAACGGTTAGTTGTGATTTATTTTTATTTATAGATGTGTATTGAGCCTTTATTGATTTATTAGATGCTGCTTGAATAGAACTTTGAACTGTATTTTATTTTTCTTTATTTAGTTAGGGAGGGGCCGTCGACGTCAACTTTTCTACTTCGTCCATTTGAAGATTAACTTAGTTCATATAAAGCATCGATATACCTACTAATTATGAACCTACCTATAACATAAGTAAGATAAAATTTTAACCCGATGTCATTTTACTCTCATTTTTTCCAAAACAAAATGTTGTTGTTGTTTGTTGTTGTTGTTGTTGATCTACTTGTAGAGTTTTATTTAGTGTACTATTGGTTATATTCATAGATTACTTAGGCTTAAGCTTTTAGCTGTCATTGAGAAAATAGATACGTTAATTACCCATATAAAAGTCCAATAATCAATCAATAACAAGTTACCACATTTGTTAGTAGGTACACTTACAATAACAACAAAGATTTTAAACAATTTAAAGATTAAAGTTTAAAGTTTAAATATATTTCATACAGTCGGTGTTACGAGTTCTATAACTGGAAATAATTGTAAAAAGTACTGACAAAAAGTGAGCAACAAATAAACTTAATTGGCTTAACAGAAAGAAAAACGGCAAAGCGAACAAAAACGAACAAAAACGAACGGAAAACATCTAATCCCAACAGTAAACACGTCAACAACAAGAAAATAAAATAAAAATAACTAAGTATAATACTTATGAGATTGCCCAGCAGTGGGACAGTTATAGGCTATTTTACTGTTTACTAAAGATTTCGTAACAGTTAAAAAACCAACAACCAAGTATCATCATCATTATTTACATCATTTTATGTCCCCACTGCTGGGGCACGAACCTCACTTATAGATGGATAGGGAAAGGGCCAAAAACCACCACGCGGGCCCAGTGCGGATTTGGTGGTTGACTGCTAATGAAGCTGGGATCAACGGCTTTACCGGTCTTCCGAAGCACGAAAGAGCTCGAGACGTTAAACTATTAGGCACCCATCCAATAATCGGCCTTTGATCGCAGACCGGGCGCGTTAACCACCATCGAGCTCCTCAGGTATAATGAAAACAAAAGAAATGCTCATTCTGGTCTTCTTGGCGGGAAAGTCAAGTGTCAAGTTTTTTGCAGTTAGTTTTGTTGTTATTTATGTTTTGTCGAATTTTTGTGCTTATAAACGCATTGACAAATGTATATAAACATTGCATGCAACTTCACATTTCAAATTTACTTAAGAAATCCGCATATATAAGATCTCAGTAAAGTTCTGTTTTTTTACCTACTTACGTATGCACGAAGGTGGAAGCGCACTTTACCCAGAATCCTCAAATACGGAGGCACTGGCTATCTTATCTCTAGCTGCCGGAATACGACAATGTTACTAACGTTGATTTTTTTTTGTTTTTTGCGCCCTGCCGATTTGACATACCTATAATAGCAACCCAGATGTGGGAGGAGGTGAATACTGCATGTATGACTAACTCAAGCGGTTGAGATAGAGTATGTCAGACTCCTAATGACTAAACACCCCCTGGTGTGGCCTATAGCCTTGGAAGGGCTACGTAGGTTGACGGAACGGTCGCCTCACGGGATGGGAGGCGACGACGTTGGCGTTACTCAGTCAGACTGCACGCCGCGGTGAAGTCAGCGCGTCCCCTAACAGGCGTTAAAGGGCCATCAAAGTAAGCACTTGGTTGGGAAAGTGCTTGAGCGCCTTGTTAGAGATGCCGTCGTCGGCACCCGGAGCCTTACGCGGCTTTAAGCCCTTTATGTATGACTGGATTTCGTCGGTCAAAATCGGAGGGGGAGGGGGATCGGGGTCGATAGGAGGGCGGGAGGTCGATGTCAAGGAGGTCCTCCTCCACCGCGCGAATGTGCGCCGGATCGCACTCGTGGGTGCTTTTTAAGTGTTGAATTTTTTATACCTACTTACCTATATTATAAGTCTATAAGCCTTAATTTAAAATGTAAAACTGCTGTCCGCAAATGTTCGCAATATCTAAGCGGTGCTAAGTTATAAATTATTTATTGTTGTAACACCTTTTATATGATCATCATCATTATCATCATCATCAGCTCATTTTATGTCCCCACTGCTGGGGCACGAGTCTTCCCTATGGATGGATAGGGAGAACGGGCCATAAACCACCACACGGGCCCACTGCGGATTGGTGATTGCTAACGACTGCTGATGCAGTTATATTATAACTTATCCTTTTATATCACTTAGAGGTAAATAAAGAAATTGAAATTGAAATGTGCGAAGAGCACCAAGCCAATACTTTAGAAAAGAAAAAAACTGTAGACTTTATACAATGTTAATACCAAATCCAAGCGCGAGATTGCCAGTAATTCCCCGTAATTTGGTTGTCTTGCCAACATCCGACTTAACGCAGTTTCATCGTGCGCTATTTTACATAATCATATAGTTATTTTTTTGCACCTGATGTTAAGGGCACAGAGTAAATTTAAGGGTGCGCCGTCTGTAAGTGACAAGTGTCATATATTTTATTTGAAATGTCTTTGTCCATATTTATTTGATGCCGCGCGGCCATACTAATTTTGTATGGAGAATTTAACGTGTTAATTTGAAAAATAAGAATTTAAATAACCGCTTGATAAATCGAAAATGTGAGACAGTCTATTTGTAGTTTAGACATTGGTGATTGATAAGACTAAATCAGAGGTACAATAATTTAGATAAACTATAGATATCAACTAAACGCCGCCACTCGTGTATCATGATTTTGCCCAACTTTAAATGATATTGTAGAAAAAACTATAGTGTGTTATGAATTTATGAATCGGACTAATTGTAAACACGTTCCCTTTGATACTAAATATATTTTTTGTTTATGTAATACGATAGTATTTTCAATTATATCAACTTAAACGTGACTGCACTTTTGGCTTTTTTGGTCGGCGCGATTAAGCTGAAGTGTACTACAGATTGCGAAGAGTACTAGAAGAAAGTTTGTGCCTCACTTGCCAGCCGGCTAGTTGCTTCCTCATAGAAGTGATATCAGTATCTCCATAGGTCTTGTTTCTGCTACATTTGTCTACTGTCTGTTTAGGTAGTATAAAATGCAACTTCTAGTTCTTTTTTATTTAACTACTTGCATGAAGAGGATGTGATAGGCGTACAAAACAATTTGATTTTTTTCACCCCGCGTTAAAAATATTTTTCCGTTTTTGCAACATTTTTCATTGCTGCTCCACTTCTATTAGTCATAGCGTGATATAATATAGCCTATAGCCTTCCTCAATAAATGGACTATTCAACAAATAATTTTTCAATACGAACTAGTAATTCCTGATATTTAGGTAAGATTAAATTAGGTAAGGTAAATGATGAAAAAAGCTCTTAAAAGTACAAGCTTTCTAATTTATTGTTGAAAACCATAAATACAGTAAAAGATATAATTTGAAAATATCAACATTAAAAAACAAAACAACTTCTATATATTGACGACAAAACCAACACCCACAGAAATAATAATTTAAGTGTCATCACCAGCTTATTGTGTGTCCACATTATTAGGGCACGAGCCTTACCTATGGATAGATAGGGTCCAGTGAGAGACCAACAGCTTTACGTGCGTTCCGAAGCATGGAGGAGCTCGAGGTGATATATTTTTGGTCACCCATCAATGACTGGCATTTGCGAAAGTTGCTAAACCTTAGCAATCGCAGACCGGGCGTGTTAACCACTGTGCCATAGAGCTCCTAATTTAGGTGTAAACTTTTAATCAAAATAAGTTGAATTATTTATTTTCAGTGTTACTCCAGAATTTCTACGTAAAACAGTTCGGCACTAGTCTAGTCTACCTATATATTCAGTATAGCGGCAGCGCGAACAAACTTAATGAATGCTCGCCTCTCCTGTTGACCGCGTCCATTACGCGCGCCCTTTCTCGGACCGCCTGCATGTTTGCCGTGAAATCGCTCGCTTCGATCACTTTTTGTTTGTATTCGGTTCATGTTTCACTACGAAGCACTTTGTACGTTTAAAGTGCAGTTCTGTTTTTGTATGTCTATTCTTTTAATAAATGTGGTTATAGTCTTTTCCTGAGCGAATAGACGGCAATAGAGTAGTTTCGATTAGGAATGGAAAGAGTGGAAGTACGAAGTACGAACGCAGTGGGTATAGCATTTTCAAGGGTTTAATCTCCATATTTTAATTACTCTTTTAAAAACCCATTATAACAGACCGCACTACTGTGAAGCTCAAGTATCCTTATAGCTTTTAAACTGCCTAGCGAACTCGAGGATAGTTAGCTACGACGAAGTCTACGCAAACACTCGCCCGTGCAATATTCGGTGCACACCGCCTATAGGCCTGCGATTGTGTAACGCGTACAAACTGTGTGTTTTTTGTGAGCCCGCGAAGTCTCACTCATCGTCGCTCGAGTGCGCAGCGAGCAACAGTCGGCTGAAAGGCGCTCGGTTGAATAGCGGCCCAACCCTCGCTCGCCGCTATTTGCGGAACAAAGCAGGCTTGATGCGCACGCCGGGAAAGCGCGGAGGGAAAACGCGCGAACCGCTCAGTCTCGGCCCGCGAGTGCGCCCGGCCGCGCGCGACGCTACACCGCGACGCCTGCGCCCTGGCGCTCGCCGCCACGCGCCGCGCTCGCGGCGTTACGTTTTCCGAATCGACCGACAGCACTGCCACCGTGACAGATTTTCAGTGTCAAAAGGTTGGTGACCTCACTGTAATCAAACTTAAATGCAACCTAATCGACGAAGCTTAAAGACCTGTATCTGGTATGCGCAGCGGGCGACATCTGCTCCTGTTGCCGGGACAGTAATTTCCTCGTGCGCCGCAAATGTCAAACGTACTAGGGCAGGGTACCAGATGCCTACAATACAATACTTACTATACTATCAGTAATAAAAGCTAAATTAAAGGATTCACTTATTATATCAATTTATCTGTCCTTTTTATTCTTCTTAAACTACAATGCTACAAAAAATAATTGCTTACTACACACACGTTGTAAACAAATTATACGATTCTGACAGGAATTGTCTATTTAAATAAAATTAATGATTGAACGTTCGTCCACAATACTTTCTTTAACAAGATTTCTTTCAAAGAATCAACCCAGTTTTCCATTGCGACGCCTTTAGAAGTTTTCTTCTCGGGTGGAGCTCGTTAAAATGATAGTCCGACAAAATGTGATTCAACGATCCAATTTAAATGGCAAAAGCATAAAATCTTTTCTGGAAACGTTTATCAATCCTTGCTTCGCAACGTAGCGGACATAAAGAGAAATTGTGACCTACATTGCGTGTCTTAAACTGAAATTAGATTGTGGCATTGCGTTCGTATACACTATGTAGAACCAAATTACGCGAAGGGATATGTCATCTACTAAAAATAATCCAAGATACTAAGAAGACGTGAGGTCATCCGATGCATAAATGACATAATCTTGACCCTATTCTGCCAATATCTGAACACTGAATAGATTACTGTCGTAACTCGTAGACACTTGAATAGTAAAATTGCTTAGTACTTACATTGAGTGTTTGTTATTGTTGTACAAAGTCTTCGGTTCTTGTAGAAAAATACAGCATCTATAAGCAACGGTGATGAAAAAACTGAAGACATTATTTCATTGCACATCCCGATGAAGAAAAAGTAGTACCTACATAAATAACTTTCTATTTAACCTAATGGGAAATATTTTGTTGAAACCATTATATCGCAATGCAAGATTCATTTTCCAATGGCACTCTTCTAAAACATTGTTCTTTAACAATATCTATATTTTTAAAATGATTTTTAGGCAAACTTAATTGTAAGAACGTAAGCTTACTCTAAAAAATGTATGCATGTTCAACTTAATGTCCCACCTAATATTATAAATGCGAATGAGGTGTCCTTTCTTAACGTTAAGCAACGGATCGGAATGTTTAGCGGGGGGGAGATAATATAATTCACCGAAAAAAGGGTGCCACAGGTTACTTACACAACGCTCATGAGGGCACGCGATAAAAACTTTTGTGACAGACCAAATTTCACGCGGAGAAAGCGGCAGCCGGAAGCCAGTTATTAAACATAAGTAAATAAATAGCTGTAATTTTCTCATGCACAAAATGATTGCACTTAATGTTTAATGGACGCTAAACGACCACTAGTCAGATTCGTTTTAATCAAAGCACATCCTGTGCTCATTTCCCAGCGCATCGCGAGCAGTTGATGTGTAAAATGGCTTCGCTTAAATGTCCATGTCACATGCACGGACAAGCAAGCACTTCATTGAACATCACTTTTACGAGGCTGGCCACTGCAAACTGCAAGCCGTGAAGATATTTTACTATCAATTAAATAACATGTGGTGTACTTTGCGCCATTGAGCGTGTAGCGCTTTGATGGCGACGTAATATTGTTTTGAGCTTTACCAAAGATAGTGGTTTAGACAAGAACATAACGTAGGTTCTTTAGTTTACGCGATATCCACACAATGGAATGAAGCTATTTATACGTATCTACTCGCGTGTATTTTAAATTTTATTGTAGTCTGCCGTTTTAAACCTATAGTAGCGACTGTGATCTCATTGCACAAACATAGATTTTATAACACATTTTTTATAGGTTTCTTTATTTACTTCTAATAGGAATACAGACATACACCATTAAGTCGTTAGAATAGACTATAACTGTTTTTAGGTCAATGTTAACATAATCCTAGGTTTCATAGTTATCTATATAAAGTAGGGTAATTATCTATTATTAACCATACTTTATATTATATTTTAATATATATTTTAATGATGTGTCAATAAAGGCAAGTCCTGCCGTTCGTAAGGGCGCCGGGCATGTTGGTTCCAAGTTTCAACATTATTACGAGTACGGTAGTGAATTATGGATATTACAGAAGGGGCATGAAAATAGATATGAGAGAGTAATCGTTTGCGTAGTGTGAGTCTGAGGGATAAATTAAGGAAGAGTGAGATAAGAAACAATGAGACATGATGTGATAACGTGAGTCTAAAGACGTGATGTCTATTACGAGTTATAATGAATGCGAAAAAGTATTTCGTTGTCCTTTTTTATGTATAACTAGGGGCCTGTCCCTGCTTCGCACAGGTGGTTTTTTAATATAGCCTATGTTACTCAGCGCTGATGTAGCTTTCTAATGGTAAAATAATATTTTAAATCGGTCCAGTAGTTTTTGAGTTTATTTGTTGCAAACATACATACATACAAAAATGCAAAGGTTTCCTCTTTATAATATTAGTATAGATAAATACGATCGATATTGAAATACGTGTGGGTTAAGTGAATGAGTTTTATTTTGTACAGCAACATTTGAGATTACTAGGCCTTACTTGTCCTATTTACTCTTTAAAATTTAGTTAATAATAAAAAACCTAAACAGGGTAAATATCTCGCTTAGAAAAAATACCTTTTTTTATAGTAAAAGCAAAACCTCCAAAGTGGGAGATGTGTGATAAAAAAGAGGAAGTGCGAAATGTTTTGCTTGAATGTGTCCGTGGTGTACCAAAAAAGACATGTTGGTACATTCAGGCTCTGAAACTCAACAGGTGTGATGTAGGTATTTTTCATGGCAGCTCAAATGTTGGCAACTGGCCACATACTCGTACATGTTGATTAAGAATAATAAAACCTTTTCCATAGTTGTTTGGTTTTAAGCGATCGTTTTTTGTTTTACGTTCGAATCTCAGCGTTCGCTAAGGTGACAACAAAAGTTTTATTAAATTATCTTTATAATTTTATTAGGTTTTCGATAATTGCAACTTTAGAATTTCAGTATTTTTTCAAAGCTGCAATAACACTCGCAATCTATACGAATTAAACGAAACTACAGTCCACTCGTATGTACCACAAATACTGTTAAGAAAATAATATTAAATTTAATAAAAATAGATAAGGCTTATTGTTGTAAGCTTTGGATATAGAAGCTTTTATTGTTTTGCTAGTAACAAGGAGTAATTATTACATTTCCAACAAGAAATATTCGGCCTCTTTTAGTAGCAACTTTCTAACTAACCATAAAGTTTGTTTAAAAAAAATATCTCGTCGTAAAGTGATGCTGTGAAAACTTTGTTCTACTCTAGTTGATTTTTAATATTATTTTATGCGAAGTGAAAGTTTTATGTCTATTTATTGGTACATGTTAGTCATTTCCTCACTAGAGTCAAGCATATTTAAATCGAATGACGTTTTCGAAAACATCTTTATCGAAATTATTAACCAATAATTTGTGATTTTACTGTAATTCACTCTCTTTAATAAAACATTAACTGATTCTTCTGGATTCGTAAAATTTTGGTGTTGTTGTTATATACTCGTATGTGCATAAATCTTACTATGTATAAATACTCGTAGATGAGACATCAAAATAACTAACGTTTCCACAAAACCGTATCTGCTATCTAAGCATGTTTAACTTTTATAGAATATTATTATCTTTAATAACATATATCTTTTTACGGCGAAGATTAATATCGTTTAAAGGCAACATCATCACCTGCTCCTTGAGATTATTAAAGTGGCAATTAGTAAGCGGAAAATTCACACATCTGTGTTCCGCTTTATCGAGCAGAAACTGGGTTAACCCTTAACATAGTTTTGCTATTTTAAACGATGAACTGGGTCCCTAGTGCGAATTTTATAGGACATTCGGTCAAAGTTAAATTTGATGTCTAATCATTTATTTAACATAAGCATCACAAGCTGACGTCAATACGTCAAAACTAAAAAAAAACAGTAATAGAAACTATAATTTAGCTTAAACTGAGCTTCTGAATCTAACTACTAGTGTGTCCTGGTGACAAACGAGGAGAGTAAACATTTTACTATTATTGTAGAGATGATTTATACAAGTGATTTGAGTTATTCTTCGATGCTGTTAAAAATGAAGGAAGTTGCTGGCTAGATGTTTTTATAATTATTAGCTTAAATTACTTTTTTGATTTTGCCATAATGTTCATGAATGTTAAATATTCCTTGCAAGCTAAGAGTCTAGTCAAGTGCGGTCCAAGTGTTTAGCAAAATGCTTGCATTTAAAATCTTTGCTATACAACTTGAAATACTTACAGTCAAAGTTTTGCAATTACATCTTCCAAACTGTAGTCATATTTTACGCTTATTAAGATTGTAGGCAACTTCTCTTTCGCATTTCGCAAAAACTGCACTTGAGCTTGCTTTTCGTAAAAGATGTCTGCATCTGAAATATCTGAATTATATCTAAAATAAAAATAAATACTATTGTATAACTAGTGATTAGCAAGCAAACTTAAAAAAAGAATTTGTGAGAACTATATTAGTTAGGTACTTATTTTTAACCCCCGACGCAAAAAGAGAGGGGTGTTATAAGTTTAACGTGTCTGTCTGTGGTATCGTAGCTCCCAAACGGATAAACCGATTTTCGGTTAGTTTTTTTGTGTCATAGATAATTTTATCCTGAGTGTTCTTAGCCATGTTTTATGAAAATCGGTCCAAGATGGCCGCCCCCACAAAATGGCGGATTACATATTTTTTTCACAACTCCCTCAATATGGGTATCAAATGAATACGTATGAAATTTTTTGATTAAATGTTGTCGCGTTCGGGGGACCACTCTTTACCTATAAAAAACCTACGTAAATAAAATGATATTAAAATTGGATTGATGACTGATGGATTGGGGACTTAGAAAAAACTCATATGTTACGTATGTAAGTACCTACTTTAACAAAATGTTTAAAAAAATTAGAGCGGTCCCCCGACGCGACAACATTTAATCAAAAAGTTTCATACGTACTTACGTACGGTCATATTTTCAAGGTTATTTTTTTCTTTGGGTTTCACGTTTTATTATTTTGTGTTGGGGTTTTTTTTTAATTCTGTTCTTGCTCATCAAATATTTAAATAAACTAAAATAGTAAATAGTCAGATTCAACAAAACTCGTAAACTAAATATTATATTATTATACGCAATTAACGTTGATATTTTATTATAAGAGAGTTACCCTATATTAGTTTAATATTTGCCAATTTAGAATAGATATCTACGAGTATCATCATGGTGAGACTTAGGTATTTTAACAATAATAGTCTGCGAATAAAAATAGATGTATCATACAAACGATCTAACAGAAAGACATTAGAACGCACATGACGAAACCTGATAGTTTCCATGTTCGCTACGGATCCCTAAAAAGTGGTTGTAATAAAAAAGGTTTTAATGTGTACTGTAGGAACTTTTTGATGTGTTTCACAACGTCATGAATATTTTATGCACATAATGTTATGTGGACAAAGTAACCTATTCGAACGTGAGTTACCCCTTTGAAGTGATGCGTTTAGAGCGAGGTTACCATCGCAGCGTCGTACCTTTTAACGGTTTATTTTTACATGGCACGGCGACGATAAAAGGCCAGTTAGAAAGTATTTTTAAACATTTATTTTTTACGATCATGAGTATATGACACCAGTTTTTTTTGGTTTAAAACGCGTATCACGTGTATGTAAGTACTTGTACACATTATTTTTTTGGATTGCGACTTGCAAGTTAAACAACTTCCCAGTTTAATATTATTTTCTAAACCAATTATTTTATTTATTATTAACATTATGCATATGAAGACATATACAAATTAACAGCCGGGTTAAAAACGTGTGTCTACGTGTGTTTTATAAAGAACCTTATCTAAATAAATAAATGTTTTAATTGTATTTTTGTATATATTGTGCGCTAAAGAATATTTTATTGTTATCACCTCTAATAGCCTGTCATCACTTAATTGCACCTACCATGTTAACTCTACTGCACCAACCTATGGTTCACTGGTAGAGAATGCCTCAGGAATTAAATTCGCTATATAATAATTATTTACATGTTTTTTTATATGATTTGATTTAACCCTATAGTTACAAATTGTTTACTTAAACTTACGTCAACACTACATATTGTAATAAAACGCTATACAAAAAATTTGAGCCCCATAGCCACACTACCAGTAAAAACATACTTAGGACTGTTAGTTCTTAAGTTATAATGGAAAGGATTTATTACTATACGATCTACCTCATAGTCTCTCCCTCTGTGATCACAGACCATGTAAAGTGTTCAAAACGACTATAAAATAATATTCTGAAATAAACGCTACATATACTTAGGTCCCTTTATAGCTTCATGCTTCAAGCTTTTTTACCTTGTAGAGATAAGTTTTATTTGGTTTTGTTATTACCATAAGTGTAAATCGTAAAATGTTACTCATAATAAAAATTTCCTATTTAGTAAATATAGAAAAATGCGGTCTTAAACGTTTCCAGTGCCCTACTTTTCTTTAAAAGAGCACATATATCAAGTACAATAAATAAATACGCAACGAGTGAGTCGAAAATAAACATTACCGTCTGATTATGAAACTGATTTGCCAATAAACCTTAGCTGTTATAAAAAGCGGGTGTTAACACCATTATTGACCAAACCAGAAATGGGTTATAAATAAACAATACTGGAAAACAGATGGATGTTCACTGAAAGCTTCGCTCCGTATTGCGCTGACGGACTTTTTTCTTTTAACATGGTAAATTACCTACTATTTAGGTAAAATGAATTTTATAATTTTGCGCCTTCAAAGTTACAATGAAACAAAAGGTCAATACCACAAACAAATAAAAAGTCAATAAAAAAAATGGGCGATAAAGACACAAAATGAATAATCATTGTTATTACTGAAGCCTAAGTAACATAGTCCTAATTAAAGGTGTATAATCATATTAACAATCGGTATTGACTTTTCGAAGTAATACACCTATTAATAAGTCAGAAAAAAACGTCAATTTCATAGGTAAGGACCCAATACTAGGCCGAAGAAGTAAGCATGCTTTACTTGGAATACCGAACTACTGAGGAACTTGCTATTCTTATCCATAATACAACAATGCTACTAATAAAATTGTTATGGCGACATACTGATAAGCTAACAACCCAACTGAGTGCAATAATAATAATATATAACCTTACAAAAACACAATGTATGTTGAAAAAATTTCCACGATCTAAAATAATATCGAATAATATCAAAAGCTATAGCCTATAGCGTTCGATATTGCTTTCATATTGCTTTCGAAATGACAAGATGACGCCTCCTCCTCGCCTCGCCTTCAAAGCGATCGAAAGCGAGAGAGTTAGGCGGTCGACCCCCTGGTTAGGTGCTCTTCCAATTGAGCTATCGTGGTTCTAACCAGCCCGCCGAAATTATTCAACACTTTTTTACTTTGAAAGCCAAAGGCGCCCATTCAATGTCAACAACTACCGTCACTAACATCCGATCATAATATTTTTACAAATATTAAACGGCGGGCTGGTTAGAACCACTTATATATATATTACTTATATATATATAGCGTTATAACTCAATTGGAAGAGCACCTGACCCGGTATGTCAGAAGGGTGCAGGTTCAAATCCTGTTCGTGGAAATTTTTTCAACATTTGTGTTTTTGTAATTTGTTCGCAACAAAATTTGCGTTAAAGATTATTTGAACATTTAATATATAACCTTGCTTTGGAACTGAATTCAGGATATCTGGACTGATGAGACCCGTGTGGCATAAACATTAAACAAAAGATAACGGTTACATGTCCTACTTAAATGAGACTTTATGTGGAGTACTATTATTATACGAGTATATTCTGTGCTTATGTCACACAGTTAAACTGTAATAACAGTTTAATGCTGCATCGTTTATTTAAGCAAAACCTCTTGAAGAATGAAATAAGTAATAAAATATCCAGTAGTCATGTCGTAAAACTGGTATATCCTTCGCTATTGAGATGTTATTTCAAAGTTAATCTCAACTCAACTTGTCGCCGCTTTAAACACTGACTTATGTGGACTTCTGGAGTTTTGGTTAGATGGTGAGTGAATACTTAAGCATCATTAGCCTTTATACATCCCACTGCTGGGTGTAGACGTACCCGCATGAATTACTGGAGATCTGTAGAACAATAAAATAATACAAAAATATTACAAAGCTTCGAAAATGGTTTTATTACTCCTAATTAGTTTGGTGGCCTGTTGCCAACATTCTAGTTGAACTGGTAGCAGGTTCAGCTGTAATTCCATGAAAATACCGACATCACATCTGGGTTCCTAGTGCGAGTTTCATTCGCTATTCGATCATGTAAATGAAAACGAAAATGTTTGTATGGCACTAAAGCAGCGCTGGTGTAAAAAGAGGAGAGTATAAATTTTGTCAAACGAATTCC
Source organism: Eudonia mercurella (assembly GCA_963082485.1). Classification (NCBI taxonomy): domain Eukaryota; kingdom Metazoa; phylum Arthropoda; class Insecta; order Lepidoptera; family Crambidae; genus Eudonia; species Eudonia mercurella. The sequence goes on along the minus strand of OY720027.1, from coordinate 6,766,951 downwards.
CGTTATTGTCAACTTGATCGAATTAAATTTGAAACTAGCACTAGGCACCCTGACCATAACCTTCCATGGCGGTCCAATGTGGTTTAGTCGGTTCCAACCTTAGAGCAGTCTTACCTTTGATGTACATTCAGTATCATTTATATGCATTCTAGTAGTTAGGTAAAGTTAGAATGATGTTCATTTGAATACAACCCAAAGGAAATCATCGATTTAAATATATCGATTGTAGTCCCATCCCTCCAAATTGGTTACAAATCGAATCAATTTTACAAGCGTATTTTGTGTATGGTTATGCTGCTTGTGTGTATTTTAAATGTGTTCGTAAAAGTTAACTTGTGTTATAAAATTTCATGTGTGCAAGCATAGTGACACAACTCAATATTGTTTTCGTGTGCTTCCGTTGTTTTGTGGACTTCTTGCGGAGGGAAAGACCAAGAAGTGGCAGAAATATTGTTTGAAATATTAATCGTATGCCTCCTCCAGTTATGAGTGCTCTAAGGCTCTATGCCATCTTAGGACATCAACCTGGTCGAAGGATGCGAGCTGCACTAGTGCACGGGCTTCTCCACCCTTCCTAACCGTGAGGCGGAGACAGGGAACAACATCTCCCCAGATCACCTGGGGTAACTCCTCAAGGTCGAGAGGCGTCTCCAGCGTCGGTCCTAGGGTAGAACGAGTAGATAAGACGCTCTAGGCGCCCGGTGGGAAAGGGGCGCTAAAATGCTAAATGCAAAAGCAATTCTAGCAAAACATAAATTTGAGATGAATTAGTGATATCATGCTTTGTTTTAATTCTCGCCCTACCTTGTTTAAAGGCTAGAGCCGGTTCTTGGTGTCCCCCCTACACCTGAAGGTTTAGGCGCCTCGCAAGAAAGCAGGGTATAAAAGGATGAACGTGGCATGCCGTCAATGATTGCTCGCAGTTTTTGGTTCGGTTCTAGCGGTAGGCGGGTGTTCCGGTCAATCCCACATACTCTGTGGAGTTGGAGTTCCGCGGTATGATTCGATAACGATTTTTTCCCAGAAAAAAAGAACATAAACCGTCAAAGACTTCAGGTGCCGTTTGAAGCTCGTGAAGTTTGTTACCCATCTGGTGGCACCGCATTGCAAAAGTAGCTTAATTAACATGCAAAATCGAGCAGCATCGAACTCCTGCTGGATAAATGATAAGTCAAACAAAAAAAACCAATTCAAGCGTCATTACTTAGTCTTAGCCTCTGCCATATAGTTTGCACAAAAATACTTCCTTGTGAACATAAGCCCGTAATCGATGGTGTAACAATAGAAGCTACACACAACCATACACGCAATGGCATTAATTCCCACATTTGAGAAGCACACGGATGTTCCCCTGTCGCTTGCGTCATGTTGGAAACAAACCTACTTCAGTTTCCGTTCGGCAGCTTTGAGCTATTTGTGTTCAGCGGTTGATTGGAAAAGTATTAGCCGTCAACTGGTAGCGCGAATATGGGTCGACTTTCTTTCTTATGAAGAATAATTGTTTTTTTACTTATTCTAATGTAGTTAATAATATCGTTATATATCGTTAATAATATTTATTCTAATGTAGGTAAGTGACCATGATAGTTTAAAAAGTTATAATAAATTATAAGTGCGGTTTTGAGTCTTTTTAGCTAACAGCAGTTGTCTTAATCTCAACTGATCGCGGTCAGACCTTCTTTTGATTGGAAAAGTAAGCATAAAGTGTTCGAAAAGCGAGCTAAATTAAGCATTATTTTTTCTAATGGGTTTCTGTGTGCACAACACACACACACACACAGTTCTATCAAACGCAACGTAACGTCTTGATAACCTAATAAAAATTCTATGAAATGAATGTCAATTGTTAGTTCAATTAAATTTTCGGACGTTGTGGCGCTCTGTCAAATTCCATGCCATATTCCTTTATAACTTGTATGGCGTTGAAGCAGCGCCTCTTGATGTGACAAACGAGCAACTTTTTAAAAGTATTTTTATTTGTTATTAAAAAATGTAGCCACACTGGAATTTTTGCGTTTTAGTTAACGTGTTTGAAAACTGGCATGTCGCAAGTCGCTTGTGCTTGTAGCTGAGCTTAATCTTTAAATTATAAACTATTTAGTGTTATAGGCGTACCTTTTTAATACTCGACGTTTCGGTCGAGTTGCACCTGCCACGTTTTAAGTAAAACCTTGTTAAAGATTTCATTTATAACGAAACGCGCAAGCTTAAAACTGAATAAAACAAAAAACGTGTTGGGGATTACTAATCGTGTTCCTAAATATAAAAATCTCTCACACATTTACGTTGTAAAAAGAGAATATACATATATTATCTAAAATTAGTCTATTAATTATGATGAATAAGTACGTTCTAATCCAGTTGTTTACTCTACGATGGCCTGTACGGCTTCACTGAAATACGCCTAACCACCGCCTAACACTGTTTTTTTATGGTTGGCCTACTTTGCGTGTATTGTTTTCGTTTTCGTATTAACATTCGATAGTTTGAGCTTCACACAAACGACGTCAATAAAATAATGTTAGGATGGATAAATGAAAAATTTTAACATTATAATTTTTCACGGGCTTTCGAAAAATATACTTGTGGAACAGAATCCAGTTCTTTCATGTTGATTTAATGTAGGCATCTCTAGCAGCATACTGTATAACAAACATATAATTGAGTCTTATTTTGTTTTCTAAAGTTTACGCGAACACTATATACACATTGAAATGATAATAAGATTAAACGCGAGTAGATCCGTAAAAGTTGTTTCATTTCAATGAGTCTTATTTTATTTGAATATCTCTAGTTAAATTATTTTTGAATAAGAAGAGAATTTGTTTGGCAATATTATAACTCTCCTCGTTTGTCACCAAAAGGCCCTGTCAATGATATACAAATACTTGTTTTCGTTCGTGATCGTATCGATAAGATTTAGATTTGAACATTTTATTGTATATAAGCAAAAATACACGATAAAATAAAATTACTTAACAGTATATTAATTATTAGAAAAACTGAAATATTTTAGAAGTTCCATTGCATAATTGATATGCGTGTACATGTGCATATGACCTCTATGTTTATTTCAGCTTATATTACCTTATATTAATTAGCTTTCAGCTTATATTTATTTTTAGTTTAATTTGCGTGACCTTTCAGCTTTACTTGAGTCAGCTCTTTAGCCGACACGCAACACAGTAGTAGAAAGAAGGGAGCCACTTGAGAGAACGCTCGCTTCAAGCTAAAAGCTAAGAGCTCCCGCCACAAGTGCTAAATCTTAGAACAGTCACAAAGCACCTTTAGAGAGCCAGTTAAATTCTCTGTGTGCGTCAATCTCTTTAATTTCATTTCTGAAAGTGTGCGGTTCAGTTGTTTAAATATTCGATCAACGCCATTGTTATACAGGAAAATAGATACCTATAACCGACCCTAATAAATGTCTACATTCAAAATTCTATAACGGAGAAGCATTTCCTTCATCTCATTCGATGGTGAGTGGCAATAAGGCATCCTCTGACATACCGGGTCAGGTACACTATCAATTATTATACTATCGTGACTCTTTTTGTTCGCATCAAAACTTGCGTAAAATTTAAATAAAGCTTTTTGTGTTTTTTTTTCATCATTTATCCACCTCTATTGTTTTAAATCGACCAACAACTGACACTGACACATAACACCTGTCACTTGTCACCCTACAATCTATACTATTATTATAAAGCTGAAGAGTTTGTTTGTTTGTTTGTTTCTTTGGTTGAACGCGCTAATCTCATGAACTACTGGTTCGAATTGAAAAATATTTTTGTGTTGAATAGTCCATTTATTGAGGAAGGCTATCCATCACGCTATGACTAATAAAATAATAATAATGAGAAATGTTGCAAAAACAGGAAAATATCTTTTAACGCGGGTGAAACCGCGGGGCACTGCTAGTTACTGATATATCTCGAAAAACAAACAAGAAGCCATACATCTTTGTCTTAAACGTACTCGTATATAGTTGTAACCTCCAAAACAGCAAAGGAACTAACGTCGGTCATTGTCAATTTAGTTGTTCGATTTTATCGTTTAGTATCTAACTAGAGCTGTCCTAGCTAATCAAGATCAAGTTTCGTGCAGGCTCGACGAATGCCAGTTTGATTTATATCATAAACAGTCGCGAATACAGCTATATTATGTTTCATGTTCGAGTGAATGCCCCGGTGTTGAATCGATGCGTTGTCTTGCCCTATTTCTTGTTAGCTGTCAGTTAACTTGAAAAAGCGACTACTATTTATTTAGAGTCATTATTAGCGAAATGTTTTGTTGATTTTTGTGTATCTGAAGTTTCGGCTTGTGAATATTTTACCAATATTAAAATGACTAAAGTTTTAAAAACTTCTTGTATTTATTTAGTTTTATTTAAGAGACACGCTTTACCGACATTGACAATATCTACGCGATCGATAAATGTTTTACAATAAGAGTAATGGCACTACTTTAACAGCCAAGCTGGACGACATCTTCATGAGGGAGGACTTCTGGCCGAACGGCGTGGTGTACCGGCGCTTTCGCGGTAGACTGTCAGCTAACACCACCGGACCAGCACAAGGATGTGCTTAAATACTAACACAGCTATAAGTTTTATTTACTAACAATAATTGTTTATATACGGGGATAAAGAATTGCACCGCCCGATCTCTTCCCGTGGGTGTCGTAAAAGCCGACTAAGGGACCATTCCAGAGGATGGGCAGCAGCATCTCTCTGAGGTTACCCTCAACATACTGCGATCGCCAACCCGCCTGCCAAGCGTGGCGATTACGGCAAATACCCCTCATGGAGATCCGTGGGGGAGGCCTTTGTCCAACAGTGGACGTCTTTTGGCCTAGATGAATTGTTTATATTGGTATATATATGTTAGTTTGTAAGGTTTTTTTTATCTTGCCTGAAAATAAATAAATTTATTATTATTATTTAAGCCCAGGCTTAGACACAGCTTTCATCGCCAAAAAATAACATTGATTATCATTGGAATTTTACGGGGTGACAACCGAAGCAGGTGATCTGTATTTTGTTGCTAAGGATTGATTTTAGCAATTGCAGACTCCTATTTTAAATGATAAGAAAAGAACTCACTCACTCACTAGTGCCACTACTCTACTATTTGTAAATCTAGTCAAAGAAGAACAACACCTACAACTAGTCAGTTAAATATTTAGTAGCTTGATGCGGAGCTTTGCTCGGTATTTTTTTACGGATAAAACGACGTTTTCCTAAATGTTCAAATAATTTTTAACGCAAATTTTGTAGCGAACAAATTACAAAAACACAAATGTTGAAAAAATTTCCACGAGCAGGATTAGAACCTGCACCCTTCTGACATTCCGGGTCAGGTGCTCTTCCAATTGAGCCATCGTGGTTCTAACCAGCCCGCAGAAATTATTCAACACTTTTTACTTTGAAAGCCAAAGACGCCCATTCAATGTCAACAACTACCGTCACTACATCCGATCATAATATTTTTACAAATATTAAAGATCAGTTAAGAAATAAGCAAGCTATTTATAAATGTTCAAATAATTTTTAACGCAAATTTTGTAGCGAACAAATTACAAAAACACAAATGTTGAAAAAATTTCCACGAGCAGGATTAGAACCTGCACCCTTCTGACATTCCGGGTCAGGTGCTCTTCCAATTGAGCTATCGTGGTTCTAACCAGCCCGCAGAAATTATTCAACGTTTCAACATCAACGTCGACGTTTTCTTAAATTGAAACCTAGCTAAATCGATTTATCGCCCCCGAAACCCCACAAATTAACGCATACTTAATTTCATAAAAATCGTTGGAGCCTTTTCAGAGATTCAGATTATATACATACATATATGTACAAGTATTGCTCGTTTAAAGGTACTTATTAGAGAGATAAATAAAATATTTCTGCGAGTGCTGAGGTTAAGCAACTTTCGCAAAGGCCGGTCATCGGATGGGTGACCAAAAATTTATCATCTCCGTGCTTCAGAAGGCACGTTAAGCCGTTGGTCCCGGCTAAAGCAGTCCTTAACAACCACCAATCCGCACTGGGCCCGCGTGGTGGTTCATGACCCGTTCTCCCTATCCATCCATAGGGAAGGCTCGTGCCCCAGCAGTGGGGACATAAGTGAGCTGATGATGATGACAGTGAAAAAAATAAATGCTTACCCTACTAGTCAGTTAAGTTACACAACATAATGAGACAAACAAATCAAAGTAATACATAAACATATCAATCATACACCAGGACATACAACCGCTTGACTAGGTCAATCACAAGACTCCTTGGTACACCTATGTACTTACAATGCCTACAACCTTTGGTTATACTCGTCTATATACAACCTTCTTGCAAGCGTATTTAATTCAGGGCATTCAAATCTTGAAGTGTTATAAAGCTGTATTCTCACAAATGAGATGCAAAAAGACGTATTGTAATGGCATACGAGGTAAATCTTTGTTAGTTTTAATAGCGTTCATTTGTTTAATTACAGGGCGTACTGTGTCGCCGTCGTTATGTCACTACAGACCGATTTACACTTCAATATGTACAGTAGCGAGTTAAGAAATCAGTCAGCTAAGTAACAAGTAGTAAGTTGTAAGTAGCGTCCAAAAGTAAGCGAGTAAGTAACCATAAGTTGCCGTTTCCATCAAGAAAAAAAATTTATGCACTGTACTAAACTTGCCCGTCTACATGCCCGCCAGTTAAGTTGGCGGGGTGCGGGAGACGCAAGGGAGGGGGCCTACTTCGCACTGGACTAGCCGAAAAATAGAATCGCGATCTATTCAAATCCACTTAATAAACCACTTACTACTTAACTCGCTTTTGCCGTTAATGACAATAACAACTTACGCCGATGTCGTAAGTTAACTCGCTACTGTACTTATTGAAATGTAAATCGGGCTTACTGTGGGGGCATTTCAGTATTTTTATGATTTGGTTAATAAGTAATTTTAGAAGGAATATGACGTTTTTGAAATTTAGTTATAGTGCCTGTTTTGTATAAAATATTTTCAATCAAAAGTTTTTAAATGATAAGGAAACAAACAAATTATCGCGTACCTATTATGTTCTCGTAGTACTGCTCAGTGACATTAAATAAATAAATTATTTAACTTCTTTTTAGTTTCGGGATTTGTCTTAAATTACCTCTATCTCTCTCTCTCTCTCTCTCTCTTAATAGTAATAAGTAACATGACTTATATCTTTGTCAATTAATACTTTTATATTATGGGCCAAGTTGGCAACATTTTGGAAGCCAAACACAACACGGAGGCGCCGCGGTAGACCGAGAAGGAGATGGCGGGACGAACTGGATGAATTTAATCAGGATTGGAGTCAAATAGCAGGGGACCGCAATGGGTGGAAGAAATGGAGGGAGGCCTTTGCCCAGCAGTGGGACAGCGAGGGCTAATAATAATAATAATAATAATAATATTACACATCAACTTGTCTGTATGTACCTACCCAAATATAGGTAGATCACTTTTTATATGATCAATCTCTTTACAAGCACAGTCCGGCTTGATTTTCTTTTTACTCTCAATTTATCTGTGACAATATTCCAACCCGTTCGAGTCGAGCCACATATAACAGCCAGTAGGTGTAAGTACCTACCGTTTCTCCAGCTCATAATAGTATACGTTTCACTCAACAAAAAGCGTTGCGCGTTCAGTCAGTAGGCTTTCCGCAATCCCGCGAACTGGGAACTAAAACCGCAACAGCTGGGAAAAGGACAGGCCACCTCGATTAAATTGCGATAGAGTTTTAGTTTTAAAACGGAACAGTGAACGTCTCAGATGTTGGTAGTTGGCTTGTTTTAAGAATGCCGTGCTAGCTACCACGATTATATCTTAAAATGTCGCCATAACATAAGTGTTGGGACTTCTTGGCGGGAAAGTGAAGAGTATGTCTGCGATTTTGTTTTATTTTCTAAAATTTGTGTTATTTCAAATATTAAGGTCAGGTCAAGAGTACCCTAAACCGACGAGCGTGTATGAAGAGACTAATGAATGTGGATGAAGCGAAAGAAGTCTGTAAGGATCGCAGCAAGTGGAAAGAGGTGGTCTCTGCCTACCCCTCCGGGAAAAAGGCGTGATGTATGTATGTATGTATGTATGTATGTATGTATGTATGTATGTATGTAATGTGAAATAATGGTGGAGTGTTCGTGAGTGTGCATGAGTGTTTGCAAATGGAACAAAACAGTGTAACGGCTCTTTTCAAATTATCTCAAGAAGTCCGCCCGAGGACTTAGTAGAGCCCCACATCTTTACTGAGATACTCGAGGGTTTGGGGGGTATATCATTTCTCACTTCTCATTCATCATACACGACAAAAGCTAGTGTAAAAGTAATTTTTCTTACAAGTATTACTTTGACACTGGCTAAATGTGCTAATCGCACGAAGCCATCAACTAAATAAAAAAAAAACATAAGTGTTAATAGCATTGTTGTTTTCCGACGGTTAAAGATAACAAGCCTGGTTCCTCATTAGTTGAGGATTCTGGATGAAAAGCGCTTACACTTTCGGCCTTATCATCACTCGTAATCATCAATATCAGGTGAAATCATAATAAAAACATCTGTAAGGCCATAGATTACGATCATACCTTTTAGAAAATAATATTAATTTTTTACCTTTAATTTTTTAAATGTTTAACATTACTTCATTTTGATTTCACCCTGTTTCCTTGTGACGGATCCTTTAAAAGTACAAAACATAAGAAAAAAATATGGAAAAAATTCAATGCGAGTAGATTAAAAAAAAAAATTATAAAGTTAACGCGAAGACTATACATTGAACTGAAACTACTTTTACGGATCTACTCGAGTTTATTTTATTAGTATTAGGGCTGATTTTCCAATCGTCAGAATTACATAATGACAGATTCTCCTTAGAAAATATGTGAATATTATTGACATTATATAAAATGACAATATTATTCGTTGGATAAAACTTATCTAAGGATTGAAAAATCGAGCCTTTATTACATAATGTTTATCCTGAAGATTGTATAAAATAAACACGAGCAGATCCGTAAAAATAGTTTCATTTCTTAATTTTTTTTTTAATTTATGTGTAGAGTGCTCGCGTAAACTTAGAGGACAATAAAGAGTACCTAAATACCTTACGTAGATAAACATTGGCAAAGTAGGGCAGGGACATTGCGAACTTGTACCAATGGTATTGTATGGAACGCCACGTGAAAACAATAGCTTGCCGACGCTCCCTTCAAATAAATAGACTACTGAAGGTATGGGGATCTTCATCTTGTATTGTATTTACGAGTAAATGTAAATAATAACTCGAGGAGATGATATTATGTGATATTTTGTCAGCCATATTTATAAAAAAACCTCATAAGTAGTAAAGCGTGCAGTACCTACCTACCTGAAAGTGCGACAATTTTTTGCAAATATTTTCCTAAACAATTATGTATGTTATTTTTGCTCAATTATTAAACCGATTTGACGAGACACTCAGGGGATTATTATTATCATCTTATCGTCTTATATGTCTATCGTTATGAGCTTAACCCTTTCCCTCTTCTATGAAAAAGACATACATAATATACCTATAATTATATGAGCATACTAGCACAGGTATTCTCCTGCTTAACAGGAGGCTCTAGCTAGCTTAAAATCCTTTTGTTTTATAACGTAATTATTATTTTTCTATTTAATTTCTAATTTCTTAGGAGTGAACCTGTTAAGCATAAGAATCCTTAAACCAGTCAAAAAACATGATAAACTATTCTAAGCTTTGTTTACCAACTTGTATTTAACTACTATTCCTATTAGCCTCATTGTAAAGTCATTGTCTAGCTAGAAATACACCGCGTTCCGCAGTTCCATTAGCGATGAAGCCCGTTTGGCAGCGGCAACGCTATTGACATTGATGCGCTTGCGCATCTGTTTATTCAAACAAATGCATCCATTGAATGCCAATCGGATACTGTTTGTAGTTGAACTGGGTAAGTGGAACGACTGCTTTATTGCTTTTTACGAAATAATGACGTGTGAGCCTGTGAATCCTGCAAATTACCTGTAGTTTATTTTGTTTTTTGTAGTAACTCGTATTGTAGAAAAAGAAAGATTAAATTATAATTTTAATTTAATCTTTTTTATGTTTTTCTGTGTTCTTTCGTATTTTTGTTTATTGTTACTATTATTTTTTTACTCCCAGTCCACTGACATTAATATATGTAGACTGCGGGAGGGGCCAGAGGGGGCCTAGTGTGAGTTTTTTTAAATATTCGATCACGTTAACGAAAACCTTTGTTTTTACTTTCTTTTGAATCGATTATTTTTGCTTTTCTTTGTCCAAACAAACCAACCTAATAGTAGGTACAGTGCTATCGATATCAGGTAGAATTATGACGTTTATGGTGTAAAAGTCAGAATGTCAGATCCCTAAAACTTTTAACTCCAAACAAGTCCAAACTTATGGAAAATCTAGAGAGACAGAAAACCAAACAAAATAAATTAAACTTTATACATTCATAATGCATCTCTAAAAAAGTGTATTATATTTGTTAAATAATTTATTTTCAATTAGGTATAGATCGCGTTAAACTTCTAGTCCCCTCTGAAGTTGCTTCGTTGCGCAGCTGTACAGTCAGGCCTTCGCCCTACTGACGCCTATTTTTTACTACTGCGACGCGAATCGCGCCAACTTCAGAGGGGACTAGAAGTTTTTGGCGCGATTTATACCACTTATGTTGTCATTACGTTGACGTAACGTTTACATTTACGTTACAACAGACAGTCATTGCTTTCACACCGCGAAGGATTTAATGGGACTGAACGATTAACAAATGTAGCCTGCTCGGTTGGGTAACTGGTTCCTAGTGCGTTGAATATAATATTAATAAACTGAAATTATTAAGACATGGTACTGGAAGTTGGGTCAGATTGGCGAAATTAAAATGCGGCTTCAATTGAATTGCGTGTTCAGTCACCAGCGTTACAAACAGGAATGAATTAAAACTAACAACATCCCGGGCCCTTCATATAATAATACAATCTCGACACAAAGAACTAAACGAAAATTAAGACTACGCCGAAGCAATTAGTTATGTAAACAAAATACGAGTCCTAGGCTCATAACGAATACCAACGCAAGGCGGTAATTCCTTGTCAAACATATTAATGGAGCCCGGTGACGGGAACTTTGTAAAACACTATAACACATGTTATGTTAAAAATTAAAAAGGACGTTAGCTAATTATCAAATAATTGAAATTATATCATCTTCCTGTGCCCATGAACCCCGAATAAAATTTTACTACAATCGGTAATTGAATAATATGCTCATTGTAAACGATTCAAATAACATACCTACATGTATTTATTTTATTTGACTTTATTGATAATAATATGTGCCCAAAACTCAAATAAAAATTAAAAAAATCTTGCCTAGAAAATAAATATAAAAGACAAAATCAATGAAAACTTTTATTGGAGTTTATACCTATTTAATAAATACCTGTGATAAGTATTTATTTATAAGTGAGTGGACAAACAGGTACTTGATACCTATTCTATTGCCATGGCAGCTTCAACCAACATTGATCGGGCTACATTGTACATTTTTGTACACTCCATACATTGAAAGTGAATTTGTCACATGCTTTAAAAATATGTGTAAGTTCGGCACAGGTCAAAATTAAAATATGACAAATTTACTTCATAAAAATAGAAGTGTGGCAAATTTGCACATATAAGTACTTTTTTCTGTGACGAATTTACTTTGTGGCTAATGTACCTACAATAACCCCATTGACCAAATATTGAAATATAAAGTTACTTGTATTTGACGACCTCCTTGGTCGAGTGGCTTGCACACCGGTTTTCATGATGTCGCCATCTCTGAGGTTCCGGGTTCGATCCCCGGTCGGATCAATTTAGAAATACCTGTTTTTCTAAATTGTTTCGGGTCTGGGTGTTTCCTATGTATAATAAGTATGTATTTAAGTATATTAAGTATGTTTATCCGTTGTCTAGTTAACCATTTTATCGAGTTTCTTAAGGAAGCTCTTGTTGGGGCTAGATAATTGGTGTGAGTGTGGGAAACTAAGCGTCATTCGAGTTTCGTGCCTTAAACCAATTTAATTTCATAAAAATTACATCATATTCATATAGTGTGGTAGTGAGTGAGATCTCAGCATTTAAAGCCTGGAAAATCCCTAGTGGCCTCTAGACCATTCAACTTTTTGTATCATATTCCGCACGCGTTCTTTCATAGGTCCCATATATGAGACTCTATTCAATGAGAGGTTATTGCGTCACACGGCCTTACTAGGGCAGCTAATATGGAATATCTACCAATAAGGCTTGCTACCATAGATGTGCACATACGTAAAAATAGTGCTCCTCTGTGCTTCGGAAGGCACGTAAAACCAACGGTTTGTCCCGGCTGCGTTAGCATTCGTTAACAACCACCAATCTGCACTGGGCCTGCGTGGTAGTTTACGGCCCCTTCTCCCTGTCCTCGTGCCCCAGCAGTGGGGACATAAAATGAGCTGATGATGATGATGTACAAATAGAAAAAAAACGAACTGACTAAGGAAAACAAATGCGAATTGTTATCGTTATCCATCTTATGTTGGCTGAAGAGTTCCTTTTAGAGATAAGTCCACTATTGCTCACCATTATTTGTATATTGTTTTCTGTTTGTGTGTTTTTGTGCAATGAGGAATATATATCGTTTCACAACATGGAATATGTGCCAATAAAGCTGGCCATCATGGATGATAATGATGTGGCATGTAAAAATAGTTAAAAATCTTAAACTAAACTAAAATTTACTCAACCATTTTTAAAATACAGAATATAAATTATACTGAAAACAAATGCGTATCGTAATTGTTTCACCATGTGGAACTATTTACATCTTCTGTAAGATTAATCCGGAAATAGTTGTTGTGTCTGTGTCGTACCTATAAACACATTATGACGCTCATTATAGGTTATGGTAGTCTTTGGTATAGGGGGTTCTTGTGATCATAATGATTAACTATAATAATATAACATAAGGAAATAAACTAAGTGACTAACTTTTTAGTTTTTGAAGTAACTGACACAGTTTCTTTAATCATTGCTATACAAAACTGTTACCGTAATCTTCTTAATTTCTTCAAAATGTTACTACTTTGTTACTTATATCTCAATAGAAAAAAGTTACTCTTAAATTTTCTTTATAATACTTTCAAAACGTCTGGAATCGTTTCTGCTAGACCATTATACATGGTGACATGCAACGTGACGTGCGATATTCCAGATAACCTCAAAGTCCTAACTCTTTGTATTGCTTAACAGTCTTTTGTTGTGCTAGCGAAAGTATGTTTTGGAATAAGTTTATATTTCTCTCTCAATCTCCAATAAAACTGTTATGTCCTCTATTTAGGGAGATAACAAAACATCGAGAGGTTGCTGAGTAGGCGTGAGGTGTGATCACGTCCGCTCATCTCAACGCTCGGCTGTCAAGTGACGCGGGCAGTCTCACCTCACAAGCCTATGTATTCATTAAACGTCAGGACATAACAAGCTCCGTAAAGTCTAACTCTTTGTATTGCCTATAGATATGTCTTGTTTTCTCTACCTGTAATGTCTAATAAAACCTATTTATCCTTTACAGGTGCGCGTTCGCGAGTTCTACATCGCGATGCAGCGTTGCCCCTACATCCACGAGATGAAGGAGCGGCTGCTTGGCGCACCAGTGGAAGGAGTGGATCCGCGCAACGCGCCGGATAAAACGCGCGACCCCCGCGAGCTGCGCGAGCTGCGTGACCCTCGTGAGCTGCATGACCCTCGTGAGCTGCATGAGCTGCGAAATCACGACAACCAGGTCGGCACCATCGTCAAAGTGAGGCTCACCATCATCTTTTCACCTGCACCTAAGTGTTACTGAGTGCGAGTTTGTATGCATCGTTTGAAGACCCGAACGGATAAATGCTCGGCTTGAATACGTGGAATTGTGATTCGATAACCATAAGTCAGTTAGACTACTGACGTGGACTTACACCTTATAAGAGAATTAGCTTTCTAGATGGGTTAACTGAGCTGAAAATAGCGCATTAATAATTAACGTTTAAAAAGCTACCGAGTAAGCGTAAACCAAAATTAGTATAGCTTCGAAACCGCTAAAAGTTACACAAGTTTGTCAATAGGTAGCGCTAGCTGCTTCGAGCCCATTCAAATTTTAGTAAACCGTACTCGTTTCAGTAAAAAAAAACTCGCACTCAGCATACTGATCGAAAGAGTTGTACACAGGTACATTTTGAACGAAAAATATACAAGTACAAGTACTTTTAGTACAAGGTTGATAAAAAGGCATTTTTTTAAAACGAATTCGCTAAAAGCACTGGTTCCTCAAAGCACTTTTATTCAGGTGCGTGCTGATTCGTTATTATTAATACAAGAGAACTTTCTAGATTATATAGGTTATCTGATTTTTAATCACCAGCGTGTTATCGTCAGTTTGAGGGGTATAAGCCTTCCCGCAGAGCAAGAAGAGCATGTTGAGATCAGGTCATAACCTGAGAACGTTTTCACGAATGTCTTCTTACGATAACAACATAGTGCTGTGTGTGAGTTGTCTTCAGCATTCGATAACGAAAATGAGAATTTGTATGGTATTGAAGCGAAGCCTGGTGACAAAGCAGGTAAGTTGCAACTTGGTCATACCTATTCTCCTTCTCAAATGATCAAATGTTGAAGAAAACTCAAACTCAGAACTCTGAAATCAATTATTCAATAGTAGAGGAATCCAAGAGAAGTTCATCAAGTGAGTTGAAGGCCAGAAAAAGAAAAATCATTAGACCTAATATCATCTTGATACATTTTCGTGTTAGCCACTATAGTGTGAATAGATTTTCTAGTAAAATAAAAAAACCAATGCAACAATAAATATAGAGCTAACAATAATACCTACCTTTTAAATAGCTTTTTAGTAGGTCATGTTCTTGATTTACCGTAAGAGTATTTTTTTGTGATAGGTATTCGGCCAATGAGGGCTCTTAGAAGTAATGAAACGATAGAATTACTTAAAATGAACTTGGAAGTATCAATGCACATTTCATATGACATCGTAGAGCTTTTTAGTGACTTAGATGTTATAGGATTAGTTTTGTTACAACTTCAAACCTGTCACCATGTGCTTTAAAGCTCTTCTTGCCTTTAAATAGTATCTTTAGACGTATTTCTACTTCTCTGACTGACTCTCTGACCTTTTCATGCATGTAATTTTTCCTATGATCATTCGAAATTATTCGGTCACTTATTATAAGTTAAAACTTTGAAGTTAAATTTCTATAGCATAGTGTATTTTTTTAGTGAGTAAATGATTATCTTTGGGAGTACCTACTCGTATATGATGCCGTTAGATTAATTGTTTTATTTTTCGAATGGCATGTGACTTAACCAAATATTATTTCTTGATATTCGTTTTGTATCTAGAATGATTTGCCCTATTTGACCATAAGTTTAACGTTAAAATAATGGTGTAAATTATAACGTCCAATATCATCAGGGTGCCTAGTGTGAGTTTCATTACAAAACGAAAATTAGTATGTCATTGACGCAGCGCCTCCTGGCGACATACAAGAAGAGTTAAAATTTTGCCATACAAATTTTTGTTTTTGTAAACGTTATCTCTGAAGCACTCTGAAGTTCGCCGAGTATGGTTAAATTTAAAAGCGATTACTGCCGTGAAAGGTACAAATTAAGTCGTCTTTTATTAGCGCTCGTGCAAAACGTGTCTTATCGGTCTTCTGCTGTAAACCTTAAACTGTGGTGTACTTACAAAGTCCATTTCCAGCTGAATTCCGACGGGTACAGTTCGCACACGTCGCCGGCGCGCGCGCCACTCGTCACGGACGAGTGCGATGCGCCGGCGGACGAGACCGACGCCCTCAGCCCCACTGACGTCATCCTGCGGTATCGGACCTGCTGCCAACCCGACGCCACCCCTAAGAATGCCAAGTGAGTAACAATTAAGTCAACTTTATCTTTGCATATTTCTCCTCACGAAAGAGTGCGAAGCGCTGAAAGCCTCAGTCTCAGTGACGTCTTGCAGCGATAGTTACCTGACCTGCTACTAACCTGACGCCATCCCTGAAAATGCTAAGTGAGTAATAATTATGTCGGCTTTAACTGTAGACACTTCTTTGCACGGACGAATTCGATGCGCCGAGACTGACGCTCTTAGCCTCAGCGACGCTATCCTGCAGTACCAGAACTTCTGGCAACCCGATGCCACCCCTAAGAATGCCAAGTAAGTTATAGTGAAGTTGTCTAACTTTACACACTTGTCAACGCGGAGCAGTGCGATGCTCCGGAAGAAAAGATTTACGTCCTCAGCCTCAGTGACGTCATCCTGCAGTACCGGACCTGTTGCCGATTCGATAACACCTGTAAATATGTCAAATAAATATAGTGAAACAGTTTTAGTTAGCTTTTTGAATGACTTCCCTCGAATTGGTATTGATCACGTCTTTTCACAGTCGAGTACAATGTACTGAAGGTGTATACCGGACCATGTTGTTTATCTGTCATTATTCTTAAGAATGTCAAGTAAATAGCAATGTTTCATTCTGACTTGATAGTGTTGAATTTCTAATGTATTTTGGGTATGGGTTGATGTCTCTCCACTGACGAGTACCTACAATGTGTCGGCGGGGCGGATGCCACACTGACGTCATTTTACTTCACCCCAAGGAGTGAATTGGAATAGGGGTCTATTCTAGGAGGTTTCAACAATATCCAAAAGGTTAAATCACAAAGCATAGCGGTTGAAGGTAGGACCTAAATTCAAGCTCAGTATGAGAGGAAATTTGATTGTTAAGGAGGTGAGTTATAAATGGCGACCAATCTCAGAATAATACAATAAAATGCTCTGGTAGCTTTAGGTTAAGATTTTAAGACATTTAGCCTAAAGACAGCCAGGTTCAAAGCATCTGCTATACTCGTATGTATATCTGCTATATACGTCATCTCTCTGAATCCATAACAAAAGTTGTTGTACCGGAAAACATAATTTCCCAATTCTTTGAACAAACGCAAACAATTTGCGGAAACTTTAAAGGTTTCTAACGCTAAATAAAGAACGCTTTCGAGAATTGAGGGGTTGTTCCATAGCAGTTAAAAACAATTAAAACATTCACAAAAACGAATGAAATTGCTTGTAAGAATCTTGTATTAAAGCTTTTCTTTGTCCAATCCTATTTGGCGAAATCATCTGGGATTTTCTAGGAGATATAAAACTACTACGAATTCAAATACTCAGAAATGATTACTCTGTTCTGTACGCTGCGTAAGTTATTGGTCGCGAATGGATATTTTTCTACGTCTGGCTTAAGGCAAAGATCTTAGAAAACTACTCCCTTGAGTTCTTTCTCAGTCGCTTTTAGCCGAATCCTCCCAAACATAGATACATGAATATGCGCGTAGTTGAAGATCCTATGGCAATTAATTATTAACACAACGAACTATCAATAAATCAATGGAAACAGAAACGAAATAAAAGCTCTTATCCAAAGTTATTGATGATATAAATAATAAATACATGAATAAGTATTTGTCCTATTTTTTTGATGAAGAAATCACCACAAAACTTTGAACCAACATTAAGCAAAATAGAGAAGAAAGCTTTAATCAAAGCATTTCCATGTCATATGGATGGACAATCGATTAAACGGTTCCTTACATGGGCAGAACTAAATAGGGCCACGTGTGCTCATAAACGCTTCAGATTGAATCCTGTTGCTTTTGAATTAAAGCTCGGAATTGATCGGTGAAAGTGCGGTGACATATTTGTGCGTTTAAGAATCGTTCAACCATTGTGGCAAGGGACGTGGACGGTCATCGGAGTAAGAATAGGTCCCGTTAACACAGGAACCAATTGATTATATGCACGTCATAAAAATACTGTATGGATAAGAAAGTAGACAAAGTTTATAAAATTTTAAGGTCGTTGACACGAGGCTTTGTGGGTGACCTATTTTTACAAAATAGAGGGATTCACTTTTGTTTTTATATTCCAGAAATTGTTTCTTCTTTTCGTCCGTAAAGCTGAATACTCCCTTAGCATAGACATGTATAAGTGCTAATTTGTATCCCTTTGTGCTATTCTGAACGTAAGACTTAAAACTATTATATATTAGGATGACCACCGCGACACATGAACATCACGCTACTATTTATTATCTTTAAACATTGACCTGTTCGTGCATCATCGAAAGCGTACTCGTAACAGAGTATTTTGATTGGAAATCTTGTTCGTTAGATGATAAAGTTATAAAAATTTTACTAATTTACATTCATCTCGGTCTATTGTCTCGAGAGAATTTCCTTAAATGACATTTGGACGTTTTTGAATTTCGATAATGAGCTACTAATTCATTCTTACCAAAAAAGCGAGGGTACTTTTGATTTCTTGTTTACATTTAAAACGTACAATGCAATAGCGAACGGAGTCAATATATTTTTGTAAAAAACTGATGGCCATAAGCAACTAATATCTATCGCTTTTCATCGGCTGAATTATGCGACAGATCTCAGAAACCTCAGAGAAATCTAGACTGCAATACGTTTCCGACAAAAACGTTGAAGATTGCAATAAACGTTAATATTTATTGAAGCCAGACAACATCAATCCTGTACTCGTTCCACAACTCCCTACAAGGACTCGTCCGACAGACACACATAAAGTTATGTAAGTATGCATTGTCTGCATCCACAAGGCCAGTTCTTGCTGCCATTATGTCATTGATAACTAAAGCCTATTATTAGTAAGTATTGCTGCAATCACACTAATGAAGTGTTTATTGAGTATCTATAATAGCTATTAGTGATTCAAAGCGTAAGTTTCTCAAGTAATTTGTTTATACGAGTATATGTGACTTCACTTATAATGTTAGTGAGACTTTGCCTGTAGGTGGAGAATAATTTTGCGATAGTGCTTATATAATTATCGTCTTTGTCAAGCTCGATTATAGTATTTGAATTCATGTCGTCAATATATAATGGTTTATCTCCAAACAGGCCTATGATCGCAATAACAAATAGACTTTTCGTTATAAAACAAAACACTGATAATTATAGTAATTTAAATTACTAAAGAATTAAAATGTTTAATTGCATTTTTTTTAATTTTTCATCCATAGATAGAACATTTTTGCATAAGCTTTATTCACGAAGACTTAACTGGGTCTAGAGATCCGACCCGGAATATGAAAGGAGCTATGGTTTAGTAATCTTGTTTACTTCGCTACTCCTAAATTGGAATGTTGTGAAACAGCGTCAGAAATTTAAAATAAATGCGTTAAATTTCATTTGTTTACAACGGAACGTTACGCGATAAAGCGCAAGATTGTATTTGACCATGAAAGTTCTATTAATCAATCTAAAATAACGGAAATGAATAATGGGACATCGACTCTTTAATCTTGTGGAAACATCATACGAGTATTATCAGAGATTGTAGCGCCGGCGCCGTCTAATTGCCGTTTTTTGTTCGAAAATAATCATTATCAATAATTGTAGTCTATAGTTTTAGAAAAGATTAGTAACAATATACCTCCTTATGATAAAGGTTATTAAAATAAAATTATGTTCCCATGTGCGACAGGAGGACTATGTGATCGTGATGTGTGACTATGAATCGTGTGATTTTATAATAACATATAATATGTCAAGGAGCTGTAATTTTTCAATGGATACAAAAAATGATTATTATTTTAAACATGCGTTGCCTGCAACATTATAAAAAAATCGATACATCGATTCATTAGTATAGAACGTCAGAAGACATGTGTGGTTTTTAAGGCAAATATGTAAATAGGCCTAAAGAAAAAGTTGCGTTCAAAAAATCGATTTCTAAAAAAGTGGCGTTTGTGTTGTTTTAAAATCACACGATTCAATTAGTTTTTAAAGCCCAGGAATTTACTAGTAAGTAGTTTCTCTTATCTGATTAATAAAGAAGAAAGGGGCTGGATTATGAAATGATATGTTATTTAAATTAGTAACATCGGCCAAGTATATCGAAATGTCTAGTTTGTTTCGTACAAGTAGGTAGAAATTTTTTACTGGTAGCTTTTATTAAATTAAAAGGTTCCTAGATTTGTATCTGTAGGTGTCTACAGAGCACGTTTATGAAATACTAACAGTGCCCCGCGGTTTCACCCGCGTTAAGCTCCACTCCTATTAGTCATAGCGTGATGTAATATAGCCTATAGCCTTTCTCAATAAATGGACTATTTAACACAAAAATAATTTTTCAATTCGAACCTGTAGTTCCTGAGATTAGTGCGTTCAACCAAACAAACAAACGAACAAACAAACTATTCAGCTTTATAATATTAGTATAGGTAGATGCCAAACAAAAGAACATTATTCGACGACCTCCATAGCCGAGTGACTTGAACACCGGACTTTGGCCGTCGCTAACTCTGAGGTCCCGGGTTCGATTCCCGGTCGGTCCAATGTCGAAATCGAACTTTTCGATATTTTGTCATATCTGGGTGGTTGTGATACCGTCGTTGTATCCGATTTCCATATAACGAGTGCTTTAGCTACTTACCATAGGATCAGAGCAATGTATGTGATATTGTCTAATAAGTAATAAGCAATATTGGCAAAGATTATAATTTTGAAGATTTGTTAATAGCATATGTCAATTTATTCTCCTTAACTTTAGATGTTATTTGTCTGTAAATCTTCCTAGAAATAAATAAAAAAAAAAAGGTTCTTTGTAAAGTTCGTGATGATTAGGCCATGGGCTTAACAAGATAGGGCTCTAAAACGCTCTAAAATATTGACGAAATGTTTCCTATTCTACATTTTAATGTATATGCAGTGCCAGAGCAGTTTGTGCCATGTTGGCAATTGTTGCTAAGATTCGGATTATTCTTTTGAGGTATAGGAGGTAATAATTTTAACGCAAATTTTGTTGCGAAACAAATTACAAAAACACAAATGTTGAAAAATTTCCAAGAGCAGGATTTGAACCTGCACCCTTCTGACATACCGGGTCAGGTGCTCTTCCAATTGAGCTATCGTGGTTCTAACCAGCCCGCCGAAATTATTCAACACTATTTACTTTTAATTTGAAAGCCAAAGGCGCCCATTCAAGGGCAATTCAAATTTTTTCAACATTTGTGTTTTTTTAGTATGGAGTATTTACATTCGTAGGTAATATGGAGTATGTCCCTTGTTTAGAAACTTTTGGCATAATCAAGACGTAAATGGTTGTGCAACCAGTGCGGTGAGCTAATTAGGACGTGCGTGACTATTTTAACAAAGACTTTGTTGCGACGTTTTACTAATCAATGTCTCAACGTTTGGTTATAGCACGCTGGTAAGTGTATTTTAACCGGGTGTAAATTAGCAGGAACTTGGGCTGAAAATAATAGCTATGACAGTGTAAGGGTCACTTGGGCAACCAACTTGGTTTTTACATTTTCTCTAAATAAAACCACCCGACCAATAATAATTCAAATGGCAAAGAGTCATGTTGAAGGGTCGCAAATCAATTTTCTTCGACTGTCCGTAGTGAGATTTATTGTTAGCACATGTTGTAACATGCCTCAGATTTGAGATATTATTATTCCATCGAAAGTGCAAAAATAGCCGTATTTAATAGCCAACCTATTTAACAAAAAGGTTTTAGTAATGATAATTTTTCCCTATCCATTTTTGTGCTGCATTTCTGAAATCTTTGGCTAAAATAATAAGAAGGTACTTATTAATTTAAAAAAAAAGTTAAATCCACTTCATTTATATTATGCAATAGTTACAGATTTTTAGCTGGTTCTCTAATGGCATTTCCGTTATTATCAAATTAAATTATCTTGGTGTAAATCCCGAACGCTTGCTAATTAGTTTAAAACCGGACAAAGAAGACCTACATCGTAATATATCGTCGGACTCAGTCAGATACCCTCATAGCCAATGAATTTACAGTTCAAAGACCTCTACTACGCAGTAAACTACTGAAACGGTCGGGCATGCGCTGTGCACCAATGAGATTTGTTTAAAAAGTGTAAATACTTTTTGGTGAAAACTTCTTTAGGTAATACGATATTTTTATAATCTGTGCATGCATTATTAGGGCTGTCACGTTACATCGCCTATGTTGGTGTGATCTTGGGTGAGGCTGCTAGAGCTGGGTCAGTGGGTCGCTAGCGCAGCCTCCGAAAGCTCTCCGGGACAGACGCGCCTTTATCGACCGCGTGCCGCCAATTTCAGTAGGGTTGCCGAATATAGCCATAAAATTCACTTCCGGTATGTTTAATAATATTTTCAATGTCATCGCGTTTAACTAATACTTGAATAGGTTTTTAAAGACGTTTTAGTGTTGAAACATCACAAATCAAGAACGTAAGAAAGTATGTTACTTATAAGTAATGACATTGTTAGTACGAGTAGGGCCAAAATTGAGACCTTCAAATCTTTTATCACAACAAATCAGCCTGGTTAGTTGTACATTGACAAACCCTCAGCGTTGCATTCGTATGCATTTGTTTTATATCTCCCCCCGGTTTTGTAACGCTAAAATGACGACCCTCTCGCAATTAAGCGGAATGTAAGGAATAGGGTGTTTTCGGAGGGTCGGTGCCACCCCTACGCGACGCGCAGCATCCCTTACTGCGCAACTCGGCCGCACTCTACCCGGAGGTACGGACGGGTCCTAGACTTCTGTAGCTTAACGCCTAGAAACAGTGTACTCTTTGTCTTTAAGGCAGTTGAAACAGTAATGGGAGACTAAGTATTGTGATGGGGAAGGATAAGCATCATCAGCCCACTGAGGCTGAGGTGAAGGTGGCGACCGTTGATTTGGAGGCCGTCGACAATATGGCGACGTTGCCGGTGGGCCAACACCGGCAGCAGAGCAGCGACATTGCCATCGCGGAGAAACATAACAACGCCAACAAAGAGATGGAGCTCAAATGTGTGCAGCCAAAACCCTCCAAAAAGTATGTTAACGTTTTACCTAATTAAAAAAAAAAGTTTTTTTTTCCAAGTAATTTTACTTCTTTGTGACCCCTGCACAGATAAGCACGTCCCGAAAAAGTCCAAAATCGCAAGCTATTTTATTGAAAGTGCAAATTGTCCTACTTCCTTTGTTCGATTTATCGCAACCAGGAAATACTAAGTACCGTCTATGTACAGTGTACAACACGACAAAGCGGACAAAGACATACCTACAAATAAAATAAAAAAATTGATGTACTGATTTTTTCAATTTTTTTACAATAACTTTGATTGATTATTTATAAGAAAATTAATTAAAAAAAATAATACAAAAACAAGTATTTGTATTTGTACCTATAAAATAAGATTACTAACCATTAATATAAGTTAATTACTAATCTTTGATATCTGAAATAAAGACGAAGATAATAATAAATAATTATCTATGAAAACGTACTTAATAAAAATAAATAAAAATAAAATATCTACCTTTAAATAAAAAAAAAAATAATAATATTAATACTAAAAATATTTAAAAATGTAAATTTATGTAAGGGAGAAAATAAATAAATAAATAATTCTTAATACCTCCCATAATATATTTGTAGAACTGTATTGTTATAAATTATTTGTATAATATACAAATAATTTATAACAATAAAGTTCTAATATGTGAAAGTTGAATAGTGTATTCAGGTTCTTGTAATTTAAGCCAATATCGCAGTGCGATCGTGTTCTCCATGTGCCACTAAGCTAATAAAATACTAATATTCTAATTCGAAAATAGAATTGTTTCCATTTTTTGTGTATTGGCATGGACAACCCATACATAGTTTCGTTATAATCGTTTATGTCTGTTTGTAACAAATTATATATTAAGAAAAGACCAAAAAGGTTTAATGAGATTTTTTAACTTTGACCAACTGCAACATTTTCATTTTACTTTAGTTTAAAGAATCGTGCTTCTTGCTACTTACATTACAGAATATCAAATCAGCTAAACCATACCATACATATAAATTAGCTGAACAGTTTTATTTTAATTTAAAAAAAAACACTAGGAAAAGAAAGGAAAAATATAGTCCGACAGTTCATTTAGTTTTATTATGTTTAAACGAATAGAATAGGACATCGTTTTAAAAAAACTGATAAATATCCCTACTATGCAAATTTTAACAATTATCGTTTCTATTACAAACAACATTTGCGTTAACAATTATCGTTTCTATTACAGAACATCGCTGTTCATCATATCAAGTTTCATCTACGCCAAGCTTTTAGTAGTGGTATGCGTTGCTTACGTCATCAGCGATGTCATCACCCACAACCTACCTCTGTACTACTACGAAGGCTTCTTCACCTACCTGTATGGCATGAGCATATTGTTTTTATTGTACGTCTTCTGCTTCCTGCTTCAAGGTTAGTATCAATATCTTATAAGTTATTATTTAACTGCTTCATGTAATCCATTTGTTTTCAACAGCATTAAAATATTTATGTAACTCCATAATCATTAAAACCAACAAAGGTTAAATCAATGTTCATTGTTGAGAAAAATATTTTAAAAGATAATAAATACTTTTAATAACGTCACCTATCTAAGAACACTTGGGCAGCTATGACGAATCTAACGATACCTCAATTATGTAAATCCGTTCAGCGGTTCTGAAGATATGAGGTAATAAAGAATATTACATACAAGATACGCGCGAAAAACAATACATAATCTATTTTACATATTTTAAATACATGAAACTGTTCGCAGAGAGTGCCTGTTGCAGTGGCAGCCCACCAAAACCGAAGCCGCCACCGAAAGAAAAGAAGGTTAAGAAGGAAAAAGAAAAGAAAACCAAAGATAAAGATCCGAAGGATGGCAAAGATGGCAAAGATGGCAAGGAGGGAAAAGATGGCAAGAAGGACGCTAAAAAGGACGGTAAGAAGAAAGATAAAGAAAAGGACGTCGTTAAGGAAAAGCCCACCAAAGAAACCAAGAAGCAGAGCCAGTTTCAGGTGAGTGGCCCATTATAAAGATAACAATGAAAGACTATGTGGCAAAACACAGCACATCCAACACATGTATTTAACATTGTTCTATTTTACACACTGTTGTCGCTTCACGTGTCGTCCTTTAATTAGTTTACCACTCTTTGTCTTAGCGTTTTTATGATTTCCATTCTTTAATTTAATTCAAACATCTGATTTGCTCACATTTGTTCTGTTTGTTAGCCTATCACCGAAATGTAAATGTTACGAAAAGCTTTATCAGGACGCAAAAACCCGCATGACCCCTTTTTGTTTACGCCGCCTACTTTTTTGTTTTTTCCATATCATTTGGGCAGGAGGTGTATCCCCGTAAGATGCGTGATAAGGTTCGTCAACAACAATTGCAAATACAAATGGCGCAATTATATGCGACCGAACAGGTGAGGTATAACATTGACGCATCTCGCTTGTTCATTTTGTGTATCATAAATTCCGGAACGCTTTGGATGTGCTGTTGTAGTTCGTGTTTTTGCAATAGTGCCTGTTTTGTTTCCTGCTATCGTATCACTTCGCTTCCTCAGTTTCGGCTTGTGTGTAAGTAAACATTTCACTGTAAATAAAATGCTTGTGTTAGGCTCAGTAGAATTTGTATTTGATGAAAATTTTTAAATGTATTAACATAAATACTTAAAGATTTTGCCATCTCATAAAGTAGATTTACTAATTTCATTAGATGTTAGATTTGTCAAAGCGACTTCATCTGTATTAAACAAACCCCTTTATGATATTAATATTGTCATACTGTCAAGAAGTTTCCTTAACAGTATTCACCTCCAGAAGGATTGCTTCACACCAGAAAGGGTTGGGAAAAATGAAACATTATGTGAATGATGTTGGTATTGTGTTATTACAATATAACTTTTTTTATAACAGCAACAAGATGTGGTTGAGTTGGAATCGGGGACTGTATCAAGACCTGTTCGAAGGCGCAAAACTTCGCAGAATGATCACAGTCATGGCAGCTTCTTCCTAAGAATCGGAGCTATTGGTACAATTTCAATATATTTTGTTAAACTATTATTATTAATGTCTTCTATTTTTGAAATTGAAAATACTATTGCTATTTTTACAGCATTTGGTCTTGGCACTATGATCTACAATGGTTTGGAATTCGGCACCTTCTTTGAGCTTCCATTGGAATCGCCCTGCTATCTTATCTTGAAAGGCATCAACCCCGTATTGCAGATGGTATTTACTTTCATGCAAATGTACTTCATCTTCATGAACTCTCGGGTAAGTATATTTTGTCCTATAATTTAACTTGGAGTAAATTTACGGCAAAATAAAAAATAATAACCACAAAATTTACAGCTGAATATTCATCGGTTCAAAGTCATAGCTAGATTTGGTTTGATGCACGTGGTTGCTACCAACATCTGTGTGTGGATTCGTACGTTAGTCCTTGAGTCGCTGAAGGAAATCACCGATTACCACGTGAAGAACCCTCTAGGCCTTCCTGGCGAAGGCATACTTGGAAGTAAGATTCTTGCATTATTTCATTCATTGACTTATTTTATTTAAGCACTTTCGCTAGTACAATGCATGACTAACAGTACACTAAACTAGAGCCCTATTTTTACATGTCCAGAGGTCATCCGTAAACATACCCTGAGGCATTCTGGTAAAGTTTTCGGAGCCGCAACCACCGCAGCGACTACTGTCGCTTCTACAGTTTTAACAACTGCCAAAAATGCCGGAGAACAAATTTTAAGTGTTGTAACCTCAACCACTACCGCTGAACCCACTACGTCTTCTAGCACAAGTTAGTATTTATTATCAACACTTGTGAAATACTTTCATTTCATATTAATAAACTAACACGGTGTCCCTGTGGAAAGGTTGCATTTATAAATTTTTTGCATGTTTGTGTACATTAAAGTAAGTTTTTGGACTAATTTTCAGCGACTACTCCTTCACCATATTATAACATGGGTGGTGGTTTTGCCCCTAAGTCGAAACTAATCGAAACCATAAAGAGTACTGTAGGTTACGATAACGGGATGGGTTTCGTTCGGGAATCCAAAGATGCGTGGCCAAACGACAATCCTTTCACTACCACCTCCACAATTCCACCACTAACCACGGAGGCAGAAAAAGTTACTCAAACTCAGACAGCCATGTTGGAGATATTCCAGTGGCTATCTACAACTTTTAAACCGATCCTAAGCACCATATCAACCACAACGTCCGGATCTTACGTTACTGATAGAGACGAATGGGCAAATAGCGTTGAAACTTATCGCGTAGATGACCCACCGCACGTGCCAGGTTTGTCGGAGTGTCGTCTTCACTTCATTTCATGCGCCCTTGCACTTTTTTTTTGCATCTTTGTCTGAGGTTATTTGTGTTTTATTATTTCTTAGAATCGTCGTTAGGATACTAGTGCACACACCCTCCATGTTTAATATGTTTTATTTTTTTATGTAATCTTCGCATGTAATCTATCTATGCTGAATTCGAGTAATTAGCATTTGTAATTTATACTTCAATTAGTAAATTTTTAGAACATGGTGTTTATAAAAACATGATTTATCTTTTCAGCTAACAACTCTACAGAAATTTTCGAGTCTTTCGATAACTTGAACCCGGCTGCTCTGATTGCCAATATTGATAATTCTACCGTTTGTGGACGGAATCCAATTATGGGCACCATAGTTACTGACTCGGCACCTTATCTCTACCCCTTTATCATCGAGTACTCCCTCATTGGTGCTGCTGTCATCTACGTCATGTGGAAACACATCGGTCGCTATCCCAGGTAACTATAACTTTTTATTCCTAACCTTTCAATTAGACCAAAATCTAGACAACCATCCTAGTATAACCTCACTAAAATGCAACCACCCGCTATTCCATACTAAATATCACTTAGCACTTCAAAGTAGCAAGTTTTTTCTAATAGAATAGTAGCATGTTTAGAAATTGTCGATCTTATATAAGATGTCATAAGACTGACACATGCGAACGCGTTTGGTTGCAGTGTGGCCAACGATGAAGATCTGGAAAGACGTCTGGAAGCTGTTCTCTCCCGCAGGGCTGCGGCGCTCGCGGCTGCTCAGCGAGGCAACCGAGTTGACTGTGCTGGAGCTTCAAAAGGCCTGTTCTGTGGACTTCTACTGCTGGTGGCTTCGTTGATCTGCTTGATCCTCTTCTTCGTCCTGATAAGACACCAAGAGTTGAAACGCCTGTCTATTTACTTGGCGGATGTATCTCACTGTGCTCTGATGGTACTGTCGATACTTGCGATCCTAATTGGTTTTATACGGTAAGTCAAAATGTACACTAAAAGACGTTTTTTGTTAATACGAGTATACTTATTGTTTTCTAAAGTTTACGCGAAATGAAACGGATCTACTCGCGTTTATTTTATACATTAGTTTTTATGAATGTTTATCCTGACATATTTTCACAATTGGTCACAGGTAGACTGAGGTGTTGGTCGTCTCATAATTAGTTAGTAGCTTGTATTATCATCATCATCATCATCATTAGCCTACACACGTCAGCTGCTGGACATAGGTCTATTCAAGTGCACGCCACTGAGCACGATCCGCGGCTACTCTCATCCAGCTCTGGTAGCTTGTATACCTCATTTAAATTTAATCAGGTGCGTTCCGTTTTACGCAGAAAGAGCTTACAGTATCTTTTGGTCTGACAGTATGGTGTTGGGGCCGGGGTTTTAATATTTTGTATGATGGGATCCCAGGCTGGTGGTTAAATTTCAACCATCTTCTCTATTGAAATTAGGATGTGTTTTTAATTTCAATAGCCTCGCGTATCATCCTAGGGATGAATCGTTGTTCTCTAGAGACACTTCTCTTTGTTTGGGTTCGAAACGTGAGGATAAACATTAATTAAAAACTAATGTATAAAATAAACGCGAGTAGATCCGTAAAAGTTGT
This sequence comes from Eudonia mercurella, assembly GCA_963082485.1. Taxonomy (NCBI): domain Eukaryota; kingdom Metazoa; phylum Arthropoda; class Insecta; order Lepidoptera; family Crambidae; genus Eudonia; species Eudonia mercurella. The sequence continues at coordinate 6,738,029 of OY720027.1, read as the reverse complement.
TTCATTTCAATTAATATACTTATTTTTTATGTAGAGTATAATCTTACTGCTTGAAAGTAAATAAATAATTTAACTAGAAGATAGATCTATAATCTATCATTAATTATATTTTTAGTTAGTTTTTTTGTTTCCTTATTATTGTGTTAATTTTTTGTGTTATTTAGTTTTATTCTTCATTTAGTTTCTTATAATTTTGTTTTCGTTTTTTCCACCCCTTCAATGACACATTTTACCCGCACTCCCTTTAATCCTCTCTGCTCCACTGTATGAACGCACATGTGCTTAACCTGCACTACACCATGTGACAAACGTTAACTCTCCTCCTAAATTCACTCCTTTTGAATTTTTGTTTCGTTTGCATTATATTTTCCGTTACCATATTTGGTTGTTCCCCATGACCACAGTGGTCGTAAATTAAAATGGAGCTCTAGCCCTCCCTCCTGTACCGAGCCTCTTCGCAGGGTTCAATCGCTAAAGTTCCGTGCCGAAGAACAGTCGGATCTGAATGACATCTTGCTCCGCGTCTCTGCGTTTGGATTGTTCGTGTATGCTGTATTCAGCGTCATCGCTGGTGGCATGGGCGCTTTCACCCACGAGCCGAATCTGCTTGTCATGATTACTGGATGCTTGAGTGTGCTTCAGGTAAGACAATTTTCACTTTTTGAAACAACAGAAATTTTAACAACTTTATTTACCAACATTTATCTGAAAATACTTGAAACTTTTTTAGTAATCGTAAAAGAACTATTTTTTCCTCAATATTTAAATGCAATGTTTATCTCCTTGAAACAAATCGAGAATAAGATTATAAATGATGTCTTCCACTATTAAAACGTAGCTTCGGCAGTTCATAGAATGCATATTTGCAATGAACGTGAGTATGCTTATCCTTGGAAAGTTGAGAAACGTTAGAAACAAGTGCAGTTGCAAGCGAGCCAGTTAATCCTTTAAGTTCTGATTTGCCTTTGCAGGTGGTCCTCCAACTGTTATTCATCGCTGACGTGTCCCGACGACGCGTACACCTGCCGGAGCAAGAGCGCAGCAAGCCCGCCCGCCAGGCCGTCACCTTCCTGCTCATCTGCAACGTTACCATGTGGCTCATCTACACCTTCGAGGCACAGAAAGTTCTCGCTAACCCTGTAAGTGTCTTTTGTTGGTTTACCAAACAAGATTTCGTTAAATTCATAATAAAATTTCATAAGGGAATTTATAAAAGCGTTGTCCGACAGTTTAAGGCAAAATAAACAATACCCTAATTTGTTGTAGAAAATTAAAATAAAATCTTTATAATTTTTAACTGTCGGAAACGGAAAAAAAATTACGACGATTTGGTAAAACTAACTTGTCAATAGTTTGCACTTAGTGCTGCTTCAATTTCATAGAAATTGCAGTTTACTCTAACTTGATCTGAAAGTAAAAAATCTGCTAAGGTTCGATATTAGTTTTTCTTGGGAAACTGAAACTGACGATCAAACTATTTTTTCAGGTACAACTGGACTTCTACGGATTCGTCGCTTGGTCTCTCGTCCAACGTTTCACTCTCCCACTTTGTATTTTCCATCGCTTCCACTCAGCTGTCACTCTAGCTGAAATCTGGAAGACCAGCTACAAAGCGCGTCTGGAGTGAACCTTTATAGGGAATATAGGATCATGAATCCTATTGTCAACATCGACTTTATCCTCCGTTGATCATTGAGGAACTAATTTCGTCCTAATCCGGGACAGCAATACTATAATTAGAAAGAAAAATGATTATGTTGCTAGTACCGAATCATCTCGCTGTTTTATAAAATGTTAGAATAGGGTCGTGTGAAGAATTTGAGTGGAGTAAAATCAATTTAGAGGAAAAGTTAGCTATCCCGGACAGTAACTGAAGGCGAAACGCACCAGAACAAAGCCCGCACATCATCATTATGTTGGTTATAATTTTCTACTGTTCTTTTATACTTTCTTACCTATCACATTCCATTTACTTTAACAGTTTCGTCTAATCTAAGTTTCTTGGGAGACTGACTATGGAGACTAAAGTGACCAAACATACATATTTTTTTCATCTACTTTTCTTTGATAATACGTAAACTGAATTGCTCATATTTCGGACTTCTATACTTGTGTATTTATTAAAATGAGAGAATTTTTAAGTAACTCGATCTAACGAAACATGATAATAGAAATAATCCCCAGTTGTGAAAAGTTCCCTCCTCTGTTAGAATAATTTGTGTGCCATGGTTTTAGGGTTAAGGCTTTATTAAAATTTGACAATATTTTACATTTCTTTAAACAAATGGAATGGGGAAAAAATTGATATACTTAACTTAAAATTATCATCTTATAATAATTTCAAATTAAAAATATAATTATTATAAATTCAATTACAAGACACGTTTCATATTTATTAAATTATCAGAGGTGTAATTAGAGACGGACTTCAATTGTTTGCATTGATAGATGTTTATAGATCTCATTCGGGAATAAATACATTTTGCGTATCTATTTGAAAAAGTCGTAACGTATATTTAGAATAAATATTAAAGTTAATGCTATATTTAAAGTTTCAGAAGATTTATTAGCCAACATTTTGAGATAAGCAGTAGATCCCCAATCAATTAATATTCGACATTTAAAGTATGTTAATCTTAAGATCGTAGTTATCGTGTCAAAATAAATTTGATTAAATGTACTTAATGTTAGAAGGAAAATGATTAGTATTGATGCTTGGCTACAGAAAAAGGCTTAATGTGTGCGTTCATTGGACATTTGAGTTTAAAACATTTCATTGCAAGGGGCCATGTCGATCGAAGATAATTGAACGTTGCACGTTTTTATAATTCTTTTAGCATTTCAAAATGTAAAATAGAATGTATCTAACTATATATCTTAGAAACATTTGTAAGCATTAGTACCTATGGCATTAAACTTTTTGAAATAGTACGTTATCAAGCTACATCTATAATTAAAAAGGTTCGATTGTGTTGAATTTAGAATGTCTCTAAAATATTTTCTATAAATTTCTATGTGCAATCTATTTTTGTAAGATGGGCTTGTTTTACAACGGTGTCGCTAACATGAGATCGTTAATGCGCAACGTGCTAAAATTTTTGGTGTTATATATACTTTTTGTATAAAATAGTTCATACTCAATAATTTTATGCATATTTATTAATTTTGTAAATTACCTTTTAAGGCAGATTCGTAACTTATTGCATTAGGGTGTGTATGTGTGTATGACAGCAAACGTATGCTTACGTCGTGAGATATCGAGTGAATGTATTTAGTTTTGGAATGGTTTATATTATTAACGTTAATATAATATAGTAATTTATTAATATTACAGAGTATAAGGTAGATCTGGTATAATGATGGTGGGAATATTGCTAACACTTGCATATAAAGAACTCTTGGCAAACAGAATCAACCAGCGTGTGTGGCTTGTTTTATCACTGCCGATATTTTAAACAACAGTAATTATTATAACTAGTTAGTACTTTGATAAACCTATACTATTTCTAACTTGTTCAATTTTGTAGGTGATATTTACGGTGTACCATAATGTTGGGGCAAAATGTACCGATATTTGTAACATTAGGTGTAACATTATCATCATTTATTGTGGATACTCAATCAGTGTTATATAGAGATACCAAAAATTTGGAAATTCTACTCTAAAATATATATGAATAAATGTCTATTTGAATAAATCAAATAATACATAAATGTGATTGTCTCTTTTATTTTATGATTAGTTAACCGACCTTACAAAATGTAGCTTTACAGGTTTATACATTTTTACTAAAAAGAAATTGTAATAAACGTCTCAGCAAGGCATAATCCAGTTTTTTGCAGGCTTGCGCAGTTGTATCGCTATGGCCGCCATATTAAATCGTCGACTATTGACTGGGCGCAGGCCGCCGTCTTCCGGTACGCAGATGTCACAGCGCCACGCCCGCCCCGCCCGGTGGCCGGCCCACATTTGGCACATGTCTGCCTGCAGTGTGCCGTGTCCCGTACTGCTTCTGCCTTGCGCTACTTCTGACTGATAGTCCGGTGACGCTGAAAATGCCGCCTGAGGCAATAAGAAAAACTCATTCCGAAAAAAAACCTACCTACTTCTGACTTGCTTTAGATGAGCCAGACTTTACCACTGTTAATTCTTTCTTTTTTATCTATAACTACATTGAAGATTGACAAAGATATGCTTATATGGGATTTTGTCAACTAAGAAACTTACGTGATAAAATGTGTACTTTCTCCTGCATATATTTTAAAGACGGGTAAGTACTTATCCTTAAATTTTCAAAATTATGGTCACCTTTTACAGTCGGTGTTCATTGTTATAAAATCTTCAATTTTCTTTAAAACTATTGAAGTACTGGTGGTAATTGTAAAATGAGACATTTGTCATGATCAAATAAATTAGAACCTTTTTAATAATAAATATTTTCATGCAAGATTCACGATGGTTTTAGAAGTTCAGTTGGTGGTCCTTCAGTTCTTCGTTCATCGTCATTTCTCACTTCTCATTTCTATTATCATTCAAATATTAAAGAAAAATTTAGAAACTAATGACATGGCAGCATGGTCTATGACCTTAGCCGGTTCCTCAGGGAACGAACAACACTTAAAAAAGGACTTCTTGGCGGGAAAGTGAAGAGTCATGTCTGCGGTTTTGTTTTATTTTCTAAAATTTGTGTTAAGTCGAATATTAATGTGAAATAATAGTGGATTATTAACCGTTAAGTGTTCGTGAGTGTGCATGAGTGTTGGCAAATGAAACAAAACAGTGCAACGTCACTAATCAAATTCTCTCATGAAGTCCGCTTGAGGACTTAGTAAAGCCCCACATCTTTACTGAGATACTCGAGGGGTTGGGGGTATATCATTTCTCACTTCTCATTTCCATTATCATTCATCATCATCATTTCCATTATCATTCATCATCATCTTTAGGATTATAATACTAATGAAATTAAGAAACTAATGACATGGCAGCATGGTCTATGACCTTAGCCGGTTCCTCAGAGAACAAACTATTAAAAAAAAAAAAAAAAAAAAAACACTTAAAAAAAATGACACCTTTGACAGGTGACTGACACCGTCAAAAATGAAATGAGCAATATTCATAGTAGATTTCGCAAAATTCTCATTCAATCACTCCAACATCAATAATAATTTAGTAAAATTTTATAATTCCAACACAAATTTTAAACTTTATGTGTGCATCTAAAGTTTATGAATTTGATAACATCTGTCAAAATGTTATTTCATTGTGGTTTGTTGTTGTTGTTCTTGAGTTCCGTAAGGACTGGAAATTTAAATGACAATAGGTTGGCTGAGAATCAAAGGTTCGATAGGAGTGTCTCTTATTCGTATTGGCCGTCAATTCACAATGCAGCGAAAATGATGATGAGGATTCATAAGAGAGAGTTAGAGCAGATCGGTCAGAACGAGGGCGGTGGAATGAAGAATGACTCGCCGCTGCCACTAGCTGACGCCCCAGCGTTGCCTGTCATAGATACCAACGACGCTCAGCAGCAGCCGGCTATGCCAGAGGAATCCTCAGACTTAGCTAATGCTCCGCTAGCTCCATCTGTAACCAATACACACACCCCGAAACAAGATACATTACCTAAAGGTTGGTCTTTCCATGTTTATCATTTACCAGTTTTGTTATTATTGTTATACCAACAGTCAGTGTTATCATCTCTCAAAATAACTTATAATTTTCTTATGACTAATTAATTTAAAATAAACAATAATATGTAAAGTAACGTCCCAGCAGTGGGACGTTTATAGGCTGATGATGATGATGATGTAAACTAAAAATCAATAGGAAATCAAAGTTTCATCATCATTCATGATTAATACTTTAGTTTCAGGCAGTTCAACAGCAAATAACACTGAGAGTGTTGTCAATCTTCCTCTTCTGCCTGGCAACACAACAAAAGCAAATGGTACCGTAGCTGAATCTACAGATAAAGTAGACTTGAGTGGACCAGGAGTTGTAAAGCGAGGGGCAATTGTCTTTGGAGGATTTGGCTTATTAGCTGTTGCATACTTTATTTTCTATAAGTAAGTAAAGCAGATGTGTTTTTTAGTTTGCAAGTTAATTAACTTTGTTTTCATCTTAATATCTTTAAGAATTAAACAATTTATGTAAAGTTTAGTGAATCTCATTTACAGTAAAAGCAAAGTGTCACCACACCTTAGCGGCGAGAGGGGGGGGGGGGGGGGGGGGGGCTGCCGAGGTTACCCTCTCCCAGTAGCATTTCAATTGTTACACCTTACCTTTTGGTTGTTGTTCATTTAAGCCTGACCCCAGCAGCACTTTTATAGGCTTAATGATGATGATGATGATGATGATGATGATGATTATAGGTGTATTGTAATATTAACTTTTGATTTAAAAAAAAGAAAACAAATTGTTTTGCACTCAGCTGACCAACAAAATTATTTTATTATTATTATTAGTAAATTAACATTTCCTGACATTGGCAATATAAATTTTACAATACTTAAAAATAAAATGAAATATCATATTTTTTCAGGAGAAAAAGCAAGAAAAATGATGCAAATAACACTCACAGTGCAATTGATGCCAATCAATTCCGTTATGGTGTACTTCAGTCGGAAGACCGTAGAGACAACATGGAGCTGTCACACGTCCCTCTCACAATGGAATCAGACGATGAGGAAGATGATGATTTAGAGATATTTGACTTAGAACAGAAGAAAAAGTCAATGTCCTATGTTAACCTTCAGGTTAACGATGAAGAAGTGGTAAACGGACCAAGGGAGGGCTCTGTAGATGACGGAGACAATCTTTTATTAGACATAGAAGATGTTAACACTGACGCACTCATCAACTGGTCAAATAGTAGTAACAGATCAATTTTATAATTTCTATTCATAGAATTATGTTGAGAATGACTTGGGATTTGTTGATTGTTCTTCATCTGTTTTTAAACTGATGGAGCGTCAATAAGAAGTTTGGTTATGGTAGGTTCTTTGTAATGTTGAGAGAAAGATTCCTAATCAGTCATATTTAGGGAATAGTAAACTAGTTTAGTGATGCTTCGCATTTGTATATATTTTATTTGATAGATAGTACAAATTAAGTATGTACTATACTTCTATTATTTTTCTTTAAATTTTATTTATATTTATGTTCGTTCAAACTTGATTGTCTTACAAATATAAATATACTGATTGTCAAATAGTCATCCAGTATGTATAAAAATACCTAAGTACAGTTGCACTGTAATTAATAAACAACACTTTGTCAGTTAACTTAAGTATTTAGGTTAGTTTTGTAATATCAATAAAATTTTGAATCATCAATGATAATGACCTTGCCAATAAGAATGTTAGCTGCTTGTGTTATCTTGCCTTGAGAACTGGATTGTTTACATTGTGAGTGGGAGAGTCATTAATCTTTGATCAATACAACTGTTATTAAATCAAAGGCAGTCTATTACGTACAAGCAAGGCAGAAGTAAACTCTTTTTGAGCTTAGCTTGCTGCAAGCAATTTATTATATTTATATTGAAAACAAAATGAGAAGTGTGGTTCAAGATCAAGTTTTGTTGAAAAAATCTAAGTGCTTCCACTAGTTAAAGTTTTGATTAAATTAATAATGAAGACAAGCTATAATTTGACATTGAATATTTATCCTAACTGTTTTGGCTTAGTATGGTATGGACTTTAAACGGTATTAACCGTTTGCCTTAAGGAAACATTTTGAATTATTTACAATTCTACATAAAAGCGGTTATCAATTAGATAAGGAAACATAATGCTACTAACTTATATTAAACTGCTACATTTTAAAAACTTTGACCGATTCATCTAAATTGAATGCACAGTAGGGCTTTGTATAAATTAAATAAAGTGAATAATTGCTTCAATACCAGGATGATGCAATCTGAAATTGCTTGTAAATTACCAGTAAATTGCAATCCATTGCTCTTTGATTACTGGAAAACGAAATGAATGGACATTAATACAAGCAATCTATTCATAAGATGTTAACATTTTACTTTTTCTTAGAATTGTGTTTGCTTTTATATACTGTGGCTATTAGCTGCGTTATGCGATAATATCTGAGTCACGCATGGTACTATTTACTTAAGCCATTCCAACGAATTTATAGATACTTTATCAGTTTAGCTTGTTGAAAACTTGTGTAAACGGCACGAATACCTAAACGCCATTTAAATGATAAGAGCTTCTCAACCCACAAAGCTTCCTCACTTAACTGAAATTTAACAGCTAAGAGCTGAATTTTGTGACATTTAAATTGTCTGAATGTTTGGTCGCTTATCAGTTGTAAATAAAATAGGTTTAAATACATTTAAATATGTAAGCACTGATGGATATGTTTTCATCTAATTAATTATTTTAATTGGTTTGCTTTGTGGCTTCATATTGTGTTACTTTTTGAAATATAATTCAGCAGTAATTGTAATTGTTTTGTTGTTTTGTAATTTTATAACATCTAAATATTAGTAATAACTCAAAATTCTTTAAAAAATGTATGCAAAAGCTTGAAAAAGTAATTCAAGTCAATTCAAGTCCAAAACAGTGGGTCAGACACATATGAAAGAGAGCGAGAATTCTAAGATTTTTATTGAGTGTGCATTTCACTGTTTTGACTCTTATTTTGAAGGTTACTAGGCTTATAAATTGCCTACAGTGTGTTTTAATAATATATTATTTATCATAGGGATTTCTCGATAAGCTCTATGTCTATATTGGTAATCTTTTGAGTAGGAGTTAATCGCCATTGCAATAACTGTATAGCTTATAATAGCCTTATTGCCACACTCAGACGTAAATTAACAGTATGATTAATTACTGCCTGTAATTTTTTCTTTAAAAAAAAGTGCTTGTGGTGTTACAGAGATGTTTTTACAATGAAAAATAATACGCGATAATTATTAATTTTTCTGAGTGACTATTGTTTATTTATATTTAAAAAGGGCACAGTGTATTATTATAACATAGTGCTTAAGCTTTTCCTTCTGATTTTAAATATAAAACGTAAAGTGATTTGAATTAGGAATGAAAGGAAAGCAAGACCAAAAAATTATTTTTGGAGTTGTTGATGTAAGTAGGTATTAAAAATAAATGGTGTCCTTAAAGTTTTTAAGACAAGATTCTCGTGTTATAAAAGCGTGTATTCGAATATAAATCTTTTGTAGGAACTAAATTATGTGCCATTCTGTGCCGTTCTACGCAGAGCTTTCGTAACTTTGTTCTCATGTAAACGGATTGCTTAATGCCATTTTTTCGCTGATTAGTGGGAACGGCATTCGGCAATTAACTTTAATTAGTAATAATTTAACTATTATTTATTACTAATGAAAGTCAACTGTATTTTATATTTTTTTATGGCATCGAAGCAGCGCCGCGCCGGCCGCCTAGCGACCATCTTTTAGAAACAAAATCCCTACAGTGTTTGTCACGAAACAAAAATCAACTGTGACTGTTACAATTTGGTACGAAAAAGGTGATTTATTTTTAGCTTTATAGAATTTTTGTAAATGTTTCTTATATTGATGTCTTGTTTCATCCCCCCTCGGGATAATTATACTATAATTCGAACATTGTATTAGTACTAATTAATAAGTTATTTCAAATACCAAACTCTTTGTCACCTACATAATATAATAACTATATTATTTTTAAATACTGGCAGAAAATTGTAATGGGTTGTTGATGGGTGTGGTTAGCCAGCGGTTAGCGTTAATATCTGAAATTGACCAAAGCGACTTTGAATTCCACTATGAGCAAATGTATGTAGACTTAGCATTTGCACATGAATCTGATTTTCTTTTGTATGTACGTATGTATGTTCGTGATGTAATAACCATGGTATAAGCTCTGGTTAATTATGGACTCTAGTCCTATTGTCTGTAGGTAATAAGTGTGATTGTGATTACCACTTAATTTATACAGGGCGTCAGGAATAGGTCTGTTAACGGTAAAAGTCGGCAGCTAGGATCGTTTATGTTGGCACAATTAACTATTTACTACTTCATTTTATAATACTTTAATTATTTTTATTATCTTTTGAAATATTTAGTAGTATAAGACACATTTCCAATAAAGATCAGGAAAAATGTGATTTAATTTTGTCAACATGTATTGCCATTATTCTTACCCCACTCTCACCGTTTGACAGACCGTTTTCCTACACACATCATTATTACAGATATATGGAGCTTGATAAGTTGTAAAAATATTTTTGTATGTGCAAATTTAATTGTTTTTGTAATCTCATATATTGTTATTTTCCATTATTTTATGTTATAGCTTCTGAACAGCTAAGTTCATCAATACCAGTGTGTTAATCAACAATTAGTGTCTTAAACAATCCATCAATTTACATATCATGAGGGCTACCCACGGGCTACCACTCCGTAGTCTTATCAGTCTCAACAAAGTTAGTACGAATGGATTGCGTAAAAAAAACGAGTCGATATATTTTATGAAAAACAATTTTTATGTATGGTTGCAAAGCTACTTGTTATTATGTAAGTATACTTTGACGCTAGCGCAACGATAGCTTGAAAAGACGTTTCTTTATTTTGATTCTTCCTAATTTAGAGGTGCTCTAGGGTTTTTCACCCGGAGTGTCCGAGTCTCCGGAGATTCCAGTAAAGTAAAAGGCGTGTCACTGGACAACTTCTAGAAAACGTCACTGGACAACTTCTAGAAAACCACTAATCTTAAATAAAAAAAATAATTAAAAAATACTTTTTAAAGTTGTCCATTCGTACTTGCTTTGTCAAAACTGACTAAAGTTATAGGTTATCACTAGCCTCCATTACTTACTGCCTAAACTGCATTGTTCAATATTTTTGTATAGATGATCAAGTAGTCTCTCGTAGCAAAATTGTATATACATAACTAAGTACTGCCGAAATACATAAGATATACTCACAAATTTAACCAGAGTAAAAAATTACATAGGTAGTTTTAATACGTAAAAAAATAATAATAATTTGATATTGTATCTTTCGCTTGATAAAATGTTAATTACAGAACTAATAAGCTCATTATTTATAAAACTGATTTGTTATTTCGAGTAGCTACTTGATTTCTTGCCCATTTTGAAATTGTAAGTCGTACCTATAATTGCCTGTCTTTTGCATTTAAAAAAAGTGTTTGAAAAATCCATTTTACCATTATTGGTGAAACTTTATAGTTAAGTCTTGAGTTTTGTACCAGTGCAATTACTATGCAATTTAAGTTCATTGAAAATTATGTCATAATTTAGCTTTCGTTCTTATTTTAACATGTCATATTTTTTTGCTTACGTTCAGCTATGGACTGTCGTATGTTGACTATGATTATTGTAATCTTGCTGAGACCTACAGGTTACCTTCACTGCATTTCTACCTATTTAAATCCATCATGCTACTCGATCTAGTTTTCACTCTTCACCAATGAAAACGGGCCTTTGAAGATCCTTGAAGTCTTCTGTTCGCATATAAATAAATACTTAATTTTTATTATGGCCTGTTAAACTAATGTTAAGTGTAACTTTGATTTCATTATCACAACTTATAAGCTTTTGACTGTGATAATAGAGATGAAAGTAGTAAATTATGAAATAAATATATTTTTTGGATTCTTCATATTATTGTTTGCGGATAACGATTCTTATACAATATTCGCTCTCTTTCACATTAAATTAACATGTTACATATAAGCTGGTCTAGTTTTTTGGGTTTCACAAGCAAAAATTAAAGAGAGAAATCAATAAAAAGGTAAGTATATTTGGAAAAACTTAGGTTACACATAAAGGCTATTTTTTTAAAGAAATTTAAACCATATTTCGCAAAACATAAATGTCACTTGACATTGTATCGGAGAAAATTTTAGCAATCTTCGCATTCAAGCTAATGTAAGTCCTGTCTTTGATTTTAATACGTTTCATTTATTCTTCGTAAAAGCATAATTATGTTATAGTCAACTTTAGTTTGCTTGTGGAGCGCAAATATTGTGAGCTGGTGTCTAGCAATGTAAGGTTGTTTTAATAAATAAACATTTAATTTTGCGGATGTTTTTTTATTGCTTCTCATTAGAAAAGTTCTTCCAAAAAGTTCTTCGGTATACTTTATTTTTGGCGGGAAAGTGAAGAGTCAAGACTGCGGTTTTGTTTTATTTTTCAAAAATTGTGTTTAACTATTATATTAACCGTTATGTGTTCGGGAACGTGTATGATTGGCAAATGAAACAAAACAGTGCAACGTCGCTTTTCAAATTCTCTCAAGAAGTCCGCGTAAAGCTTTGATGATGATGATGATGTCCTCCCAGACGTATCCGTCGACGGCGACACCCTTAGCCAGTGTTAGCGTTAGCCTGGGCCCTTGCATGGGCGCGAGCGTGACTTGCAAAACCAAATTTGGTTTTGAAAGTCCTGTCACAGGAAGCACAATAAAGAGACCCGCACTTGCATCATATGTATAGTTGTAAGAGGGCTTGGGTCGAGTTTTTCGAATCTGGCGTTTGGCGTCAAGATTTTCAAGACGGGCACGTTCAAAGTTTTGTAGACCCAGTTTGACAGCAAATCACCAGTTCGATCTCTGAGTGGCAAGCTTCTCCCACACCTCACCAGGCGTGCCAATAGCAGTTAGGTGGCGTTTCAAGAGGTCCCTGTAACGCAGATACTGTCTTCCCGGTTTGCGTTTACCTGAGGTAAGCTCAGAGTAAAACACTTGTTTTGGTAACCGGGTAGACTCCATACGAAAAAGGTGCCCACGCCAGCAAAGTTGGCCTTTCATGAGAAGACACTCCATTCATCTTTGTTCGACGTAGTATCCTGCCAGCTCAGCCGAAGAATTGCTCGAAGACACTTCATATGAAAGATTCCAAGCCGTTTGATGTCTGCTTTGTACAGACACCAGGTCTCAGAGGCATAAAGCAACAAAGTTAGAATTATCGCTTATAAAGAGCGAGCTTTGTGTGGAGTTTCAGGTCATGTGACTTCCAAACTCGTCGTTATAGTTCACCAAAGGCCGCGGCGGCTTTCGCGATCCGTGCAGAAATCTCTGACTCAAGACGATTCTCACTGCGCACTAGTCTCCCAAGATACCGGAAAGTTTCTACTTCATCTAGAGGCTTTCCCTCGTAGGTAAACAGCAACACGTCCGCAGATTTTCCTTTTGCAGGCTGTTTAAGAATCTGGGTTTTGGAAACGCTGATTGTAAGTCAAATTTGCGACAGGATTCGTCTAAGTTGTCGAGATATTTCTGCAGGTCGCTCATGCTGTCAGCCATAAGGCAAACATCGTCAGCATACAGAACTTCTGTTACCGGAACAGTGTGTGCCTTGCGTTTTGCCCTGAATCGCGTGAGGTCGAAGACGCTTTTGTCAATACGTTTATGAAAATCGGATTCTTACAGTTCTTCAGAGCGTCATTATTTACTGCAGCAAAGTAGATGTCGAAAAGGATCGGAGCCATAACACAGCCCTGCTTGACCCCGCTGGTGACCGCAGTTCCTCGGCCTTGCGGTGCCACCAACTATTTTTCAGTTTTCGGATTTTTACCTTGAGCTCCTGCTGTATAGAGCTGCGCAGTCCTGCACCAGTGTCACTCCTCAAAGCAAGACGAAAATTTTCAACAAGCTGCTGCATTTCCACATCAGAGTCATCAAACCAATCTTGGTTTTTCTTTTGTGGTTTGCCAATTACCTGCTGAGAAACTCCATACAGAGCCTTTGCATACGTACGCCAATTGGCATCTATTGAGGTATTGTCATCAGTGCCATACCTACATTACACCATCAAATTCCGCATCAAGTTTGTGCTGCGTCTCTTCATCGTGGACCTGTCTCGCAAAGACTAGTCGAGCTGGATGCCTGTGTTTTCCTCTGCGCGGGGGCTTGTAGCTCAACAGCATCCTGGATCTGATAAGGCGATGGTCAGTCCAGCCCTAGGCACCACGCATTGCTCTTGTAATAAGTACATCTCTCAGGTCTTGCCTGCGTACAATGATGTATTCAAGAAGATGCCAGTGCCCGGAGCGGGGATGCATCCAGAAATTCAAATCATTTATTAAAGAAAAATAAGTATAATTAAATATAATACAATGAGCTTGAGAAAAATAAAAAAGTGTAAATTCTCATCATCATCATCATCAGCTCATTTATGTCCCCACTGCTGGGGCACGAGCCTTTCCTATGGATGGATAGGGAGAACGGGCCATACACCACCACGCGGGCCCAGTGCGGATTGGTGGTTGTCAACGACTGCTAATGCAGCCGGGACCAACGGCCTAACGTGCCGTCCGAAGTAAGGAGGAGCTCGAGATGATACATTTTTGGTCACCCATCCTATGCGGTCATAGGATGGGTGACCAAAAATTGCTTTGCGAATGTTGCTTAACCTCAGCACTCGCAGACCGGGCGCATTAACCACTGCGTCATCGAGCTCCTCTGCGCCATCGAGCTCCTCTGCGCCATCGAGCTCCTCTGCGCCATCGAGCTCCTCTGCGCCATCGAGCTCCTCGTAAATTTTTACCCTAAAGCATTTACTATAATGTTGTTATTAATAAACAAGGAAACTAGAAATAATGTCCTAGAAAAACTCAGAAATTTAAATAAATATTATTTTGAATAGAATTATAGATCTCAATATTGTAATACCAATTGTTTTTATGTCACTTCGATACGATTCGTATTTAAAAAGTTATAATATGTATAGGTCGCGCCAAACTTCTAGTCCCCTCTGAAGTTGGCGCGATTCGCGTCGCAGTAGTAAAAAATAGGCGTCAGTAGGGCGAAGGCGGGGACGAGCGGTAGGGCCTGTAAAGCTGCGCAACGAAGCAACTTCAGAGGGGACTAGAAGTTTGGCGCGATCTATACCTACCTACTTATTCATTTAATTTAATTTTCACTTACGTGATAAACTCGCTCTAAGCATTCGGGTGACAAACGAGGAGAGCTAAAATCTTGCCATACAAATTCTCGTTTCATAAACGTGATCAAATTTTGAATAGTAATTATTAAGGCACTGATCACTAATTTGTTTTTATCGTTGCGTAAAAGAGAAACATTGTATGAAAATAACCTTTCAATCAACTTACTTCAAAATTTAACTTCGCAGCAATGAAGCATGCCTATGTGCTTAATATCGAAAAGGATTTTTTTTGTCACATTTAAATCATTTAAACTTGGCACTAGGCCATAGACTATAATGCTTAAATACTAGGTTTCCTCGCTAAATTTAAAGTAAGAGAGATGTAAAAGATCTTTTTCATCCCCCCATCTCGGAAAGAGTATTTTTGCTCTTCGATATCTGAGTGCAAAAGCCGTTTTTATCCGTTAGAGGATAAAGTAAATTGAATTTAGAACATCGTGTGCACTAAGTTTTTTTTTTTTTTCATTTTGTTGATGGCTTCGTGCGATTAGCACATTTAGCCAGTGTCAAAGTAATTTTTCTAACAAGTAATACATAAATAAACAATATTTCTTTTCTGTATGATGATGATGAATGATAATAGAAATGAGAAGTGAGAAATGATATACCACCCAACCCCTCGAGTTTCTCAGTAAAGATGTGGGGTTTTACTGAGTTCTCGGGCGGACTTCTTGAGAGAATTTGAAAAGTGACGTTGCACTGTTTTGTTTCATTTGCCAACACTCATGCACACTCACGAACACTTAACGGTTAATAATCCACCATTATTTCACATTAATATTCGACATAACACAAATTTTAGAAAATAAAACAAAACCGCAGACATGACTCTTCACTTTCCCGCCAAGAACGTGCACTAAGTTTGTGAATTCAAAACATCATTAAACCTATTTACTTCTACCTCCATGGTGCCGAATTTATAAGTACACAAGTCACTAACACCAACATTACAGTACCTACAACAAAAATATTATACTCAATTTAAGTAATTGTAGCAACGTTACTTTAAATTTTTCTTAATTATACCTAAGTATTTTTTGTTATAATTTAAAGATTATTCTGTAATACTTACCTATCATAATGTAGTAGTTAATACCTAAACTGAAATAAAAGTATCTTGTGATTGTAAATGTTTTTTTTTTGCATTTAGTAATTTCCTCGCTGAGGTGGGATGAAAAGTTACGTGTTGCACTCGAGTGCAAAGATTTTTCACCTCGTGCTCTTTTGATTCCCTCGCTAACGCTCAGGATTCTAATTTTTGAATCACTTGCTGCGCTCGTGATTCAATTTTAGAATCCTTCGCTTGCTCGGTCATCAAAATTGAGCACGCGGTTAAAAAGCAACTTTGCACTCTTGTATAACAAATAACTATTCTACTAGTCTAAGCAGGTAGGTATGTACTATCAGAAGATGTTGAGGATAGCTATCGTTAAAATTCTAAGACTTTCTTGGACGTCTTTGGAAAATCGTAAAAATTAATACAAAAACGCCCTTACAGGTTGGCGTCACATTAAAATTTACCTTATTTTAAGATTGATTTACTTTTTCATATTATTCATCTGATTCAACATAGAGGTTACCAGTGTTTGTCACCAATTTTTATCGCCAAATAATAACGTAGAATTTCAATGAAATTTTACTAGATGACAGTTAGAAGTCTGTAGTATTCAATTGTTGACAATCAATGTAAAAAGTCAGTTGCTGAAACCTATTTCTAATATTTAAATGAAAACATTGTCAATCTCTGGTTCCTGTCGAACAATGCCGCCATAACCCTACCTTACTTATACAAAAACAAAATCGACCCAAATACGTTACAATTGGCATTAGTTATATTATGTGATGTTGCTAGTTGCGTTTTATTTCAGTCTCGTACGCTCGTACGTGCCTGTCCAACTGCGAGATTGAGATAAACGAACCGGCACATTGGATTGAGTCTACGCGATGTAAGGATATCGCGCAACGAAGGAAAGGGGTGACATTTTCTAGGAATTTCGTTTGGTAAACGCGTCTAGTGAAACGTTATATGGATTAAAAAGTATTCAGTGCTTTAGAAGGCACGTAAAGTCTTTCGTGCTGTGGTAAACGGTGTTGGTGTACTTTTATATTATGTATAACTGTTATAGTATAACTATTTGTGCACTATTTATTTGCACAAATTAAAAAAAGCCTTTGGTCCCGGCTGCTTTAACAGTCGTTAGTATTTGTATCATCATCAGCTTATTTTATGTCCCCACTGCTGGGGCACGAGCCTTCCCTATGGATGGATAGGGAGAACGGGCCATAAACCACCACACGGGCCCAGTGCGGATTGGTGGTTGTTAACGACTGCTAATGCAACCACCAATCTGCACTGGGCCCGCGTGGTGGTTCATGGCCCGTTCTCTCTATCCATCCATAGGGAAGGCTCGTGCCCCAGCAGTGGGGACATAAATGAGCTGATGATGAATGCAGCCGGGACCAACGGCTTTACGTGCCTTCCGAAGCACGCAGGAGCTCGAGATGTTAAATGTTTGGTCACCCATCCGATGACCGGCCTTTGCGAAAGTTGCTTAACCTCAGCACTCGCGGACCGGGCGCGTTAACCACTGCGCCATCGAGCTCCTCGTATTTGTATAATAATTATTATGTGTAACTGTTATAACTAGTATAACTATTTTAACCTACACTGTTTGTTTGCCCAAATAATAAATCTTCTCAAAACGTCTTTGGTCCCGGCTGCATTAGCAGTCGTTAATAGTCCGCACTGGGCGCGCGTGGTGGTGGCGCTATGGCCCGTCCTCTATGTCATGTTTCCATCCATAGGGAAGGGTCGTGCCCTAATTGTTGGGACATAAAAATGAGCTAGTGATGTTTATGATTGCTATTTAAATTAAAAACAGCTACAAAAAAATCTGAAAAAAAAGTAAAATCATTGGCCGGGTTAAACTTATGTTTTAAGTTTATCGTGTCCTTAGGTTTATTGGCCTAATTTTGACATTTGGCCTATAGGGAAAAGGTTAAGTAACTAAAACACAATCGTGATCGTTTTATTTTTCACAGCCTTTTGGCTGCGTTTTAATTGAAGTGAAATCGCAATCTATTGCGATCTGTCTTATAGACTGGGTTAAATAACATGATTATTATTATTAACGCCTCGGTCTCAGACCAAATAAAAACTTTTTATTTGGTCTGAGGCCTCGGTGGCCGAGTGACAGCGCTCAACCCGACACCCGAAGGTCCCGGGTTCAATTCCCAGGTCGGGCAAGTGTGTTTCGGATTTATTCGATCCATGGATCCCGGGTTTGTGATCACCGACCCGCATTTGGCAAGCGTGGTGATTAAGCCATTACCCATCAATTGTAGCGATGACTACATTTCAATGATGGAGGCCCTTGTCCAGCAGTGGGACAGTTATAGGCTATTTACTTTACTTTATTATTAATAATTAAAATTATTTTGATAATTCCATCGAATTAATCGATACCAATGCACGTAGTGATGATCTATAAACACCTCACTTCCTTACTATACGTCAACGCTATTCACTTAAATGATTGAAATCGTTTGATCCAGCAAATACATTAAAATACGTTATCAGACCTGTCGTCCTTTGTCGAACAATGTCAACTATGCAGTGCGCTCCATCGATGATGTTTCGCCGATGCCAAACAATGGGTGGACTGCTAAAAGTTGTAAATATTTTATGCCCTCCCATAACAGGGACACAATAAATAATGAAATAACGGAGCAAACATGCATATATACACATACAAATTGTACCTTTGTTTTTAAGCCAACAATAGGTTCAAATCCAAATTACATTGTGTTTTTGTAATTTGTTTCGCATCAAAATTTGCGTTAAAAATTATATAAACAAAACAAAATAATTTTATAAATAGCTTGCCTATTTCTTAACTGATCTTTAGTATTTGTAAAAATATTATGATCGGATGTTAACGACGGTAGTTGTTGCCATTGAATAGGCGCCTTTGGCTTTCAAAGTAAAAAAGTAAATAGTGTTGAATAATTTCGGCGGGCTGGTAAGAACCACGATAGCTTAATTAGGAGAGCACCTGAGCCGGTATGTCAGAAGGGTGCAGGTTCAAACCTGCTCGTGAACATTTTTACAACATTTGTGTTTTTGTAATTTGTTTCACATCAAAATTTGCGTTAAAATTATATAAACAAAACAAAAACATTTTGTAATATAATATAATTATTAGTATTATTAAAGTAGATATAAGATAATAATATTCAATTCATTTTATTCACCCTCACACTAGAATACATTAATATTGAAACAATTTGAAACATGAACATATAACGCCATATTTTGCGTATTCCCAAGTGTTTACAAGCTAATTAAAAATACTTATTGTTTCATTCCATTTCACGCGGACATAACTCTTCAGTCAGCCTCGTTGCACTGATGGCACAGGTTTGGTTCAAATCATAGGATGCAGCGACTTTTTGCAGCGCTTGTGGGCCCTTTTTGAAAATGACTGCGCATGAAGAGTTCTTCCATATGGTTAATATTTTATACGGCAGCTTACCCCTAAACCGTAACCATTCTAAGATGTGAGCGATTTTTACTATATCGAAAGTTTAGTATGATCCAATCCGCTCGAATTTCGACCACTGGGTGAGAATAGTCGTAACAGTAGGTTAACAGGTAGGTAGGTAGGTAGGTAGGTAGGATTTCGTAAAATAAAACTAAATGATTCAGATTTTGTAATATCTTCATAACAATAATAATAAGAAAAGAAAAAAAAAAGAAAAAAAAGCAGAAAAATAGAAAAAAAGAAAGAAAATATTAAAATATAATAAAAATGTAGTTTTAAGAAAGAAAATAAATAAAGGAGATAATAATAATAATATTTTGGACCCTGGTCCCGATGCCGCCGGATCCCTATTTTTTATATTTTAATGTTTTATTTATATTGTTTTTAAAATATATTTAAAAATGTAAATTTATATGAGAAAAAATAAATAAACAGAATAATAATAAACCTTGTGAAAGCCGAGAAGGGCAAGCTTATTTAAGTACCTTGACCTCACGAGGTAACCACTATGTGGGATGTGGATTTGGCGATCATTGTCCCCATAGTCGTATCTGCAAACGAAACGGCCGTATAGCAAAGAGTCTCAACCAACATCTTAAGAGGCTTTTACTGGATGACTGGATCAAGGGTCAGATCCAGAAGGCAACACTTCTGGATACGGCACGCATTGTCAGGAGATTTCTTTCTCTGCAGCCTTAAGGCGAAGGGTATGGCACACTAGCGCCACCAATTGATAATTTGACAATTACTAACGAACCGGATCTTTTTTTAAACATTGCGTACCGTCCGATAACAGCAAAGCAACGGGCCATAAACCACCACGCGAGCCCAGTGCGGATTGGTAGTTGTTAACGACTGCTAATGCAGCCGGGACCAACGGCTTTACATACCTTCCGAAGCACGGAATTATTATTATTATATAATATTGTGCTGTGTAAATGAACTATCGCTAATTCTTCTCTTCACCTTCTATTTGTTATTTGTGTGTGCTTTGTGCTAAACGCAATAAACTGTAATTTCGAGGTTTGGGACTTATTAATTACCGACACCAAACAACTACCATAGGCGGTTATACGCAAAATAGCTATTCGCTCATACCTTGTAGGTGCTAAGGATCGTATGAGCCTACGGGTCCGGTCGCTCCAGGCGGAAATGAAAAATAAACACGTCCGGACGTCGCAGCGCGGCGCGCCGGCGCCCCACCCGCGGAAAATGGGGGACGCGTCGACTGGCCGGCTCTAGGCTGAACGCGGCATGATGTTAATACTCAAATAAGTTAAAAAAATATTGTACCGTCAACCGTAGTGTGCGTTTTATAGCTAAATACTATTTTATATAAAAACTACACACACCGCCGTCGCCGATTGTCCGCCTGAGTACACGTATCCCGGTTTTAAAAAAAATACCCTAGAACTCTATTACAGCGCCACCTACCTGGTATAATTGTAAATCTAAGCCATCCAGGTACCCATTTATGCACAAACAAAAAGTTTAATTGAAATCGGTCTAGCTGTTTAAGAGGAGTTGAATTATATACATACGAAAGGAATTGGTCATTGTCGTCCAGGGGCTTCTGCAGCATCTAGGGAGCTGCCTTCCTCTTGCCGACTATGAGAATGAGAGGCCTATTTACACGCTTCTTGAACAACCTCGTTGTACGACTATATCCTATATGCATGTGCTGAGGCTGGAGCCTAGTTGACCACACTTTGTCTTTGGTTTTTTTATTGTGAATGTACTTTTGTTTTTTCAATATTTTTTCCATGTAATTAATTTTTGTTGTACTTAGTGTGTGCCAACAAATGTATTTCTACTTTTTCTTCTATAACTGTTTATCTTACTTGTAACATGTCTGTGTTTTTTCTATGTGTACAATAAAGTATTTTATTCTTCTACATATTCTTATTCTCATGTTAGAGCACAGGAAACAACTCTGAAGGGTGAAGTCCGTTCCACATCCTATAGGAAAAAAATATGCGAATCTCACTTAGAGCAGGAATCTCACGTTGTTTATTGCTTCCAGGTAGGCTACTCTTGACGCAAACTCAATCTCAATACAATTCCAATGCGATTAATATGTATCGATATTGAGATAAGTTTAGCAATTTCGGAACGCCCCATCTCGATAATAATTAGTTTACTCAATTTCCACGCAATTTAATTCCAATGTAGTGCTTTTATCGCTTTTAAGAGTGCCATTTGAATTTTTTAGATTTGGGATTGGAAATTGATTATTGCAATTGTGTTTCAAGAGTAACCCACCAGATAACAAAATTGATCCAGACTCTTTGATTGAAATAAATTTGTTTTTTAATTCTTTTTAAATCAATGGTTACATGCGTAGTGCATTATCTGTATGAATATAAAAGTATATTGAGCCTTCTTACTTCAAAGATATGAGAATTATTTTCTTCCTCATAATTATTGATTGATTGATTGATTATTGAAACATCAAAAATATATTAAGTTTGTTATGTAAATGCTATGTTAAAAAATTACTTATACTGATCTAAAGCAATTATTTGCCGAGAGTAGGGTAGTGGTACCCAGTATTTAACAGGAAACAGTGATCGATTTTACCTCCCTTAATCTTTACATTAATATAGCTAAAGAGGGTTAAACGTCTGTACATGGAAAATATTCGAAAAAAAGTTGGCTGGGGATACTTAGAATCGATAACAGAACACGTTCCAACAGTTTTTAGAATTTTTGTCTGTTTGTCTGTTTATTTGTATGTCTGTTTATTTGACCGCGCATCACGTGAAAATGGCTGAACGGATTTGGATGAAACTTTGCACATAGACCCGGACTAAGATATAGGATACTTTTTGTCCAGGTAACAGGTTCTTGTGGGATAGTGTAGTCTTCGCGAACGAAGTCACGGGCGACAACTAGTCATTAGTAAAAAGGGGGTTCCTTGCAACTGCTGCAACTGATTTTTAACTACAACAACTATTGAATATAGATCACCAGCTTCCTAGCCCTCCTCTAATAAAATTTCAACATATTTATTTTTTATTTTTTGGCAACGAAAACAGTGGTGTCGGACCCTGTGTCGAACATTGGGTTTCTGTGTCGATCACTGAAAGTCGCACAACATCGCAAGATGTACAGACGCGGGTGCGCCGACGAAAAAATACCAAAAGTGCAGTCACGGTTAAGTTGATATAATTGAAAATACTATCGTATTACATAAACAAAATATATATTTAGTATCATAGGGAACGTGTTTACAGTTAGTCTGATCCAATTCGTAATAACAACTATAGTTTTTTCTACAATATCATTTAAAGTTGGGCAAAAATCATGAAAACTAGTGGCGGCGTTTAATTTTTATCTTATAGTTTATCTAAATTATTGTACCTCTGATTTTGTCTAAACAATCACCAATGTCTAATCTACAAATCGCCCGTCTCACATTTTCGATTTATCAAGCGGTTATTTAAATTATTATTTTTCAAATTAACACGTAAAATTCCCCATACAATTAGTATGGTCGCGCGGCATCAAATAAATATGGACGAAGACATTTCAAATAAAATATATGACACTTGTCACTTACGGACGGCGCACTCTTAACCGATTCAAAACTGTAATATTTCTTCAATAAATGTTCAACTTTATGCCATATACATAAAGTATATTTAGGGCCTATGACAGTTCGTGTTAGACTGATGTGCAGACGTGTGTACTAATTAATAACATACTTAGCCAGATACATTGATTACTTCAATTAATCGGTATCAGTCATCTTGTGGGGCTCGGAAGCGTGTAATCGCGTTAAATTGAATTAATTATTACAATCACAAGATTGATTAGAGCGCGGTGTGTTACTAATATTGTATTAATTACACATTTCTATAACAATGGATGTGGCTTATTGCGTTGGATGCATGTTAAGTCTGTGCTTTGGAAGGCACGTTAAACCGTTGGTCCTGGTTGTTGGTTGCAGACATTAAGATTTGACTTTTAACACATGCTACGATTCGTTTTCGTTGATTTTGACCACTGGACTATCACTAATACATACAATTATTTTATTTATTGTTACCAATTCGCTACGGTGACAATACACTGCAACGACAATACACTGCGACGATAATACATTACGACGACCACACACTACGACGACAAGTGCTACGACGGCAATATGCTACGACGAATATACGAGTACACTACAAAGATAATGCACTACGACGACAATACGCTACGATGGCAATGCGCTATCACGACAATGCGCTACGACGAATATACACTACAAAGATAATGCGCTACGTCGTCAATACGATATGACGACGGCAATACACTACGATGACAATACACTACGACGATAATGCGCTGCCACGACAATGCGCTACGACGAATATACACTACAAAGATAATGCGCTACGTCGTCAATACGATACCACGACAATAGGCTACTTCGGCAGTACGATACGACGGCAATAGGCTACAATGGCAATGCGCTACGACGACAATACTTTACATCGAATATACACTAAGGGCCTTACAAATAAACAAAGAATAAGCTTCGAATAGTTATTCCGTGTTTTTCCTCTTGTACTCTAATTTGAAATGGCGTTTAAGATGGCGTTTACAAAACACGGAATAACTATTCGGAGCGTATTTTTTATTTATTTGTAAGGCCCATAGTGTATATTCGATGTAACGTGTTGTCGTCATAGGGCATTATCGTCGTAGTGTGTTGATGACGTAGCGCATTGCTGTCGTAGCGTATTGTCGTCGTAGCGCATTACCTTTGTAGTGTATAATTGAAGTACAAGTATAATAAGCTACGACGGTAATAAGCTACGTAAGCAATACGATAGGATGACGGCAATACACTGCAACAAATATACACTACAACGACAATGCGCTACGGAGACAATACTCTACTATGGCAATGCGCTACAATGACAATGCACTACGCCATTTTATCGAAGCCAAAACACACTACAAAGTCACGACGTCTTTACACTTAGCAGGTAATCTTGGCGGACCCTTGCTTTTCATGAAAGTTAGAAGACAAACAAGCAGGCAAGGATGGAAAGATGTAGTCATTGACTCTCATGGATATCTGCAACATCCTTGGAACTTTGTAATTAGGGCTTCCATATTTACTTTACTTATTAATCAACTGTGAGAGCCTATTTAGTATTAATAAAACGCACGGGAAACCACTCTAATGGGGGCAAATAACGGTGAATATTGACGTAATAAATATCTTATCTAGTGTAAGACTTATTGAAACATTTATGTTATGACAGCACACACCGTATGTGAAGTCGAGGCAAACGTATCTATACATATGTGTAGCTGACGCTCACACAACGGCCCATAATGTTCACTGCACTGAGGTAGTCCCTTAAACATAACGAAGAGCTTGTTGTTTCATTTATGAGCCGGCATTATTCGCTTACCTGCGGGATCCAGAGCAGGTGATGTTTGCCGAGGCTCAACTCTTTTAGTTTGTATTACGGCCAAGTTAGATTGAAACTCTCTTTATTCTGGGCGAATTGGCGGAACTTCACGATTGCTTTTCTTCTAGTTTTGCTTGTCTGTTCTGTTTTACTTTAATTATGTTAACGTGTCTGTTTTGCGAGAGCACTTCACTGGATAAAAGTTGCGCCAACAATTTCAGCGGATTGGTGGAAACAAATGAAGCGCGGCGATGAGATGATTTTGTTTAGTAAAATAAAACAATATGCGATCGAACAAAAAACCTTTCTTGTGGTAAATAATAACTTTTTCGTTATTTGTTTTATAAAGTTTACGCGAAGTGTTCGCGTAAACTTTTTGTCTTCACATTTTAATAACATCTTTTACGGAGCCACTCGCATTTTTATACACATTGATTTTATTTTATTTTATTATGAAGTTTTGTATTGGTTCAATAAAAATTAAATAAGTTGATCAGGTGCGTGACTTATTTGACAAAAAAACTCACGTTTAAACCACAAATGGGAAATATTACAAAACGTTCTAGTAGGGTCCTAGGTTTCATGTTGAGGAACATGAAGGACTTGCGTAATCGCAAAACTGTAAAATGCTTCTATATAACACCCTAGTGCGAAGCATTTTAGAGTACTGCACCATTATATGGAGACCACACTACGCCACTCATACTCTTCAATTGGAGCAAGTACAAATGAGGTTTATGCGACATCTAGTCTATTCCGAGAATATATCTTAGAATATACTGCCGTCTTATAAAAAACAGCTAAATTATTTTAAAATGAATTCCTTAGAAGAACGTAGAACAATCATAGATTTGATGTTCGTCTCCAAACTGTTCAACAATAGAATTGATAGTCCTTAATTACTGGCCAGGTTTAAACTGCGCGTCCTAGGTAGGTACCCTAGAAATAAAATAAATCTTTTTGGTGCACCTTTCCGTAAAACCGTATTTGGGTCTAATTCCCAAGACTTTGCAAATTGGTAAATGAATTTAGTGGTAGTCCTGGACTTGATGTTTTATACTGTCTACTAGTGTAAACAAATGTTGGAAATTATATAAATAAATAAATATATTAAACACATATTATATAGCACAAAGCTTTGCCAATAAGTACAATATATAAATGACTAAAGATTATTAAACACAAAATTATGTCTAAATTAAATTTTAAAAATTTAATTAAGGAATCAATATAATCAATAGAAAATTAAATTACCTAAACATACACATACCTAATCAGCTCACTGTCATATATTTTGTGCCTAAAGACAATGCATGGGTTGCAAAAAGAACGTGCAAAGTCCGAATCCCAAATCCATCCCAATCTGCATCTATCTTGCACTGTTGTATTCACGCCTACTCTTATATATATTATTTTAATTTGTATAGCAACAAGAACCTTTGTACAGAAACTTTGAGAAACCTCCTTACATACTACATACCAAGTACCAACCAAAAGAGGAAAATCCTTTAGAAAACATGCTTTGAGTTCTAACCACGAGCGTCGAATATCAAGATACTATCGCTGGAAGACGAATTAAAATTAACTTTTCCATTTTGCTGGACCCTTAAACCGCTCATGTACAGTCACGGACGTCCATTTGTAGATATTGTACAATGACAATGTTACAAAAAACAATATCATTAAGAAAGAATCATAAGAAAATACTAAATTTTATAATTAAGCAAAGACAACTAAACAATTAGTTTATTTGGTACTTCATCACACTCACATACACCATCAATAGGTATAAAAAATAACATACATACATACATACATACATACCATCACGCCTTTTTCCCAACGGGGTAGGCAGAGACCACATCCTTCCACTTGCTACGGTCCTGACACACCTCTTGCGCCTCCTCCACTCTCTTTACTCCTTTCATACATGCTCGTCGGTTATGGGTACTCCTGACCTGACCTTTTCTTAGTACGTCTTGGACTTGTCCTAAGTACGTCCGTCTAGGCCTACCCTTTCCAACAGCTCCATCCACCCTCGCCTTGTAAATTTGTTTCGTTAATCGCCTTTCATCCATTCTTTCCATATGCCCAAACCATCTTAGCATTCCCATCTCAATTTTAGTGACAACATCCTCTTTCACACCACAACGCTCTCTAATTTTGCTATTCCTCATTCTATCACTCAATGTCACTCCTGCCATACTTCGTAATGCTCTAATTTCCACTGCATTTATCCTACTTTCATCCTTCTTTTGCCATACCCAACTCTCACTTCCGTACATAAGCGTCGGCACCAGCACCCCCGCATGAACAGCCAGTCGCGCCTTCTCTGACACTTTCTGACTGTTCATAAAGGCATGCAGCGCTCCATTCACCATATTCCCTGCATTCACTCTTCTATCAATATCACCCTCATGCCTTCCATCCCTCGTGAACCTAGTCCCCAGATACACAAATTCTTTCACTTGTTCTACTTTTTCACCTCCAATTAAAACATCACATTCTGTCATGTCCTCCTCTCTTTCAAAAACCATGGTTTTTGTCTTACTTACGTTCTCTTTCATACCTCTCGCTTCTAACGACGCATTCATTAATGTTACCATTTCCTGCAACTCGTCGGCCGACGACGCAAGTATGACTTGATCATCAGCGTAGAGAAGGCATTTAACAAGCAACCCATCCATTCTCAGTCCATAATCACTATTTTTCAGATCTGTCAAACAGTCATCCATGAATAGGTTGAACAGCCATGGGGACGCTACACAACCCTGTCTAACCCCTTTATGGATGTCAAACCAGTCAGTGTACGCCCCGTTTATTCTGACGCAAGCACTGGAACACTTATAGAGAGATTTCAGCGCTCGTATCAGACAGCTGCTCACCCCATGCGCGGATAAAGACAACCATAACTCATTCCTTTTCACCCGATCATAGGCTTTTTCCAGGTCCACGAAAATGCAATAGACTTTTTGGTTTTTGGCCAAAAATTTTTCCGCTATGCAACGCAAGGAAAAACCCTGATCCGTACATCCCATTCCTTTTTTGAATCCCACTTGTGCATCCCAAATCTTTTCTTCCGTCTCTTTCACAACCCTATTAATCAACACCTTAGCATACAGTTTGCCGACAACACTGAGAAGGCTGATTCCGCGGTAATTTTTGCAGTCCTGTTGTGATCCTTTCCCTTTGAAAAGCGGCACGATCACGGCCTTGCACCAATCTTCTGGTACCTGGCCGGCCTTCCAACACAAATTAAAAAGGTGGTACAACTGACTAGCTGTTATGCAAAAAACACAAATGTTGAAAAAATTTCCACGAGCAGGATATGAACCTGCACCCTTCTGACATTCCGGGTCAGGTGCTCTTCCAATTGAGCTATCGTGGTTCTAACCAGCCCGCCGAAATTATTCAACACTTTTTACTTTGTAAGCCAAAGGCGCCCATTCAATGTCAACAATCCTGCTCGTGGAAATTTTTTCAACATTTGTGTTTTTGTAATTTGTTCGCAACAAAAATTTGCTTTAAAAATCATTTTGAACATTTTATAGCTGTTATGCCTCGCCCGGCCCTCAGCATTTCAACAGATACTCTATCATACCCTGCAGCCTTACCAGCTTTCATACTTCTCAACGCTATCACTATCTCATCCATACAAATCTCACCCTCACCTCCATTTCCTTCCACGGACGGCTCATCTATTTCCGCCACTGCATCATCTCTTTCAAACAAACTTTCAAAATACTCCTTCCATCTCCGTAAGATACACTCTTCCTCTTTCAAGATCCTTCCATCATCGCCTCTGATTTTTGTAAGCTCTGCTACGGTCGATGCTCCCCTAGCAGAACGTACTGACTTCCAGAAAAACTTGACATTTGTCCGGAAATCTTCAGTAAGCCTCTTATCAAACTCATCCTTTCGTTCTTCCTTACTTTTGTTCACTACATCCTTCACAATTCCTTTTAATCTTTTGTACTCCTTTTTTGCTTCAACCACATCTCTATCTGTCGCCTTTTGCATCCTTTGATTAGCTCTTATAGCTAACCAATCCAACCACGCTTTCTTCTTTTCATCTACTGCCACCTGCACACTCTTGTTCATCCACATACTCTTTTTCTTACCACCTTTCCTTCTTCTCGTAGTTCCACATATACCCACAGCCGTACTCACTAATCCATCTTTAACACAGCCCCACAAGTCTTCAATGTCTTGCAGTTTTTCTAAACCATCAGATCGCTCTCGTAACCTCTTCACATACTTGTCTTCCACACCCTTTTCTTGCAGTTTCTCCACCTTTACACGTTCCAGAACACCCGTACACACTGGAGCTCTATGACGCCACTTATTAAAGAGACCACTCATTCGTGCTAGCACCAGGAAGTGGTCTGTGTCGACGCCAACCCCGCGATACACCCGGGTGTCCATAACATTCCTCCTCAATCGTTCGTCCACAATCACATAGTCAATCATGCTCCTCGACACACCTTCTTCTCTTGTATACATATGAATTCTTTTATGCTCAAACATGGTATTCATCACACACAAATTCCATTCCATGCAAATCTCTAATAAACTCTTACCATTGTCATTCACTCTATCGTCACCATGTACACCAAGAACCTTTTCATACCCATCTCGCTTTCTACCTACCCACCCATTAAAGTCTCCTAACATAATCACTCTCTCATTTTGCGAACATTTTTGTAACGTCTCTCTCACACTATCCCAAAACTCCTCCCTTTCTTTTTGGGCTTTTACAGTGGCGTTGGAGCCCGTATCTGTGGGTGCATACACGCCAAGAACGAAGATACGAGTCAACCCAACTTTTAGCCGCATCCAGAGGAGTCTCGGGCTTACACACTCATACTCATTTACACACTCGGCCATTCGCTCGGAGACAATAAGGCCTACTCCTTGAGACCCTCGGCTGTTGGCCGAAACTCCGGACCAGTAAGCTGTATAGGGTCCATGCCTCGACATGTCACATCCTTTCCGTTTAGTCTCATTCACACAAAGAACATCAATGTGCCTTTCATCCATCATGTGACATACTTCATCAATTTTGTCATTAATTCCACCCCTTACATTCAACGTAGCGAAGCGGCTCTCCGTGGGCCGCTTTTCGCCCCCGCGGAGAACGAGACGTGATGGGTTGCGAACCACACCGCCGCCAACTGGATTATTTAAAAAAATTGTGTCCATTGCGTTCCCACGAGCAGCAAGGGATATAAATTGTCAGTCCCAGCAGAGCCCCGCATGCCAGGATAAGGCTAACCTGATTCTGGGGTCGCCCAGCCCCAGGGCGGTTTGGCCGCTTGCGACTAGGCTTGCCCCTAGCCACGCATCCATCGGTACGGCAGGCCTTGGATTGGCGGAATAGGTAGGGAAAAACAGGGAATAGGAGAGGATTAGAATTGAACATAGGAATTGTTTTGGGCACGGGTAGGAAGAAGGTAACAACGGATATCACTGTCTCGGAAGGATTGGGGGGAGACAGTAATAGCTCGGGGGCCGGGGTCGCGTACCCGTATACCATGCCTCAGCTACCGGACAAGTAGCTAGGATGAAATATATATAAGAAAAATAACAGTATTGATAAACACAAAAAGAAGAAAAAAGATAAAACAGAAGCACAAAAATAAAACGCAGATTGGCTTTATGAAACATAATCTCGGATTATTACTATGTGTTGTTACTGTTTAGTAGTTATTTATAACCATTAATTATGATTATATTATATATTATATAGAAGGAAGAAATAATGGTGTAATATTTTAAATTTATTTACATTTTTATATTCTAATGAATTTGTAAACAAGTATATTTTAAATAAGTGTTCATTGTCAATTCTCTTTAATCTGCCACTACAAAGTTCTTACAATGCCATACAACACAAAACAATCCAGTGAACAGAATAAGTTTTCTTTGATGCTAAAAATGAATAGATATTTTGAGAATTTTTGAATTATTAAAATTCAACGAGTCTTCTGGGGCCTCGGTAGCATTGAACTGGTTATCCAAAGGTTGTGGGTTTGATTCCCACGAGAGCTTTTTTCTAGTAAAATTTTAACTTGTGATATGATTTTATCTTAGATATTTTTGCCATTAACTGTACTTCAGACACCCTGAATGAGGCCGTGTTCCAAGCATCGTTTAACTTTGTCCTGTGTGGTGAATTAGCTGGGCTTTAAAGAGCGGTTTAGGGTAATTTGCTCGCGCGGAACCTATTCATAGCATTGAGATTGACGCTAATTGTGCTGTGAATAGTATCCCTGGAGACTGGCTTAAAATTTGCCAACGGGTAACATTACATGCTATGTCTTTGAAGTTGGTTTATGTATTAATGTTTTTATATAATATGGGTTTAACATATAATTTTGACATACTTATTTTTTATTTCATATTTATTTTTTTATTATATAAGCTTTAAAAAAACACAAATGTTGAAAAAATTTCCACGAGCAGGATTCGAACCTGCACCCTTCTGACATACCGGGTCAGGTGCTCTTCCAATTGAGCTATCGTTGTTAATTTTTTCAACATTTGTGTTTTTATAATTTGTTCGCAACAAAATTTGCGTTAAAAATTATTTGACCATTTTATAAATAGCTTGCTTACTTCTTAACTGATCTTTAATATTTGTAAAAATATTATGATCGGATGTTAGTGACGGTAGTTGTTGACATTGAATGAGCGCCTTTGACTTTCAAAGTAAAAAGTGTTGAATAGTTTTGGCGGGCTGGTTAGAACCACGATAGCTCAACTGGAAGAGCACCTGACCCGGTATGTCAGAAGGGTACAGGTTCGAATCTTGCTCGTGGAAATTTTTTCAACATTTGTGTTTTTGTAATTTGTTCGCAACAAAATTTGCATTAAAATTTTTTGACCATTTTATATAAGCTTTAACATATAATAGAGCTTGCAAGTAATCAGCTATTTAATACACATTTCCACAACCAATTCATTATATATAAAGTATAAATATAACTGTATATATGTGGAATATACTGTCTGCCTGTCGAGTTAGTCCCGTAGACTCCCTTTCAATATTACCTCCATAACTAAGGTTAGCTGGTAAAGATTTCTTCTAAAGATAAACTCACCTTTGTTAATATCTTATATAACTTGTGTTTTAATGAAACTGATTAGTGCAATGAAAACATTTTACACGAATAAAGTAATTATGTGGTGATATTTAAATCAAGACATTGTTAAGTATGTATACCCGTATGTGTAGGTACGCAAGCAAAAACTACAATTAAAATATTACATAAAACTAGTATCATTGTCTCCAAAGTTGGGTGTTAAAAAGTAAGAAAAAAAGATGGCTGAAAATATAAATCGATGCTCAATACCAGTAGCTGCCTACACGTTCTTTTTCCGGTTAATAACTGCAATAATTCTTGCGAAGTTCTCTCGCCAAGTTTTCTTTACCTCAGAAAGTTGGGGCAAGAAAAATTGTTGGTTCGCCCGATTGTTAAGGCCTCGCCGGATACCGCATCGAAGGCGGTCCAGAAACTGTATTGTGTGTTCGGAAAAGATCGACTTCAACTTTCAAGGATTTTTTTAAAATAAAATGTATTTATTAACTTTTTACGATGAGCTCGATGGCGCAGCGGCTAGCGCGTTCGGCTTGCGATCTAGCCGCTAAGCAACTTTCGCAATGCCGGGTCGCCTGATGGGTGACCAATTAAAAAAACATCTCGAGCTCCTCCGTGCTTCGGAAGGCACGTTAAGCCGTTGGTCCCGGTTGTTGTCGTAAGATGGCAGTCGTTAAACCCACCAACCCGCATTGGGCCAGCGTGGTGGGTTATGGCCCAATATCCTCACGTGCTATTGTTCACGTGGGAGGCCTGTGCCCAGCAGTGGGAGGTTTATAGGCTGATGATGATGATTAACTTTTACAACTTTAGGTACCTACTTACCTCCTATTTAAATAAAACACGAGACTTTAGTTTAACGTTGAATTATATAATACAGATCGACTTTTTTATCACCATCCAAACCTTCAGAGATGACTCCAGTGATACAAACGAACAACTATTACTATGGGACCAACTTCCTAACTCGAAAAAAAAAATCAACTGTTCCATACAAAACATCAATATTCATTCGACCAAAATGTATAGAACAGCTGATTTTTTTCTTTTCGACCTGTATATTCATTAAGTTCAGACATTGACTTTATTACACCGGTATACAGGACGCGAGGCGGGAAAGCAGAGAGCGGGGGTTAAGTCCGTGTTCAGGCGTATGCGTCCTTCACTCCAACACCTTCGAACAATAATGTACCAGTTAAAGGATCTAGAACAAAAATGCATCTCGAAAGTGATACTCTTTGCTCAAACCTTAAATTCTACATTTAAATTAACAAAATCTGAAAAAACATTGGTTAGCATCAACAACTTCAACTGAACCTTGGGGGTGCAGCGCGGACGCAAAACTGCGAGTTTCAAGTTTCTTTATGATAGCGAGCGAGCGGCGCGTGGCAGTGGTGTGACAACGGCGCGCGACAAGAATACGCACGCACATTAATATCTGTACAGAGTAGGCTGGTGATTTAATTAGAGCAATGTTTACTTTCGTAAAATCATAGGCGTTTGGGTAAAAAATAATAAAAGTCTTAATATTTTTATATTCATATTTTTTTATTGAAAACTAAGACAACAGTAACCTGCGGAATATCAATATAAACATTTTGATGTCGGATCATTGTTTCATTTGTGCTATATTTACAAAGTTTCTGAAGAAATAAGTTTTTAGATATCATTACTTTTACGTATTGTTTATGCATTTTCTGGGTATTTGTTTCAAATTCCAAGACAACCATGACCTTGTGAAAGGATCAAGCTAACCTACACTAGTCCTTTTAATGTATATGACCTATTCAGCTCCTAGCACCAGTGACTTAAAAACACGTAAATTTTCTAAATTCCGCGCTGCACCCCCTTAGGGTTGCAAAATATTTGTACTTAATATAATATTTACTGTTATCGCCATAAACGTCATTGTGGCTCCGTGGCACCAAAAAGTCGCGTGCCGTTTTTCAAGCGTTCATCGGGAATCTAGTACATTATTGATCGGAGGTACACCCACTGAAATCAATAAAATGTATTTATTAATTTTCACAACTTTAAATACCTACTATTATCATCAGCTCATTTTATGTCCTCACTGCTGGGACACGAGCCTTCCCTATGGATGGATAGGGAGAACTGGCCATAAACCACCACGCGGGCCCAGTGCGGATTACTGCTAATGCAGCCGGGACCAACAGCTTTAAGTGCCTTCCGAAGCACGGAGGAGCTCGAGATGATAAATTTTTGGTCACCCATCCGATGACCGGCCTTTGCGAAAATTGTTTAACCTCAGCACTCGCAGACCGGGCGCGTTAACCTCTGCACCATGGAGCTCGTCGTAAGTAACATTGATCAAATAATATATTGCCTTATGCAGATCTATAGCGACGTGTACGAATATATAATCTAAGTTTAGAGCACAGCGACTAGCGCGATCCGGTTGCGAACTTGCAAAATAAGCAAGTTACCCAAACCCGGTTTACCGGGTGAGTGAAGCTTAGGGTCTCTGAAGCTGTATTAAAGACGATCAAACATTTTTTTCATTCAATTTCTTCATTTCTGTTGTTAGTTTCAGAAATCAAAATAAATTGATAAGTCATCATCATCATCATCATCAGCTCATTTATGTCCCCACTGCTGGGGCACGAACCTTCCCTATGGATGGATAGGGAGAACGGGCCATAAACCACCACGCGGGCCCAGTGCGGATTGGTGGTTGTTAACGACTGCTAATGCAGCCGGGACCAACGGCTTAACGTGCCTTCCGAAGCACGGAGGAGCTCGCGATGATACATTTTTGGTCACCCATCCGATGACCGGCCTTTGCCAAAGTTGCTTAACCTCAGCACTCGCAGACCGGGCGAGTTAACCACTGCGCCATCGAGCTCCTCTGATAAGTACTGGTATTAAATATAATGTTAATATGTTATATGGTATACCGGTTTAGACCCAGAGGTACCGTTTTCGATTTCCAGCATGTTTGCGTACTCGATTTGCTTGGTGGTAGGCTTGTTTGCCCGCCTGTTTAGCTACCCCTATCTTATCTGAATATGTTACATAACATCAATGTTTGTAGCTTTGTTGTGTTCCGGCAGCTAAAGATAAGATAGCCAGTGCCTCAGTAGTTGAGAATTCCGGGTCCCTTCCACCTTGGGCCTTATCATCACTTAACATCAGGTGAGATGGTGGTCAAATGCATAAGAAATAAAAAAAATGGTCCATTTGTTTGATTTATTTACTTAGTACTTGTTAATGTTACATACTCATATAATCCTATGTCAATACATCATTCTTTCATGTTATCGAATAGCGGTACTTCCTGGAACAGGCATTCATTCTTGAAAGAAAAAAGAAAATTATTTACTTACTCATTATTTTTGCCAGCATTAAAAAACAAACCCTACCCAATACATTTCTTAGAAACGGGATGTTTGTATCCATCTAAAATTGCAGCGTTATTTTTATCAGACATTCTCGAAAGAAACACGACAGGACAGGACATTATCCCGCTCATGTTACAGCCACTAGAATACCGCAACAAATAGTAAATTATTTACGCGAAATATCGTGTTCCACTTATTTACCTGGTCAGGTAAAAACGTGAATAACGAGAGAGTTCCGGGGCAATTTATTTACAGCATCTCCACTAGCCGGGGTAATGGGGAAATGATTACTCATTTGCCGCGGGGATTACTTACGTGTAGGAAAAAGATTTTCAAAATAAATTCGCTACCGTATTCTACTTATGAGTGTGGTGATTATCGCTTAGTTTTTCCGATTAACGTGAGGTGGGAATGAAACAAGCATTAAGGGAAACATACGAAGTTGAATAGTGTTATGACACGTACCTAGCTGTTATTTTTTTTAAAGTGTTTTTTTATGTGAAAAGACGGCAAACTAGTAGGTGCTCACCTTCATAAAGCACAAGATAAAATTTCGGCCATGTACGATAGATACATGTTGCTTTAAATTATTATGATGGGTAAGCAGGACGTACGAAGAAATCATGGCTTTGGAACATCTGGGAGAGGACCAAGAAGAAGAAAGCGGAAGATACTGACGGCCAACCTTCAAGATTGAAGGCACAAGAAGCAGGCGAGTCATGGGAAGCGGTCATCACCGCCTATGCGTTACCGACTTATTTTCACTTTATCTATTATTTAAAGCATTACTTTATTGGTTGTTACAGAATTAACAAAATTTGAAAATCCTTCATTACCAGCTCATTTTATGTCCCCAACTGCTGGGGCACGAGCCTTCTTTGTGGATGGGTAGGGAGAACGGGCCATAAACCACCACGCGGGACCAGTGCGGATTAGTGGTTGTTAACGACTACTAATGCAGCCGGGACCAACGGCTTTACGTGCCTTTCGAAGCACGGAGAACCTCGAGGTGATACATTTTTGGTCACCCATCCAATGACCGGCCTTTGCTAAAGTTGCTTAACTTTAGCAATCGCAGATCGGGCGCGTTAACCACTGCGCCATCGAGCTTAATAGGAACAAAGGGAATTTCTTAATATACTTTATTTGCGCAAATAAAGAAGACAAAATGAAGAAAAAAAAAGGTCAAAAACTTGATTGTAGCAATTATTTTCCCGAATCGATCATCCCGTGTGTTGTTGGAACTAATTACAATTTTAGCTATCAGTGTATACGATCCAACATATTCCGCTCTATATACAGGTGCTAAGAGAAATTGAATAACCATTATGGTTATTTGACTTTTTTCCCGTTTTACTGATGTTGCATCTTTTTAGTAATCGTGGAAAACGAAAATGAAAATCTTTATTGCCATAAACATAAGAAAAGAGAAATAAAAACAAAACTGACTACAATTATTAATTATAAATTAACGTTAAAAGCAAAAATAAAATAATATAAATCAAAGTTTATTGGCGATGGGTACCAAGTCTCAGCAAGGTGCTGGGCGCAGCCCAGCGCTGGTTTTCAGACTGGTCCCTTTAAGGCTACGATTTGGTTAAAAGGAAGAGGCAATGCGTTTGTTGAGACATGAAATCATGAAGTATAGTAATAACTACTAGGTATAAATAAAGCTAAAAAACCTAAAATGTGTAATATATGTCAAATAACATCGTAAGTGGAATTTAAAAACATAATTTCATAGCAATTCGGGCTCTTAGTTGTTCGTGTTGTAACATGCTTCTATCAATAATAATAATACTAGATAAATGATCCGGAACGAAAATGCATCTCGAAAGTGGTTTTGTTTGCTCCTACCTATACATTTAAATTTCACATAAGAAAATCTGAAAAATCATTGGATAGCATCAAAAACTTCAGCTTACTGTGTGCCTTATAAATAAACAAAGAAAAAGGTCCGAATAGTTTTTTTTTTTTTTTTTTTTTTTTTATAATGGCTTCGTGCGGTTTGCACATAGCCAATGTCAAAGTTAGGGATAGGTAATGCAGGATATTATGAGATCGGAAAGAAACGAAATTTAGGAAATTAGGATCAGGAGAGTATAATAATAATATACGTATATAGGGAGTACTTCAATATGATAAGGCTCGGGTTTGAATTAAATTTTAATGTTATTGAGGATAATAAAAGATGCTATACATTTATAAATAGATAAATCATTGGTACATAGTAAGGAAAGTATGGATAATGGGAATGGAACGCCGAGGGATAGGAGGTCATTTAGGAAAGAAGAGCGGTCATGAAGCACACAGGAAAAGAAAATATGGTTAACATCACCAATGTCCACTCCACATTCGCACGTGGATTCATTTACAATTTTAAGCTTGGCAAGATGTGCTGGCGAACAAACATGCCCTAGTCTCATGCGTATCAGAATACTAGTAACAGTCTTACCAAGCTTAGCTTTGCGGAACCATGGTTTAGGTGATATGTTAGGTTGAATAAGTGAGTAAAACATTCCCTTTAGAAGTCGACTGTTGGTCCAATAACTTTGCCACTTATCGCATAAAAAAACCGCAGGTAAAGACAACAAGTCATGGCTATAAGTCTTGTACGGGTACATGTCACCACAATGCACTGCCTCTTTGGCAAGCCGGTCAGATGTCTCATTTCCTGTGATTCCACAATGACTTGGTATCCAAACAAACTCCACTGAGTATCCTAAAATATCGCATTTGACTAGGCTGTTTCTGATATCAAATATTATAGGGAAATACGATTTCATGCGAAAAGGAAATTTACACAGTGCTTGAAGAGCACTCATAGCATCACTAAAAATTACTGTTTTTTTAAGTTTCATTAACATAATATATTCTATAGCTTTAAACAAACCCACGCATTCCCCTGTAAACACAGATGTCTCCGGAGGGAGTTTAACTTTTTGAACAATGGAGAGCTGAGAATGAAAGACTCCAACACCTACACACACATTAGGAGCAGTTTTCGAAGCATCACTAAATATATGGTTATGGTCCTTAAATTTGGCATCAATAATTAACTTAAAAGTAGAAATGGGGTTAATATCGTCTTTTTCAATTAAATTGTACGTGACCAATGGTGAAAACTGAAGTGCATCGTAGTCGACATTAAACAAAGGGAGATGATTGGCCCGATGTACAGGAGAATGTAGATTTATGTATTTATTATAACTAATAATTAAACAGGGATGTGATTTATGATGCCAATAACTTGAAGAATTTATTTGTACTTTAAGCGATTGTAGTAAATGGAAAAGTGGATGATTAGCAAATTGAAGTGAGCGGAATAAAAATCTATCAGCAAGAAACTGTCGTCTTAAATGTAACGGGGGTTCGCAAGACTCAATTTGTAAGGCATTGACTGGACTAGATTTCATAGCACCTGTTATTATTCTAAGCGCCTTTGTCTGTATATTATCTAATTTTTTAAAAGCAGCTACATTGCCTGGCTCCAGAAGGAATGTTCCATAATCAAGTACACTCCGAATGAGAGCGTTGTACACTAATTTAAGGGACTGAGGATGTGCACCCCACCATACGCCTGTAAGGCATCTCAAAAGATTGAGTAAGCGTTCACATTTGTTCACAACATAATCGCAATGTGCCTTGCCTGTAAGCTTTGAATCTAGAATTATGCCTAAGAATTTAAATTGAGATGCATGTGGGATCATTGTGTTATTATAATATATATTTGTAGGGAGCAGATTTCTTTTTCGTGTAAATATGACAATTGTACTTTTAGTTGCAGATAAATCTAAACCGTTGGCATCCATCCAAGATTTCAAAGAAACCAAGGCAGAAGAAATATTTGAAGATGCGAAATCTATACAACTACTAGTGGAGTATAATAACAAATCATCAGCATATTGTAATAACTTGACATTATTTCCAAGTGCAGAATCTAAATCGTACGTATATATATTATATAAAAGAGGGCTCAATACAGACCCTTGCGGTAATCCTCTCCAGACAGTTCTCTTAACTTCAGATTCATTTGACAGCGGAAAAGTTAAATGTCGCTCATATAAAATATTCATTATAAAATTTAATAGAGTAATCGGGACATTTAAAGCTTCTAATTTTGACCTCAGTACTGATAATAACACGTTATCGTAAGCAGAGTTTATATCCAGAAAAGCTGCGACAACAGACTTATTAAAAGTAAAAGCTAATCGAATATCCATTGTTAATATACTTAAATTATCAGTTGTGCTTTTACCTTTTCGAAACCCGTATTGAGAATTAGATAATAAATCTTTACTCTCTACATACCATTCTAGACGGTTTTTTATTAAAAGTTCTGCTAATTTAATTAAAACTGATGACAACACTATTGGGCGAAATGAAGAAGCATCAGACGGAGATTTATTCGGCTTACGTATTGGCAACACTACTTGAGACTTCCATGACAGAGGGATAACACCTGATAACATGATAGTGTTAATCAATTCTAGATAGTATGAAAGAAGGCTATCACTAATATTGGCGAAAAAGATATAGGGAAGACCATCTTTCCCAGGAGCAGAGTCTTTTGTATTATGTATAACACTTTCTAGTTCATGAAAAGAGAAAGGAGAGCTAAGTGGTAAAAGGTTATGCTTGGGAGCAAGAGGACACTGATAATGACTGTCTAAACATTGAGTTGGAACCCATGAAGGAGCTAGTTTGTTTGCAAAGTCGTTGACTAAAGCAGGTGCCATGATAGACATTTGTGGAGTATTATAGGCGGACTTAAATCTATTAACATTACGCCAGACAAATGTTGCAGGTGTATCTGGGGATATGGAACTACAAAAGTTTCTCCAACTTTGAAACTTTTTCTGTTTAAATAATTTTTTTGTTTCTAGCATTATTTTAGATAGGTTAGCATAGTTAAGATCTGTCATATTATTATTATAAATCTGTTCAGACTCCTTTCTTTTCTTTATAATTTCTGTACAGTCCTTATCCCACCAGGGTGGAGAAGGTATTTTAGTAATAGAATTATCTTTCCGAGGGAATACCTCTGCCGCTGCTTCATTCAAAATAAATGCAAGTTTGTCAGCACAGTTATTTTCATTACCCGGGCTTATATCAGGAAGGGACGAAACTTTGCTGTCAACACTGTTTTTAAATTTTATCCAGTCATTGGAGGTTCTATCTGGTAGTTTATATTTTCTAGTTGATAACTTGTCAGAGTGCTTAGGTTTATTGAAAGGAAAAGAAATTACTATAGGATAGTGATCACTGCCATGTGTAGAAGGAAGAGCACACCAAGCTAATGATGCGGCTAAGTTGGGTGTGCTTATTGATAGGTCTACTGCGCTTATGTTTTGATTTGGGTCTGTGCGACGAGTGGGTTTCCCATTATTTAATATGCACAAGTTACATGAGTCAACAATATCTAACAAGTTATCCCCAAAACTAGTAGAAGTTGAACTACCCCATGATGGATGTTGAGAATTGAAATCCCCTAATACCAGAAATGGTCTTGGGAGTGTTGAAAATAGTTTCTTAATTTCACTAAAAATAGAAGAAGATGGGTGGGGAATATATAGAGATACAAAACAAATATTTTTAATACTAACTGCAATAATTGAGTAATCTTCATCATGAGTAGGTAAAATAATTTGTGAAAAAGGAATAGAATTTTTGACTAGAAAGGCTACACCACCGTAGCCATCTGGTCTGTCTTCTCTAATTACATGATAACCATTAATTTTAAAAATACTAATTGGCTTTAACCAGGTTTCTTGAACTGCAAATAAAAATGGGCTATATTTATTTAGTAAGTATATTATATCAGATTTTTTACTTATGATGCTCCTGCAGTTCCATTGGATTACTTGATCCATTGTGAGTTTGATTAGCAAGAGAGTTTTGAGTTATTAGAGCAGCGTTGGACGGTAACACAATATTAAATTGGTTCAATAAGTTTATAAAAGCTGTCACAAAGTCATTATGAAGTTGTGTGTTTGGGTGACTAAGGTTATTGTTGATAGCACAACCATCCCTAGGTGTTGGCATAGTATACTCTTTGATAAGGGCATTGTGAGCTAATTTATCATACCCCTTAGTAATTATTGGGGGAGATTTAGGTTTTGAAAACACAGGTTTTTTATAAGAAGTGCTTGGAAAAGGTCTATTGTCGCTAAGATGTTGAGGTGTACTAAGGTTGACATTGTTTGTCTTAACAGGGCTGAAAGACAGTACATCAGCATATGATTTGGAAATAGGTGGGTGAAGTTTAGATGCTTCTGCATATGAGACACAGTTTTGTGCCATGTAGGTTTTAATTTGAGTCTGTCTATTATATTCAGGGCATGACTTATTAATTGCAAAATGATAACCTGTACACAAACAGCATGAGGCATTTTCTTGTGTCACCTCACATGATTCACCGGAGTGGTCTTGGCCACATTTGAAGCAACAGGGTTTTGATCTGCAATTTAATTTAGTATGGCCATAACGGCAACAATTATAGCATTGTATTGTAGGGAATATGTACAGGTCAACCATTAATGCATTGTAGCAAATGAAAATTCTTTTTGGCAGTACTTGGCCATCAAATGTCAGTACCACTGTTTGAGATGGTTTCCAGGTGGGGGAGCCATCAATGAATGTTTTAAAATTTAAACGTCTAATTTTTAAAACTTCACCGCAACCAACAGGGACAGAGATATTTTCCTTAATTTCGTCTAGTGACCATTCCGCTGGAACACCTCTTACTAAGCCCATACGTGTAACATTAAAAGTTGGTATAAAAGCTCTATATTGGTTTGATACCAAGTCATTGTGGTTTATAAAATTATTTGCATCATTAGGGTCAGAGAAAGAAACTGAAATTTTATTACGACCAATTCTTTTAACACTTCCATTAATAATACTGCGGAAAGAAGTCTTCTTCAAAAACCTACCAAAAGACATCGGATGTATTGTGGTGCCATCATTTGGTGCTGCTTGTATTTTCTGAACGTGTACCACATACGGTGCTGCATCGGTTTTTTCATATGATTTTCTACCTATCGGCTCGGGAATGGACATTGCTGGTGCTTTATTTAGGTTTGGTGTTGCGGACGGAGATGCAGTTTTGAGATTAATGTCAAGGTGAGAAGTAGGTAATTGGTGAGCAGATTCTATCAAACAATTACAGTCTGATGACCGCCCTTCCGATCCATGATGTTTGCGTCGTTTGTTGCAATGTTTACAAAGTCGTGTATGAGTACGGCTACGTTTTAGGGTACGGCTAGAAGTAGATCCATCTGTTTCCATTCCCGATTCATTATTGGATTGAATAGTGACATAGTTACCAGCCGGGGGAACAAAGCCCCCCGGGTCGGGGGGCTCATTCATTCAAGAAATAATAATTAAGGACTTACCAGATAATATGTACAAATATTTATATATTATACAAAATAGACTATATTAAAACTATTCTACTCAACTGATCACTATATTTACAACGTAATAAAAGTTATAAAAAAGTGAAACTTGAAAAACGCGCGCGCTCAGTTCAACCTTTCCCGCCCTTTTTTTTCGTCCGAATAGTTATTCCGTGTTTTGAGTTTTTTACTCTAATTTGAAATGACGTTTACATGACAGAAACAAAACACAGAATAACTATTCGGACCTTATTCTTTGTTTATTTGTAAGGCACTAAGTCATATTAAAGTTGCAAAATATTTGTACTTAATATTTAGGTACTGTCATCGCCACAAACGTCATTCTGGCTCCGTGGCAGTAGTACTTAATTGGAAGGTAACATGGTAACCTTACTAAGGCTGAATAGGTGAGACATATCATATATATTTACTAGCGGCCGCCCGCAGTTTCACCCGCGTGGTTCCCGTTCCCGTGGGATTAGCGGGATAAGCAGTATTCTATGTGTTAATCCGGGTTATAAACTATCTGTATGCCGAATTTCATCCAAATCCATCCATCCGTTGCAGCGTGAAGAAGCAACAAATATACACACAAACTTTCGCATTTACAATATTAGTGTGATATCATTTACGGTACAAAGAAAGCTTGTAAGTACGTTATTGTAGTTTATAGATTGAAAAATAGCTAACAGTTTTATGGTATGACTTTTAAATATTTGTAAAATTTATAAAGTTTAACTTTAATTTTTTTATGTTTACTTAAGTATGTGTTGTGTGCGTGTGTGATAACAAATTGTTGAAATTGAATATGCGGGTAAAATTTTACGTTTATACTATAAAGCTGAGCTGCGCCAACTTAAAAGCGTAAAGTCACTCTAGTATTCGGATCACAGTTACAAATATCTGCTCCGTGAGCAGTTGTCACACAGGCACAGGAACTATTATTTATCGCACAAATTGAGTGACGCAGGTCGCGATAGGATACAACGTTATAAATCAAGCTCTACGTGAAATGGGATTGGATGTGATAATAAAAGTACGTTAGAGTATTCAACTGTAATTAATATTTACAATTTTTTACAAAGAATTATTCGACATGATTTTATAAAGGTCAAGTAGCACCATGGGGTTTTTTTAAACCAAGTGGCGAGGCAAGATGAGACATAAGCTCATTTCGCATTTGGACTGAACGCGCAAACCGGTGTGCCTTCGAGTGCCTGCTGTTTCAAGTATAAACTATTTGGTGACGGCTTAGTTTCAGGCTCCAGTCTAACATAACTCTAATATACATATAATTTCACACAAATATTGCTGCGAACAAATTACAATTTGAAAAAAGACAAAGTGTTGAAAAAAATCCACGAGCGGGAATCGAACCCGTAATTTGTTCGCAACAATATTTGCTTAAAATTATATGTAAAATAATCATAAATATAGCTTGCCTAATTCTTAACTGATCTTTCGATATTTGTAAAAATATTAAGATCGGGTGTTGATGACG
Organism: Eudonia mercurella; assembly: GCA_963082485.1. NCBI lineage: Eukaryota > Metazoa > Arthropoda > Insecta > Lepidoptera > Crambidae > Eudonia > Eudonia mercurella. The sequence goes on along the minus strand of OY720027.1, from coordinate 6,693,774 downwards.
TAGTTGTCGACATTGAATGAGCTCCTTTGGCTTATAAAAAGTAAAAGTAGAGAGTGTTGATTAATTTCGGCGAGTTGGATTGAACCACGATAGCATAGTTGGCAGTGCACCTGACCCGTCATGTCATGGGGTTCGAATCCCGCTCGTGGACTTTTTTCAACACTTTGTCTTTTTAGGGTTCCGTAGCCAAATGGCAAAAAACGGAACTCTTATGGATTCGTCATGTCTGTCTGTTTGTCTGTCCGTCCTTATGTCACAGCCACTTTTTTCCGAAACTATAAGAACTATACTGTTGAAACTTGGTAAGTAGATGTATTCTGTGAACCGCATTAAGATTTTCACACAAAAATAGAAAAAAAAAACAATAAATTTTGGGGGTCCCCATACTTAAAACTGACTCTCAAAAATTTTTTTTCATCAAATCCATACGTGTGAGGTATTTATGGATAGGTCTTCAAAAATGATATTGAGTTTTCTAATATAATTTTAATCTAAACTGAATAGTTTACGCGAGATACACTTCCAAAGTGGTAAAATGTGTGTCCCCTCCCCCCCCCCATGTAACTTCTAAAATAAGAGAATGATAAAACTAAAAAAAATATATGATGTACATTACCATGCAAACTTCCACCGAACGGTTTGAACGAGATTTAGTAAGTAGTTTTTTTTAATACATCATAAAGTACGGAACCCTTCGTGCGCGAGTCCGACTCGCACTTGGCCGGTTTTTTCAAATAACTTTAATATGTAAGCACTAAGCTTTAAAACTAGCTATTAAGAAGTTATGAGGAAGAAAATAAAATTCATTATTTTAAAATTATTATTTCATCACTAGATAATTCTATGTCTAGTCGAGCCTTCCCTATAGATGGAGCCACCGAATCTCCGGTAGGACAGTGGTGGTTGTGGTTTCCTTGTGCACAAGGAGAATGGGTCGTAAACCACTACTATCCTAATGGAGATTCGTGGTCGTTAACGACTGCTAATGCAGCCGAGACCAACGGTTTTATGAGCTTTGTTCACCCATCGGATGACCGGCCTTTGCGAAAGCTGCTTTACTTCAGCAATCGCAGATCTAGCTCATTTACCCCTGCGCAGCACTGTCCTTCTTCGTCTTCTTCTTTCTCAACCATTATCCACCCAATGCTGAGTGAAGGTCTCTTCTAATGCACTCCATTTCCTTCGGTTTTGTGCCTTCCTCATCCAACTCTTCCCTGCTACCTTGACAAGATCGTCGGTCCATCGCATTGGTTGCCTGCCTACGTTTCTGTGCCCAACTTTAGGTTTCCATTCCAGCACTCTCCCTCTCTCTCCCCTATCTGTGGTCCTGTCACGGCATATGTATATGGCCTGCCCACTTCCACTTTCTGCTGGCTATCACCTGGGCTATGTCGATCAGCACTGTCCATTATTTATTTAAAAGTTCATTTGTTCATTTATCGACAATCCCGATAACGATTACACTGATGGAAAGCGGTCACTGCCGTTTATTAATGCCGGTACGTGGTTGTAATTAGCTCGTCGTCAATCCGATCCGATTTGAACCCCTCGGAGAATCTAGTAGGGCACGGGGACAAGCACTAGTGCGTGATGCCGTCGTTCCCTCTAGAAAACCTCTGAAGGTGATTCGTTGCAAACGGCTTGAGGAATCCTTTAAGTTTCTCATCATCATCATCATCATCTCAGCCAAAAAGACGTCCACTGCTGGACAAAGGCCTCCCTCGAGGATAAATAATTTTGAGGGGAATGTGCCATAATCGCCACGCTTGGCAGGCGGGTTGGCGATCGCAGTAAGGTGAGAATAATCACAGAGAGACGCTGCTGCCCATCCTCTGGAATGGTCCTATAGTCGCCTTCTACGACACCCACGGGAAGAGATGGGGTGGTGCAATTCTTTACCCCCGACACCACACGGGGATTAAGTTTCTCGCCGCCCCCAAAAAAGGTCGGTGAAGCTGAAAATGCCGTGTGAGGCAACCAGCAAACTCTCTCAAAAAAAAAATTGTCGCTGACCCACCATTCTTAGCTAGACATTATAAATATAGCAATTTAGCTTGTAACGTAATAAGTATCGAGTATGAAACTGCGGAAATGTGGTACTTATAAGTTCCTATCTAACCAATACGAAATCAGAAAGCTTAAATATACGTAAGAGCAAAAGATTTTATTTCCGATTGTCAAAAGAAACATTCACCATAAAGCTCTTCTAATAACATAGGATTTTGTAAAGCGACCAGATAGCAGCGTTTGAAGCAACAAAAATGTATTATATTGTTTCCTATACGGACAACGTCCAGTTTTTCATCCAAGCTCATAGGTTAGATGTCCAATTGTTCGGAAGTAAGTGGTCTTCGTATGGACTCGTATCGTTTCGTACTCGTGAAATAAAACTGGATGCTTGGTGGAGCTACGTTTTATTGCTGCACGTAAAAAGCGGTTTAGGGACGAATTGACGTAAACAAGCAGCAATGACAATTTTTATTGCGCAGCTTGAGAATGATGGCACATACAGCGTTATGTTTTGTGTACAAGTTTGGGTGTAACAGGGATTTGGAAACTTATTTAAAATAAACACAAAAATAATTAGAAAAATAACATTATTAAATATTAGTACAAGTAATTTTCTTTAGCTTTAATTCAATAGGAAAATTATTATTAAATTATTATTATTAAAAAAAATTATTTATTTTTTTAACTTTTAGACTTAAGATATTATTCATAGCTTTATATAAAAATAATACTCAGAAATACTTACTACTAGAAAATACTACTAGGGAGCTCTCTATAAATTTGCCGTGTTCGAAAAGGGCGACTAAGTTTTTAAGTTCCTTTATAAATGTACAACGTGTTATACACTTAGTTAGCAATAAAGAATTTGATTTGATTTGATTTGATTTGATTTGGATAGATATATACCTAGCTATCAAGGAGCTCGATGACGCAGTGGTTTACGCGGCCGGTCTGTGTGCCTGTGATTGCTTAGGTTAAACAACTTACAAAAGCCGGTAATCGGATGGGTGACAAAAAAACTATCATCTCGAGCTCCTCCGTGCTTCGATAGGCAGGTAAAGTCGTTGGTCCCGGCTGCTTTAGCAGTCGTTAACAACCACCAATCCGTACTGAGCCCACGTCGTGGTTTCAGGCCTATTTTCCCTATCCATCCAGGCTTTTGCAGGCCTTAGCAGTGGGGACCATAAATGAGCTGGTGATGTGATGAGCTACCTATTAAAATATGGCTGAAATCAATTTAGTAGCTCTTTACCTAACTTCTTTCAGGGTATGCGTGCATTTCTTAAAGCAAATTCCAGACAACCAATAATGCCTTATCTATAGACTTTTGCATACTCTTTTTAGTTGCATTACAAAAATTTATTGGTATAAGGCGGAATACAGACACGACGAAAAAATGGCTAGCAGATTGGCCTAGGCGACGACGCGACGCAAACTTGCGCTATTATGATGGACAAAAATGGCTGGCAAAGTTAAGGCAAGTTTGACAACTAACGGGTCTCGTTATTGCCTTAGTTGGGCAATATTTTCGTGCGGCACAAAGATGCGGGGGGTATCTTGTTATAACAAACTATTGTATTGGACAGATTAGTGCCGTTATACGTACGAAGCTTGTTAACCGTCCATTTTGTTTCATTCACAGTTATTGCCGTTTGTAGGTCGTTTATGATATTGTGGGATGGTTGTATTATGAATTATAGGATACCTGTAATAATGACGCTTGCTAAGATGTTTGTTATTGTAAGTATAAGGTTCTTATCTGTTCTATGCTGAGACAGGGTCCTTGTTGGCCTCACACCCTTATTTTCAGTTTGTTTTTTCATTTTCTGTTATTCTTTTATTTTTATTTTTGTATTCACTTGTTTTGTGCTGTGTTTTATATTATTGATAATAATTTTGTTGTGTATGTGTGAGTGTGAGTGTTAATAAATGTTTTTCTTCTTCTTGCTTCTTTTATTTCACAAGTGCAGTTATTTCGCACTAATATCACTGGAAATCGAAGCAGAAAGGTTTGAGTTTGAGCTAATCTGTCTCCATAGACAAGTAGCAAATGGCTAATAGAATAAAAATTAATAGAATTATTATTGTATGGGATTGACATAAACGTCACTTATACGTATCGTTGACTTATGTCAATCCCGTACAATAATCATTCTATTTGATTTCTAATCTATTAGCGTTTTGCTACTTGTCTAGGGAGGCAGGTCTTCTTACCCTTAGGTAACCGGGGCAGTGAAAGTAATTTTAATCCAATCTATTCACACAGTTCCCTCTTAACAAATCATGAAGAGTTCAGTTTTTTTAAATAATTATTGGGATTCGAATCTCGATCGCAATTATTATTTGTACCACTTTTCCTTATTAGCTTTATTTCGTAATATTTCAACATAAAACTCAAGTTCTAATATATAGTAAAAATATTATAAAAATATAAGCTTATAGCCTTACAGATATTAATTACCCTCAAGCAACCACTTATCGTCAAACAGGAATTCTAATTCTGTCATAAGTACTGCAATAGGAACTCCTCAAGAACAATCGTTAATAGGGTGGAGACCGGGTCTATTGGCTTGATTAATTTTTCTCTTTAACCGGCACTGGATCAGTAATTAAGTTCGCGGCACAAAACCTGTCAGGACCAGATGTCGAACAGGTAAATAATTCCGATGCAATTTTATCTAGTCGGGGATGGGATACAGTGGGCGCATTTGGGGAAGGATTCGCCTATGCAATGTCATATCAATATAAAAAACCATTAAGATTTTAAATAAAAAAAAAACATATTTTATTAACTAATTAAGTGTCATGAATATTAGCATTTAAATTAAAAAGTTTAATGAAATATTTACTATAGTTCATTTCAATTTCAATATGTGGGTACTTAATTTTTTTTATTATTTTGAATTTTGCATTTGCAAGTCATATACACATAGTTACAAGATAAACGGACAAAAGGCCTCGGGAGCTCAGTGGCAAAAGCTTTGGACCGGTTATCTGAAGGTCGTGGGTTTGATTCCCACTCGAGCTTCCTGAGGCTGGTTCACTATTTCTACTTAATATTAATTCAATTTCAGTATTACAGCATTAAATTTTGCGACCATTATGTATGCGCCCGGAGGCATGTAGGTATGCTTAATTGGCCTTGCAAGGAAGTTGTCCTTTTGTAACATGACGTCACCGGGGAAGGGGCAGTGTTTCATTGAAATATGACAATATTAGACATGCATGCTACTTTATAACGGTTAAGTCTTTGTTCAAAATGTATTCATTAATTTAATTATTGAAATGAAATGAAATGAAATGAAAATGAAATGAAATGAAAAGAAATGAAATGAAATGAAACATTTATTGGCTATCACACAGTACAAAAGAAATAAACAAAAATAACAACATAATAAAACAGTAGCATAATTTCCACAAATACAAAAAACAAAACAACGTAAAAGTGTGACGAGCCAATCAGGACCTTGCCTCAGCATAAGCCGTAACGGTGTAAAATATTACACCGCAACAGCGCTGGTATTCTGGCAAGGCCTGTATAAATTTATATTAACATTCCTTTCTTCTCATACAATATATATACATACATACAATAGAAGTAATATTTTATACTAAATAATAAAATAAATAAATAGGTAAATTATATTCACAATAAATTAGCAATAAACTACATAAACGAAAAATTAAATAATAAAATGTATAACCCGTTCCTAAACGGAACAAAACTGTCACCAGTATCGCCAGTCTGAGCTGTCATATTGTTTTTGACATTTACTGATTACGTAATGTAATGCCACTTGAGTAAAGAATGCCACGCATTTATTATATATGCCACGTTTGCGGAGGTTCGCCAAGCATAGTGGATCCCACATGTCCACAGCCGAGAAGTAAAAGCAGAATGAAAGTAAGACAACGCAGCTGTGCTGAAGTAAAACGCTCACCAACCCAACTACGCGTCGTGAAAAACCGGATTGTAAGTGCCCAAATAAATTGTTTTATACAGTTGATGTAAGCTGAAGCGTAAGTAAATGCTTTTTGAGGTGTTTCTTAAACGTATTGACTGTTTTAAGGTCACGCAGCGGCGGGGGAAGATCGTTCCAGCACCTCGAAGCTGCGAACCTGAAGGATCCACGGAACACCCTAGTTCGATGATGTGGTGTCTCGAAAGGGTTTCTACAGGCTCTCATCGGGTACCTACTATCACTTTGGGCCCACTTAAGTTTGTTGTAAAGATAAATTGGTTTCCCTGACTTAAGAAGACCAAACATCAAAGTGGAGAGATGAAGCTTTCTGCGAGCCTCCATTTTCAAAGAGTTTGAGCCATTAAGAAACGGAGTCACGTGAGAACGTGGTGGAACAGAGAAACAGAAGCGTGCACAGGCATTCTGAACTCGTTGTACAAGCTTAGCGGTTTTAGCCAAGAGACGTGGACCATACACAGTGTCGCAGTAATTAAGCTTTGACAGTACTAGTGATTCGCAAAGTGTAATTCTGAGTTGTTCATGGAGATATGGACGAATTTTATAAAGGAGTTTGAGACGATAGAAGCATCCACGAACACATTCAGTTAAATGGTTCTCAAAACTTAGTTGACTATCTAGAGTTAAACCCAGATTTCTACATTTGTCCACACGATCTATGATTTGATTATTTAACTTTACGTTGAGGCTTATGCTTTCCAATTTTTGAACTTTCTTTTTAGTACCTATGAGCATTAGTTTTGACTTGCTTGGATTAAGGACCAGACAGTTGGACTCACACCAATCAGCTATTCTCGCTAAATCACTGTTAATCAATGTCACAGCATTATCAATATTAGCAGGATTAAAAGAGAAATATAGCTGTAGGTCATCTGCGTAAAGGTGGTACTTGCAGTGTTGTATATTGTGAATGATATCAGCACTATACAAAATGTATAGAATGGGTCCAAGTATTGACCCCTGCGGGACTCCACGATTCACAGGCATCAAAGATGAGTTGGATTTGGTTCCCTGCACATCCACAAGTTGCACATACTGTTGCCTTTGTGTCAAATAGCTTTCAAACCACTTTACCGTAGATATGTCTGCACCATAATAGGAGAGCTTAGATAAAAGCAAAGTCGTATTTAAGGTCTCAAAAGCGCGCGAGAAGTCCAGAAGTACAAGGATACTGACCTCCCCCTGATCCTGAGCCGCGAGGATATTGTCCACTACATCAGCTAATGCAGATGCCGTACCGTGACCCTTGCGAAAGCCCGATTGGAAGCAAGGAAGGAACGTATTTTCTTCAAGATACTGAGTAAGTTGATCACATACTACCCGCTCCAGTACCTTTGACAAACAGGGTAGAATGCTTATGGGGCGAAGGTCTTGGAGAGATGATGGTGGGTTGACTTTCGGCAAGGGCTTGACAACAGCTGTCTTCCAGATGTCGGGGAAGGTGTTTTCTGATATTGACCTGTTAATCATGACAGTAATAGCTTTAAGAGTGCTTGGAAGTGTCAAAAGCAACATGTCCAATGATATACCGTCACAGCCCTGGGCGTTAGATTTTAGACCCTTGATTGTTTTACTTACCATATCCTCACTGACAGGCTTCAGTGTAAGAGTAGATGTGCCCTGTCTAGAATACTCAAAATATGTTAGCTGGGATATTGATACATGGTTATGACCAGGAGCATTGAGAAAATGTGCATTGATAGTGTCAGGGTTGTCGAAGCAAGGAGGAAGTTCTGATGTTTTTCCATTCGCCAGCACAGTGTTTTTAAAGTTTTGCCAGAGTCTCTTAGAGTTTGCTATGTTAGAGTTGATGTGCCGATCGAAATAACACCTCTTCTCTTGCTCAATAGCTTCAACCACAAGACTCTTCATTGATAAATAACAAGCTTTATGCGACTCAGTCTTACTTGCTTTGTAGGTCTGCAGATACCTGTCCCTAATACGCATCATTGATTTGACAGTGTCCGTTATCCAAGGGTGGGGAGGATGTTTGAACTTACGTTTTTTTACTGGAGCATGCAGATTAAACAAATTTGTTACACAAGCTGTAAAGCTTTCTACTAGTGTGTTAATACTTATTATTTAGATTTATAAATTCTTTTGTATCGATATGAAGAAATTTCATTATTTTTCTAAGTTTTTTTTTCACAAACAGTTAGTAAGAAATTTTAGATAGTTGGTATGCGGTAATAAATTAAATTAAGAATGTTTTAGTGTAAATATAAATTTTTCGACAATGAAATTCACATTTATGATCTAAAAACTGAACCATCCAAAGATTCTATATGTAATCCTCTTTTCCTTTTTACAAACCATTTTATTTCTATCTGTTTTCTCGACTAGACCGAAACCGTGCGGGCAACTTTCAAAAGTAGAATCAATATTCATCCATTGCTATCTAAACAGCTGAACCAGGCGTATCCCAAGAGTATCAGTCTGGTCAGTATTTTGAGAGAGTTGTTGCAAAGAAAAACAAGGGTCCCCGGAGCCCTCCGATCGTCTCATTGTAGCCCTGCTCACGACCTCACTTTGTTAAGAAAACACCCTTGGCGTCCCTTTGATACAAACGGAGTCATTTTTTAATGCATATCTTGAAGGGAATTATTGATACCTTCCAGTAAGATACACCCTTTGACGTTATCTACAGATTTGGTTAAGGAATCTGTTTGTGAAAACGGCGTATTATTTTATTATACGAGGATATGGCTACGCAATGATTTCTGCATTGATCGCTACGTTGAACGTCTGGCACACTAGCATAGTCTATCTAACCTCTTATCGCTGTGGTATTAGAAACCCCCTTATTCATAAAAACTATTTAAGCATTATTTAGTTAATCATTGTTTTGTTTTTTTTTTCTCAAATTCAAAATGACGTTTGTGTGACGTTGACAAAACCATATTTAACAAAATAATGCTTAAATAGTTTTTATGAATAAGGGGGTAAGTATAGTAAGTATAGTAAGCGTAGGGCCGTAAACTTAATGACTGCGACAGCAGCCAGCGAATTTTTAAGTAATTGCTCAATAGGCGCTCGAGCGCGCGAATTCCAGACAATTAATTTTAATTGTTATCGGCTACCTGGTGGTCGCTCGACGCTTGAGGGGTTAAAGGTTTACATAGTATTTTAATCAACGGTACCTATTAGAAAGAACGCAATGCAAAGACAAATCAGTTGCTGCGCCACAAATTCGTACTGCCAACCTAACGAAGAATGCAGTAAGTCCTAAAAGTAAGGTTTTCAGTTAGGAGGCTACTTACCGTCAGCAGTAAGTGGCCTCCTTACTGCATTCTTCGTTAGGACGGCAGCATTGGTATGCTGCCGTCCTAACGCTATGGTTAGCGCAGTTGTCGTTTTCAATCGGTAAGAAAACGGGCCATAGACGCCGCGAAGCTCCTATAGCCACCCTATATTTTTTGCCAATACAACTGTTGTCATAAAAAATATAGCCTACTCAAACGGCATCTGCCATGCGCGTTCTGGGTAGCCAATGCGAGTTTTATTTGCCTATCGATCACGTTAACGAAAACGAGAATTTGTATGGCATATTGGCATTGGAGCAGCGCCTCCATGTGACAAACGAGGATAGTTAAAATTTTGTTATCGACCGGCAAAATGGCGCACTAAGCACCTTGGCATCTCACACTGTAAAATAACATTTGTTGGGGGGCTTGTTTTCTTACTCTGTCCGGTTAGCTAGTCTTATCTTAGCCGGTTGCTGTAACAACAGAGTTAGTAGTATTATATATATAACATTGTTATTATTCTTATTTTATATTGATCTTGGTCATAAAATCAAAGTCAAAAATTTTTATTCAAACAAACTTACGAAAAGTACTTTTAAATCGTCCATACATTTTTTACTTACTACCCATTCAGGACGTCTATTTTTTAGCTGTGGAGAAGAATAGGCGCAAGAAACTCTACAGCTTTAATAGAAGTAACGACATTTACAAAAAAAAAAATATGGCGTTACCAAATCATACAATATTTACAATTAAAAACTTTCAAGAGCCCGGAATTACAAATAATGCTTACTACCTCTATACATTTAATTAACATTATGCCATTCTAGAGGAACCAAAAATTTATTATCTAGAGCTCCTCCGTGTTTCGGAAGGCACGTAAAGCCGTTGGTCCCGGCTGCATTAACAGTCATTAACAACCACCAATCCGCACTGGGCCTGCGTGGTGGTTTATGGCCCGACTTCTTGGCGGGAAAGTGAAGAGTCATGTCTGCGGTTTTGTTTTATTTTCTAAAATTTGTGTTATGTCGACAATTAATGTGAAATAATGGTGGATTATTAACCGTTAAGTGTTCGTGAGTGTGCATGAGTGTTGGCAAATGAAACAAAACAGTGCAACGTCACCTTTCAAATTCTCTCAAGAAGTCCGCCCGAGGACTTAGTAAAGCCCCACATCTTTACTGAGATACTCGAGGTTTGGGTGGTATATCATTTCTCATTTCTATTATCATTCATCATCATCATACAGAAAATAAATGTTGTTTATTTATGTATCACTTGTTAGAAAAATTACTTTGACACTGGCTAAATGTGCTAATCGCACAAAGCCATCAACAAAATGGAATGGTTTATGGCCCGTTCTCCCTATCCATCCATAGAGAAGGCTCGTGCCCTTGCAGTGGGGACGTATATGAGCTGGCGATGATGATGATGATGATGATGATGCCATTCCTGGGTTGTCAGGAAGATATCTTTTTAAACTTCATATACTTTTAACACTGATATTATTATAACGCGTTTGTATTTCGCGTACAGTAAACGTCGATCAATAATATACTAAATAAAGGATCTGGAAGAAAAATGCATCTCAAAAGTGATCCCGTTTGCTCATACCACAGAGTAAACATATCATACCCTATACATTTAAATTTCGAATAACAAAATCTGAAAAAACATTGGACAGCATCAACAACCTCCTTGTCCAAAAGTGACGATCTCCTTGGTCGAGTGGCTTGCACACCGGTTTTCATGGTGTCGCTATCTCTGAGGTCACGGGTTCGATCCCCGGTCGGATCAATTTAGAAATACCTGTTTTTCCTATATTGTTTCTGGTCTGGGTGTTTCCTATGTATAATAAGTATGTATTTAAGTATATTCAGTATGTTTATCCGTTGTTTAGTTAACCATTTATCGAGTTTCTTAAGGAAGCTTTTCTTGGGGCTAGATAATTGGTGTGAGTGTAGGAAACATTTAAAAAAATAAAAAACTTCAGCTTATGACTGTGAACCTTGAATCTTAAAAATAAAGATTAAGTTAAGGTTGCAAAATATTTATACCCATTTAGACCGACGAGGCGTTTGTGTGTTGTTGTAAATGAAACTTTAAAAGTATCGCAATTAGGGTACATCTATATACTGTTTTTAGAGGTGTTATAACACCCTGTCAGACTAAGTGGGTTAATATTTACTGTTATTGCCACAAACGTTATTGATTGAAGACAGTAAAGAATATTGATATTTAAATGAAACAACTTTTACGGATCTACTCGCGTTTATTTTACACATTACTTTTTAATGTTTATCCTGACGTTTCGAACCGTTGCAGGGTCCGTGGTCACAGAGAGACTGAGGTGTTGGTCGTCTCATAATTAGTTAGTAGCTTTTATACCCTCATTTAAATTTAATCAGGTGCGTTCCGTTTTACGCAGAAAGAGCTTACAGTAGTTTTTGGTCTGGCAGTATGGTGTTGGTGCTGGGATTTAATATTTTGTATGATGGGATCCCAGCCTGGAATCATTTAAATGTGTAGTGTTCGCGTAAACTTTAGAAAACAATATATGCATCGATAGTGTTATAGGAAAATAAGCTAGCTCATCAGTATTGAGGATACCGGGGTAAGTGCTTTATAACTTCAGCCTAATCGTCTCTAGCCATCAAGTGAGATGAAGGACATATCTCTTCATGCAATATAAAATAAAGCAAACTTGAAGCAAACAAGCAAGATAAATAACCTTATCCGAGATAACAAAGGTCTCGGTGAAACAAACATTTCCAATTCCAACTGAGCACACCGAAACGAGAGCCGAGTCAAAGTTAACTCATTTTTCAGGGGGTAACAAAAACTCCCCCCCATTCATTGGATATTTTCCGTTTCGATTTACCGAATTTCTGATCCTTCATTCATTAGCAAGTTCAATCAGAGACCCACAGGCTGTGGTTATTTATTACCTTGCATCCCACACAATTACGGAAAGGGAAAAAGTTTTACCGTTACCGCACCCCTAGGCTTTCATCTGAAAAAAAAAAGAAAATTGTGCACACTAGTGTGTGCGTAATGGATTCTTGGGTCCGGTTTCGGTTTCGGTTTCGGGTTCATTTCGCTGAATCGTTATTGGTACACGCCTGGAATGTGTGACTAGGTACTAATGAGGATATAACACCTTCTTGCAATAATATTGTAATAATTATTGATTTCAAAGTCTCGTTCATAATAACAATTTTATGGTTGTATTTAGTTTATCGATGGACGTTTACGGACTTGCTGTTTCTTGTGTGTATCATCAATCGTAATCTTTATACATCGGTATGATGATGAATAATGTTCAAATATTATTTTTGATTCCCAAAATGGATAAATGCTTACCAAATTTTTATACTATTATTCAAATGATTGAGGATACTAGCTGCCCTACTCCTGTAGGTCACGTGATAGGTTAGAAGGTTAGAAGGTCGAGGTTTTTTTTTAATAGACAACAGAAAGCAAAATTAACAAATTGAAACTCGAGGCATAAAATTTTATTTTACATATTTGGTCTAAAATGCAGTTAAAAGGTATTCATATATTTATATTGCATTCAACAAAAATATAAATTGTATCCTTTTTATATATTTTAGGAAACACAATTTGGTGAGCATTTATCCGTTTTGGTAAGCGTTTCGAACTTTATTGGTACTAGAATTGATACATTTTTGGTAGGCGTTTTTACACAAGCCATTTTATTCTATGTGATAACAGGTTACCTACCCCTTTTTATATAAAATAGAAACTATTCCATTGCTTATAAGTTTAATATTGGTCTAGATTTGCTGTTGGTTCCACTCATCTGCAGAACTAGGAAATATTTGCACAGTATTTTCCATTCGCAGACATTTCAATACTGCCAGTGATATTTGTGATAACAGGCTTTTCATGACTCTGACAACTTTTTCGTTGTAATATTTCAACGTAACGTCTCTAAACCTTTTTATATGTTATTATCGAATGTTTTGTTAACACACTTTGCTTTATATGACTAAAAGTTTGTAGGAACTGATTGCTTGTAATCTATCAACGTCGTTTTTTGTGCTCTACAAATTACGATGATTTCCTTACATAAAACTTTATGATACCTATGTACACCAAATCACTAATAACATTGTACAAAAATTACTTTATAAATTGTTTACATGTGTTTTCATACGCTTCGTTATATTCTATTGATATGGGATCAATTTGTGATATTTTACCTTCATTCGAAATGCGTAATTTATTTCTCATTTGGAAATAACGTAAATAATCACGTTCTCCAGTATATTTTTGAATAACACTCCAGTGTTTGTGCCTCACAAATGTTTTTATTTCTAGAAGTCCACTTAAAGTTTATGTATTTCATCTTGTAATATTATGATTCAATAATTATATCTATAATCTGAATTAATACAGTCAAGTTGAATAGCTTGAAATACAAATGATTAAACAATACAGAAATGTAAAATGACTACATTATACACTTCGAAATAGAAACTTGAAAGTTCTAATTATATTTCTGAATATTTGCGGTTAAAAATAAACTATGGAAAGTTTGTAATCGTATAAAACCAGTAGAAGAAAATGATTTTTTTAAATGTTTTCTATCTCTGTGTTTTCCCTACGCAAAGAAAGTTTCCTTAAAATTAGCTTTAAAGTCAAAAAGAATCAGAGCTTTGAATTTTCTAATAAGATGTCGAAATGTAAAATGGCTGTCACAAACTTCTTGAACAAATCACATTGTCCGCGAACAGTCGCGCAACGTCGCGTTGAAATCGCAGACGAATGGTGTAATCGCTTCGCCGACGCCACCAGCGAAGGCGCACGGAGGTTTTATTAAATTTCTATACATGTAGTCTTGTCCCGGATTGTCGGTACACCTGCGCGGCTGAGTTACGAGGTACGTGCCCAGCCTCCGCCGTTAAATCTGGAGGAGGTGAACTTATTTGTAACCTCTTTTTATGGTTGCCATTTGACTGGAACTGAGGTTCGCGAACAAAAAGGATTGATTCGACTGGAAGTTTCGATGCGGTATCACTTTAGCTAACTTTTGGTAATGTGGAAGGATTATGAATAAAAAAAAGTTGTTAATAATGAAAATTTTAATAGCCTATACAGTGCTCCACTGCTGGGCAAAGGCTTCCATTATCTAAATCAAATCATCGCCACAATTTGATGGGTTTGGCTTAACCACCACCCACGGTGATCACAAACCCAGGCTAAGCATCGGATAAAAAGCATTCGCGTATAACTTTAGAAAAAAACTATAGTACAAAACCAATAAAAAAAATTATGATTTTAAAAATATTGCTATAAAGTATTGCCGATAAAGAAGTGTTTTTAAAGATACAAATGGTGTGTTAATTTTCCTGGCATTTTTTTTTAATGATAACAACACTCGAGACTAACCGGCTAACTTGTTTTTATACTCCGTATATAAGTAATAGTAAAATTTTAAGATTTGGTCACCCATTTTATCACACGACATCACAAAAGTAGCTTGACTTGCAAGATCGTAACCCAAACCGATTGCTCGATCAAGCTCCTCCAGTAAATAAACGTAAGTAAATAAACTAGCGGTCAGAAAATAATTATTGAAGATCTAAACATTTCCACTATGTAGCTGGGTACTATAAGTTATACAAATTGTCTCTGACATCGTATAAACCATATAAATTTATTATATTAATTTACATGTTCGGGCGCGCACAGCTGGGATATTCTTAAGCGAAGGTTCTTGGGCAACCTGTGCCGGGATGTTATGATCTCATTAGAACCTTTGCCGTCCCCGCAATTTGTCCCAAATAAACATTTCTTGGTACCTACAGAATTCGTAATGAAAATACGTTTCGAGTTTAATGAGAGACCCCGATCTGTTTCTGTTATAATTTCGAGCTCATGTTATAACAGATATCTTAGTAAAAATACGAGCCCACTTATTCAATAGGTCGTATTTTTATGTTTTAATAGGTATCAAAACATTTTCAAAAAAAATACCCTTCTTCTTAATTTTCTCCTCATTATCTCAATATGATGAGCAAATTTCAATTTCAGAATATTATAAACATATTTTATTAAAATATTCTCGCTATTGCTTTCTGATCTGATGGTCATTTTATTATGACAGTAGTTATAGTTATTTCATAGGTACTGTTACACTAGTTTTGACAACTTTGATACTCGTAGTCATGATATATTAAAAAAATATAACATATGGCCCAAATAGCCGTCTATGTAACTGTGAATCTATTAAAACCCAAAATTTATTCAGTTTAGGTTACAAATAGATCTTATGAATGTCATAATGCCATCGGTTTGTAAGTCTACTCTGGGCGGGACAAGGTCTCCCGCTGAAAAGAACCGGCAAGAAACTGAGAAGGGCATTTCTTTTCTCCCTTCATCATCATCATCATCATCATCAGCTCATTTAATGCTGGGGCACGAGCTTTCGCTATGGATGGACAGGGAGAATCAGCCATAAACCACCACGCGGGCCCAGTGCGGATTGGTGGTTGTTAACGACTGCTAATGCAGCCGGGGCCAACGGCTTTACGTGCCTTCCGAAGCACGGAGGAGCTCGAGATAGAAAATTTTTGGTCACCCATCCGATGACCGGCCTTTGCGAAAGTTGCTTAACCACAGCAATCGCAGAACGGGAGCGTTAACCACTGCGCCATCGTGCTTTCGTGTTTTCTCCCTTACAGCGTTTTAATAGATATCGAGATAGAGGTAAATAGAGATAGAGATGAGTGACACTGTCTGAGTGGTAGAGCTACGCTGCGTTGCAGCACGAAATGGGTCGGCTCGCCCAGCGTAATACTACCCTCTCACAGAATATCGGCGTGAAACAATGGCACTCGTTGCTGATGCGTTTCGTCCGGTGAGTGTAAGTACCGGAGGCCCATCTCTCACCCGTCCCCACTCCCAATTCTTACTCCCTCCTCAAGATTCAACTCCTTCCTCAAGGCACGCAACGCATCTGCGATTCCTCTGCTTTTGCCGGTGTCCCTGGGCAGCGGTGATTACTTTCCATCAGGTGACCCGCCTGCTCGTTTGCCTCCTTTTAGTATAAAAAAAAATCTAACTCATATTAATATGATGAAGTGATGTTCTTCCTAACTACTACTACTCGTATAAAAACTACATTTGATTAAGCGCAACAGTTCGGCTTTCCGCTGTCGTAACATATATTTGCTAACACAGCGTTTACATTCGAACAAAGTTGTCAAAGGAGGGTTTATTTTTGACGAACCGCTTAAAGCCTTCGTTAACTTGGCTTTGTATGTGGAGGGTATGAAAACTCATGATAATTAAATGGAAGCCTCGGGCTGCCAACGTTAATGTACAATATCTAATGTATACCACAAAAAAAAGAAGACTGCAGAAAGTAAGGTAAGTTATGGTACATGGAGCCCTCGAGCAACGCACCCATAGACACCTCTTATGGACACGGAAGGACCCTAGTGTGAGTTGCATTGACATTCAATCACGTTAACGAAAAGGAAAATTAGTAGTGCATTGAAGATGCGCCAAGTGACATACGAAAGAAGAGTTAAAATTTTGCGATACAAATTTTCATTATCGTAGACGTAATTTAATGAATACGGTTATAGTTTGTTCATTATACCTTGATACCTGTGACAGAAGTCATCAAAATCGAAGACGTGACTTTGTAAAAGCGTACGAAATTATTTGACTATATTAAAATAACATTATTATTCATAACCGATCACTTATTATACTACAATTACTTTGCGGTTCTATTTTATATGTTACATTAGATTTATCCCAATAAACTCCCGCATAACACACATTTATCATAATTTTAAAACATTACAATAAAATAAACGTACCCCTTTACAAGGTCATTTCATTATAAATAAATACTAGTGTTGGATAGTACACCAAGTGAAGTTCAATTGATATTCAATAACCAATCAATTAAATTTAACTAAATTTTTTTCGTCCTAGCTGTATTCATTAATTTGTTAGTCTTTATTTATTTTTCTTGATTATATGATAATTTTACAGAACTTCTAAAAATTAGAAAAGAAAATCAATTGACTCATTAGATAAGAACAGTACTTCATTAGGATAATTATATTGAATTGATAACTTCAATTATCATTTGATGAAATTACCTAAGTATTGTCTCAACCTTAGGCATGCCAATTTGACATCTGTCACGGGTATCAAGCTATATTGAACAGACTATAGTAAAAAACTAACACTAGGCAAGTGCCTAGTGTAACTTACTAACCATACTTAGCTGCGATCAGACTGTTGCGAGCTGTCGCGTGATGCCTCGTCCGTGAGAGGGTTTACACCCGTATTTATAAAAGAGTAAAAGCTTTTTCATCCCCCCATCTCGGAAAAAGTATTTTTAAAGTAAATTGAATTTAATTTTATGTGCACTAAGTTTGTGAATTCAAAACATCATTAAACCTATTTACTTCTACCTCCATGGTGCCGAATTTATTAGTACACATTACAGTACCTATGTTTACAATTCTTAACTAAAACTACTTAACTAAACTACTTAACCTAATCCAATGTCTGACACTTACGTGCACTCCCGTGTACTCACGGGCAGAAGCGGCGAGAGACCCTCCCTGGGTCAGATCCGACCGCCTGTGCGATGTGGTGGCAATGTCACTAACCCTAAGCGACCCCCTTGGAGCTCCAAACCCTGAACGACCACGCACTCACGCACTCACACGCGCCTACACTGTTACCAGTAGGCGAATTGTTATTCCGCACACATAAAAGGACAGTTCCTTGATAATTATTTGTCACGTTTAACGCGGCACTCCCAAAGGGCACGTGAACAACCGCGAAACGACCGATTTCACCAGTTATATTTTACAAAACAAGGGCGCGTTCCAAACGCGTGGTTTCCGTGTGTCTAACACGAAGGAAGCCGAGACACTAAGATGGCGGCCATCTGCTCGCGTGCGCGCAGACCGGGCGGCGCCGTACACTCTTTTCATAAGGCGTCAACAGACGGCCAGCGCCATCTGTGATGCCGTATCAAAACTACATTGTATTTGGAACATTCCCCCGTCCCGGGCTGAAGGCTCAGACCGTTAGCTCATTCAACCGGGAGACGAGAGAGTGTTGCCATGGCTCGTCTCAGAATCGAACCACCGACCAACACCTCCGCGACGCGTGGAGTCCCATCGGGACCCATTAATAACTTTAAGATGCGGCCCCGGCGCCAAACCAAGGAAGGCAAGTTGGCCTCCTTCAATAATACTAAATCCCCTTCCCGAGGGGGCTCAGTCCTGTCTGTCCACTTCACCCTTTGCTGCAGCAAATGCAAGTATTCAACGGACCAGCGGTACCAGAAATTCTGGCCCATCTGCTGCAGCATTTGATAACGCGACAACCGGGTGGTACGTTCTTCCCTCCAAGGGTATTCCGGCAGAGCAGTGAGCGGCTGCCCGATCAAAAAATGTCCAGGAGTCAAGACCTCCAGATCGTTTGGATCAGGGGACAGGGGACAGAGAGGACGAGAGTTGAGGACCGCTTCCACCTTACAAAGCACAGTGGCAAGCTCCTCAAAGGTTAAAACCGTTTCTCCAATGACGCGGCGGAGGTGGGTCTTTGCGGACTTAACAGCCGCCTCAAAGATTCCTCCCCAGTGTGGGCAATTTGGTGGACTGAACCGCCAAGTTACCCCCTTCCGGGCGAGCGTCTGACTTAAACTATCTACGTTATTTTCTAAAAATTTGTAGACATCATTTAGATAGTTAGCGGTACCCCTATAGTTTGTGCCATTGTCGGAACGGATAAGTGAGGGCAGACCCCTACGCGACACGAAGCGATCCAACGCGGCGACGAAAGCCTCCGTAGACAACGCGGAGACCACCTCCAGGTGGACGGCCTTCGTGGCCAAGCACACAAATACGCACAAGTATGCCTTTACGACCCGTGCGTTGCGAAGAGTGGTCGTCTTCACAGAAAACGGTCCGGCAAAGTCCGTGGCTACCCCCGAAAATGGACGAGACTGGGTGACTCGGTCCGACGGCAGATCCCCCATCTGCGGCTGCATGAGTGAAGCCCGAAGCCGGTAACACGGCAGACACCGGAACAGCACTCCTCGAACGGCTCTTCGAGCCGACAAAATCCAAAATTCCCTCTGCAGGATGGCCAGTAACGCGCCGCACCCCGCATGCGCATTACGAATGTGGCGATCGGACACCAGGAGCTTAACCAGCGGTCCATCCTTCGGCAGGAGTAGGGGGTGTCGAGTCCCGTAAGGCAGGTCGGCTTTCCGTAATCGGCCTCCAACACGCAAAAGCCCCTCCGGATCTGTAAAAGGATTTAACCGAGCGACAGCTCCCTTCAGCTTGGCGCGACCCTCACGCAGCACCCGCAGCTCAGCCTTGAAGCGCTCCGCCTGCAGTACCCGGACCCAGTGCAGTAGCGAGCTCTGACGCTCCTCTGCACTTACAACTGGGGACAAAAGTCTATCTCGCGGATGTCGGCAGTTGTGGATGAACCGTTTCATCCAGCTGGTCACCGCCAGCAATTTGTCCAGACTGCTGTATCGTTCAGGCAGCCAGTCGGGGTCCATATCTGTCTCCACGGCCAGGGTATGCACACGCATGCCGGGTAGAATCTGGATCGTCCTGTCCAGCCGCTGGACAGGCCAAGAGGTCTCGGGCGACTTCAGCCACCCTGGTCCCCACCAGAGATGATGAGCTGCCAACTCTGGAGCAGTGCAGCCCCGGGAAGCACAGTCCGCTGGATTTATGTCGCCTGGGACGTATCTCCAAGTGATTAGAACTCCGATCTCCTGTATTTGGGAAACCCGGTTCCCTACAAAGATTTCCAAATTATGTGGCGACGCGCGCAACCATGCCAGCGCGACCTGACTATCTGACCACGCAAAGACATCCCGGATGTTTACGGTGGCGGCTAACTCCCGACGAACATGGCTTAACAGCCTGGCTAAAAGATGAGCCCCGCTCAACTCCAACTTGGGGATGGTCAGACGGGTTCGGATTGGAGCAACCTTGCTCTTGGCTAAGAGCAGTACGACGTTGACCCGGCCCTCGGAATCAACGGTGCGTAGATACACTGCCGCAGCGTACCCTCGCTCGGAAGCATCACAGAAGCCATGCAGGCTCACTTGAGATTTGCCCGGAGGCAAAATTCGACGAGGTAAGGCAACCCGGTTGACTTGACCCGGGACTCCAGGTCCACCTGGAAAGTGAAAATGTCGTGTACGGGTTGATACTGCATACCCAGCACCGCTATCATGTTGGGGTCCTCCGCATCTGCGAACAAAGTGGGGTTCTGCTGGTGCTCCTCTGGTATCCCCTCTAGCAGACCCGGCTCGTTAGACAGCCACTTCCGCAACTCGTATCCCCCAGCTGCAAGAAGTGCGATCAGTTCATCCCGCAGTGTGAGGGCCTCCTCGACACTCTCGGCCCCGGTGCACACGTCGTCGACGTACAGGTCACGTGTCAGCACGGCGGCGGCACGGGGAAAGCGGGCCCGCTCTCGCTCGGCCAGCTCCAACAAGGATCAGATTGCGATGTATGGACTGGACTTCAACCCATATGTGTTGGTGTTGAGTTCGTAGACGGTCACCGGGTCCTCCGGGTGTTCACGCCAGAGGATGAGCTGGTAGCGCCTGTCATCCGGATGAATGACCGTCTGTCTGAACATCATCCGGATGTCAGCTCCCAACACCACCTGATGTCTTCTAAAGTTCAGGATGATATCGACAACGTCCCGGTGCAACTTGGGACCAGAATGGAGACACTGGTTCAAGGATACCCCCGTAGACGTGGGGGCTGATCCGTCAAACACGGTTCTCAATTTGCCCGAGCAAGCCTTTACCACGGCATGGTGAGGCAGGAAGTAGTGCCCAGTTGAGCTCCAATCAACTCGAGCCGGAGACATGTGACCCAAAGCCTCATACTCGCGCATAAACGCAATGTATTTGTCCCGAAGGACTGGGTCACGCCGCATGCGCCGTTCCATGGCCAGCAGCCTCTTCTCCGCCAAAGCCCTGGACTGCCCTAGAACAGGAGGGGAGGCAATAAAAGGAAGCCTGGTCACAAACCTCCCGGACCTAGATCGTGACGTGTTAGCCTGATAGAAGGCCTCACACTCCACATGGTCGGGATCCACCCTAGGGACCAGGGGGAGTTCCTCAATCTCCCAAAACCTCTGCATCGTCTTGGCCAAGGATGCAGACAAGATGATCTTGGACTCATCCGGAGTCGGGTCGTCAACGACCGGCCCCATAATTGAAAATCCAAAAAGCGTGGACACTGCCACCAATGAAGAGGGACCCAAAGCCCTTTGGGATCCTAGCAGGATCCATCCAAGGACATCCGACCCTAAGAGGAGATCCACCGGAGCCGGATGATCAAATAGTGGGTCGGCCAGATTTAGGCCCTTTGTAACTGCGCGTGTACTAGAGGGCAGATCGGTAGAAGGCTGCCAGCCCACAATGGTGTCCATCACCGTGGCTGCTACCGAAATCCTCAAAGTAGAGGAATGTACCGCGGAGAAGGTGACTTGGGTTTGGCCCATCAAACCTCTAACCTCCATGCCACCAACCCCGAGTAGCGGCATCGAGGGGGCCTCCATGCCCAGACCCAGTTTTTGTGCCACTCGAGTGGACAACAGGCAGCCTTGGGCCCCTGAGTCCAACAAGGCTCTGAGGGTGACCGAGTCTCCCTGAGGGCCCCAAACGCGGACAGCCGCAGTAGGGAGCAGAACCGTCCGCGGGTCTGCTCTCGAAGGGGGGCAGGCTAGCTATGCCCCTTGGGCTTCCCTCCCCTCTTGGGCCCCCACATAAAAGTATGGCCGGCGGGTGCACATGGCCATCCTCGGAAGGGCGTAGTCCGCCGCCCTACCATATCTGGGATAGGGCGGGTGGTACTCCAGCCGGGGGTACTCGTGGGGCGGCGGCGAGAACCGCCTTGGCCCCGGCGGGTTGCGCCGCTCCACGCTAGCGCGCACAGGTGCCCATGCAGGAGGGGATCCCGGGTCAGCTGTCGGGCCCCCGCCCGTAGGGCCCCAGCTCACACTTGGGCCGGCCGCCTGGTAGCCTGCAGACGCGTGGCCCTCCATGGGTGCACGCGCCTGTCCACGGCTCACCTCCCGCGGTGGGCTACGCCTCCGAGTGGGTGGGGATGTGCTCCGCCCTGGAGCACCCCCGCCCGTGGGGCGCCGCTGCTGGGGGGTCGGTGGGGCTGCGCCCGACCGGTTCGCGCAGAGCAGCAGGTGATGTGACCCGTCGCAAGCGCTGCATCTCTGGGCCCTGGTACAGTCTCGGGCGAAGTGGTCGCCCAGGCAACCATAACATAGGCCATTGCGCTTCACCATTCGCCGCCTATCCGCCACCGGCATCCCCCGCCATTCCTGAAACCGTAGTAGGGGGTGGCCCATTTGGCCACACTGCAAACAGGCCGGCTCCCTGCCGGCCGCTGTCGTCAGCGCCGCCAACCGCGCCGTCGTGCGTCCTGGTGCCCGCTGCTGTTGAGCAGCCTGGGGCGTCCTGCGCCCCTGTGTGGTGCCGCACCTACACGGGAGCGCTCTTAGTGGCGGCAGGTCCGGAGGCGAGGTCTCCACGACCCTTGCCTCGTACTCGAGGAACCTCATCAGGTCCTCCAATGTGGGCAAAGCACTCCCTTCCTTTTCTGCCGCCTCGCGCTCAAAGCGGGAGCGGACGTCCGTGGGCAGCTTGGTCAGGATGATGTGGACCAGTAGGAAGGACCACTGGTCCACCGGCAACCCCAACATCCTCAAGGCGTTGCATGCAACAGTGACCGGCGTCAACAGTTGCAGCCTTATGTCCGCCCGACTGTGCACCCCGGGCAACGCCAACAGCTGGCGGGCATGTGCATCTGCCAACAGCCGGACGTTGTGGTAGCGGTTGGTGAGGAGCTCCCATGCCGTCCCATATTGGGCATCCTCAACCTTTAGATGCTGGACGAGTGCCCTTGCCTCGCCCTGCAGTGTGGACAGCAGGTACGCCATCTTCTGACCCCGGGTCAAGTCGTCCCGGCTGTCCACCAGCGACACAAACATGTTTTGGTAGGCGACCCACTCCTCCACGCAGCCGTCAAAACTGCCCAGCTGTATCGTGGGAAGCCTACCCACAATCGCCGCTCCTCCCGCTGGCGATTGTGCTGGAGGTACGGGCTCGCCCTCCCTGCGGCGTCTGATGTCGCAAGCCACCTGCGTGACCTCGTCGCAGATCTCTATGATCTGGGCGAAATCCGCTTCACAGGACGCCCAGACTTCCTCGCTTGGAGGCGGGGTGGCCTCTGACACCGCCATCATAGCCGATTCCGCCGAGGTCACCCGCGACCCCAACTGTTCCGCCCGCGCCAACACGGCATCTTCCCTATCCTTTCGGGTCAATAACCCCCGTACTGCCAGGAACCAACGCAACTCTTTCGCAAGGACCGCCTTCGCCATCGCGTTGAGGGAGATGTAAAATAAATAAACAACTACCTAGTTGATATTAGCGGGAGCGGGAAAACCGCCGACTAAATAGCACAGACGACAGTGGTAGTACCTAACACAAGTTATGGCTACGATAACAATTTCCCAAATTGTGAGGTGCACAATGCAACAACAAGTAACGTGCCACACTCGTAAAAACAAAACAAAAGGTAATACCTAAAATTAACTTAAACTAGGCCGCTAGAATAAACTTTATAACAAAATGTTATTACAACGTTACAACAAAAAATAACAATATCAAATAACCAAAATACAATAACCAACTTGGATAGGCCTATGTCCAGCAGTGGACGTGTATAGGCTGATAAAGTTAAGTCGTTAACGTTAACGACGTCACTATAAAGTGCTTAGCTAACAACAAGTTGAGATACCTACCTACATTAACTAATAAAAAATAAAAAGGTGTTGAATTTAACAATGTTGAGGCGAGATTAACCACGCTTGCTACCAGAAAATGTTTACAATTCTTAACTAAAACTACTTAACTAAACTACTTAACCTAATCCAATGTCTGACACTTACGTGCACTCCCGTGTACTCACGGGCAGAAGCGGCGAGAGACCCTCCCTGGGTCAGATCCGACCGCCTGTGCGATGTGGTGGCAATGTCACTAACCCTAAGCGACCCCCTTGGAGCTCCAAACCCTGAACGACCACGCACTCACGCACTCACACGCGCCTACACTGTTACCAGTAGGCGAATTGTTATTCCGCACACATAAAAGGACAGTTCCTTGATAATTATTTGTCACGTTTAACGCGGCACTCCCAAAGGGCACGTGAACAACCGCGAAACGACCGATTTCACCAGTTATATTTTACAAAACAAGGGCGCGTTCCAAACGCGTGGTTTCCGTGTGTCTAACACGAAGGAAGCCGAGACACTAAGATGGCGGCCATCTGCTCGCGTGCGCGCAGACCGGGCGGCGCCGTACACTCTTTTCATAAGGCGTCAACAGACGGCCAGCGCCATCTGTGATGCCGTATCAAAACTACATTGTATTTGGAACAACCTAACAAAAATATTACAAACTGTAGCAACGTTACTTTCAATTTTTCTTAATTATACCTAAGTGGACGTCTTTTAGCCGAGATGATGATGATGATGATACCTAAGTATTATTTGTTATAAAAAATTTAAAGATTATTCTGTAATACTTACCTATCATAACGTAGTAGTTAATACCTAAACTGAAATAAAAGTATCTTGTGTCTGTAATTTTTTTTTTGCATTTAGTCATTTCCTCGCTGAGGTGGGATGAATAGTTACGTGTTGCACTCGAGTGCAAAAATTTTTCACCTCGTGCTCTTTTGATCCCCTCGCTAACGCTCAGGATTCTAATTTTTGAATCACTTGCTGCGCTCGTGATTCAATTTTAGAATCCTTCGCTTGTTCGGTCATCAAAATTGAGCACGCGGTTAAAAAGCAACTTTGCACTCTTGTATAACAAATAACTATTACAACTTTTATTCTTTAGTTAAGAAAACCGATGACGTTAGCAACCTCAAATGTTAGGTTACTTAGCCAAGCAATAGTCGCCAATATTTTTACTCAAGCAATCTAGATTTCTCTAAGAATTCTAGTAGTAAGCTAACAGTGCGATTCAAATATGATGCCGTCTGTGAAGGATGCTGCGAGCGCGCCGGTGCGCGCAGGTCAAAACTCCCCGCCTTGTAACGTCCCGCAGTAAGGTGTCAACCTTACAGTCGCTACTGCGACGCGACTTGTGACTGTTACTTCACAGCCGCCATCCTATTTGAATCGCACTGTAGCTAGTATTGAGTAATGAACGTTACTTGTTCATAGAATTAAATTTTCTTAGTGACGTTTCTAAGAACAAGTAATGACTTAACAAAGTGATTGCTAAGTAGCGAGTCATGGCTTGTTTATAAATACGGGTGTATGCGTGGGTTGCTCGAGCGCATCGTATGAAGCTAACCTTCTGCTGTCTCCTTGTTTTGTGTGTAGGTATTCAAGATACAATCGCGAGATGGCGCTCGTCTGTAACAGGATGCTTACTTCATTTAGATATGTTTATTTACTTTTCATTTGCCTGCTGTTTGCGTAGAGTAGATGTTATTATGTTGTAAATACATACTTTCTTACTACAAAGGTAATGTTTCTAGTCGAGTCCAAGTCATAAACAGACAGAAAGGTGGATATAGAAATGTAAATGTAAATGTAAATGTAATGGCTGATTCATATGTCATACTCGTGAACGGGTGCCGCCTGTGGAGGCTGGTCTGCTCACGCATACTTATCTTATTTTTAGTATTATTCACTATAATTTGACTTTGTTTTTCTTAAACAATTTTTTTTTCCTTTTACGATAGTACTGTAGTGGTACTGTATGACATTGTGGAAATTGCAACTGTTACCTGATGGAAATTTGTTAACGTATATTTTTTTATTTTGTGTTTTTTATTTTTTTACATGTTGTGGTTGTCTTCTATATTTTTTGTGTTTATTGTAATGGAAAGTGTCCTGCTATGATAGGGCATTTTCCAATATTTTTGACGCTGTAAGGGAGAAAAGAGCTGGACACTTGCTGAGTTTCTTGCCGGTTCTTCTCAGTACAAGATCTCCCGCCCAGAGTAGACTTACGAACCGATGGCATAGTGACATTCATAAGAGCTACTTGTAGCCTAAACTGAATAAATGTTTTTGAATTTTGAATTTTGAATTTTAAAAATATGACATACATACGTAGTTACAAACGTACACATAATTGTATCATCATCATATAGCTAGTAAAGGCAAAGACGTTTTTACCGATACAAACAACCTCTTCCTGACAACTTTTGATTTAATAACCCAAGCAGCAGATAGAGAAGTATACTTATTATTACGTTTTCATTTTGCGAAAAATACTAATAATGTAATACTAACTAAACAGCTATAATTAGACTTCCGTCCAATCGTCATCAGCTTATTTTATGTCCCCACTGCTGGGGCACGAGCCTTCCCTATGGATTGATAGGGAGAACGGGCCGTAAATCACCACGCGGGCCCAGTGCGGATTGGTGGTTGTTAACGACTGCTAATGCAGCCGGGACCAACGGCTTTACGAGCCTTCCGAAGCACGGAAGAGCTCGAGATGATAAATTATTGGACACCCATCCGATGACCGGCCTTTGAAAGAGTTGCTTAACCTCAGCACTCGCAGAGCGGGCGCGTTATCCACTGCGCCATCGAGCTCCTTAACAACAGGGCACTATTTTATCTGTTTAAAGCACTACATCTTACAGGGTAGTATCACCAATGTTCGACACTTTAAGCCCAGTTCTCGACTCAATTTTCCTTGCCAAAAAGTAACATAGATAACATAGATGTCTATGTAAGTATGACTATGTTTCCGATTTCAGATCGAAGCTAAAGTGGCTCCCTTTCCGACTTCGCCGAGATATGCACATTCTCTGCCTCCTTTACAAAATCCTTCAGTACCCTCAGCTCCCCCATTATCTACGTTCCCGGTTTACACACTTTCCTGCCACTTCCCGCCACAAGGATTCATGTGACACTAGAGCTCTTATCTATCTTCAATCCAATTCCAAGTTTTCCAAAATTTTTTCACCGTCCATGCAGCCAAATTGTTGAATAAATTGCCTGCCGCCATTCGTGAAAGTCCATCGGTAGAATCATTCAAACATAAGTTGAAAGATCACCTTTCCAACACTGGTAATCAGTTACGTTATATTTAATTATACATTCAAATTATTATACGTATATATGTGTGTGTATGTATGTATATACATTATGGTTAAATTATGTATGTATGGTGCCGGGGATAAAGAATTGCACCACCCCATCTCTTCCCGTGGGTGGCGTAGGAGGCGACTATGGGACCATTCCAGAGGATGGGCAGCAGCGTCTCTTTGTGATAATTCTAACTATACTGCGATCGCCAACCCGCCTGCCAAGCGTGGCGATTATGGCAAATTCCCCTCAATCTTGAGGGAGGCCTTTGTCCAGTAGTGGACGTCTGTTGGCTGAGATGATGATGATGATGATGTATGTATAAATAAAATGTATAAAATGTATAAAATAGTCCTGCAAACTTTCGTTCCACACCAAAGCTAGGGTTGGCTGGAAGAGAGTTAAGCTCACTTTTGTATATGTCCTGTATAACGTCTGTTTTAATGTATGTTCTATATGTGTTATAAAGGATTAAATACATAGATATTTATTTAAATTTTACGAGATGGTAATTAGGAAGCAGGTGGTATGTATTCAATTGTTGGTAACGACTAAAATCAATTATTTTTAATGATTATAGGGAAAAAATGACGTCACGGGTTCATAGGTGCCATAACCCTACTTAAAAAAAGAAAGTTCAATTGCATTGCATTATCGGATCCCATAAACCAACTATCACGTGACCAGGATTGCGGCACAGGGCACATCGTCGCTTAGATAAGTCAGCCGACATAGGCAGCATCACTGCAGATTAGGCGGGCCGACTTCACCACGGCGCCTCTGACTGAGTAACGCCAACGTCACCTTCCATCCACAGGAGGCGACCGTTCCGTCAGCCTATGCAGCCCTTCAAAGGCTATAGGCAACACCAGGGGGTGTTTAGTCAGTAGGAGTCTGACATAGTCTAGCTCAACCGCTTGAGGTAGTCACACATGTAGTATTTACCTCCTCCCTTCTCCGGGTTGCTATAGATGGGTTGCCCATTCGGTAGGGCAAAAAAAAATTGCATTGCAATATTTTGCGATGCCGGATAACTGAAAGGAAAGACCAAATTAAACATTTCAATTTATTCAAATGTAAGTATTATTTAATACTATAAACAAACAAAGAAAATACCGACAAGCCGTTAGACACCTCACAGAGACTTCTAGCAATTCCGAAAACAGACGGGTCACTTCACCTCTATCTGGGCATCGTAATTCAATCGCCATGGTAATATTTCAGAGGGAGCCAAGATTTACTTACATCCAGATAGGATTCGCTGAAGTGGACCGTCTGGGTTCCTCAGATCTCAGATAACGGGCAATTTACAGCTGCAGAAACTTTTGTTTTTTTATTGCTTTCCCCTTTATACGCTAAGATGACCATTGTTTACCGATTAAAATGTTTTTTAAATTCCTTTTTTTTTATATTTATTTTGGCAGCATACAGTCATGTACATCAACATTTTTCAGACTACTAGTTTAACATACAAAATACTAGACTTTGAGTGCCTACAAATAAAGTTTATTCTATACTTACATATAACTTCATTTACTAATCAAGCTGGAAATTGTGGCATCTGACATAACTGTCGTTCTGTAATAATTATATTACAAATCAGTACAACTTATAATTTGTTGATATTTTTTTCAATAAGAATTCTATATAATCAGTGTCAACAGTAGAAAAAAACTATTATATAGAAACAAACACAACAACATTATCCAATCATCACATTACGAGTAAGTACAC
This sequence comes from Eudonia mercurella, assembly GCA_963082485.1. Lineage (NCBI taxonomy): Eukaryota > Metazoa > Arthropoda > Insecta > Lepidoptera > Crambidae > Eudonia > Eudonia mercurella. The sequence goes on along the minus strand of OY720027.1, from coordinate 6,664,604 downwards.
AATATCACATCTCAATCTTCAAAGCGGCGGCGGCGGCTTTGCCTATGAAAAATACATAAGACAAAAGAAAAAAATACACAGATATTTAATATTTTGTGTAGGTATATTCTCATGCAATCGAAAAGTGTCCAACCGAAAGAATCTTTACAAATTTGGCTGCTATAATAAAATCCACGTCTTTGTTAAAGTTTAACTTGTTCTAAATTATCCTCTTGTTATAAAACTAGCCCGTTCTCCCTATCCATCCATAGGGAAGGCTCGTGCCCCAGCAGTGGGGACATAAAAATGAGCTGATGATGATGATGATGATGATAAAACTAGTTCCTGTATGAATCAACCTCACCTTTTTCTTGGCATTCAGTCACACCATCCTACTGATTTTTTTTTCGGTAATCACTTTGACCTTCATCTCACCTTATGAGGTGATGAAAAAGCCGAAGGCGGAAGCTCTTCTCTTCACCTTGAGCCCCTACAACTGATAAACCAGCGGTTTTAATTTTCCTAAGTCAAGTTGAAGAAAAATTCTATAAAATCTATTTGTATCAGATTATAAGAAAAAATACCTACTGGAGACTACACTTTGCGAATACCATTCAAGCCTTCTCCGACCCTGACGGTAACGACAGCTTGACTCGGTGTGACGTGGGCGTGACGTCACGGAGGCAAATGTTGCGACGTGACTGCGACTGTGTGTGCGTCATGTGTCGCGATGGCACGCCGAGCGAGCGGACAAATTGAGAGAGAGTGCGGCGCACAGGAGCGGACTGAGAACTTGAATATTGAATTTAGAAAAGAATAAAACATAGAGCAAAAATACTTTATTGTACAGATAAAAAAACACAGACATGTTGAAAAAATAAATAAATAGGAGTCTTACAATGGGCGGCCTTATCACTTAAAGCGATATCTTCCAGGCGACCAAAGGATGGAGAGGATTGATATTTAATAAGACCGAGGCGGAATATATTCTGTTTTTATATATATGGTCACTTTTTATCAACTGCAAATATTTTGACAAAACATCTAATTATATCAGAGAAATAAGGCCCGAACCTTTAAAAAAAAATTCAGGCTAGTTTTTTTTAAAACTTTTCCTGACACAAAAATTGTAATATTTTTAAGAGCGGCCTCTCTGTCGGCTCTTTTGAATGAAACTAGGTGCATGTGTAAGCGGTGAAGGCACTGCGGCCTCTCTGTTTCGGCTTCTTTGAATTGAAACTACCGAAAGTGCTTTATTTTTCTTTTAAATCGAAATGTCTTTTGGCGTTTTTCTTGAAAACTAGCATATAAAAATTTAAGCTTTTTTCATAAAAATAGTTTATAATAATGCTGTTGAATTTATCCTCAAAATATTTGCAGTTGATAAAATGTGACCTTATATATATTATTCTTATATAACTGAATAAACCAAATATAAGTAAATCTGTGAACATGTAATGCGACCGGTGGCTGACGCTCCTCCCGATATCTGTAAGTTCTGGCTTCAATTTCCAGATCGGGCAAAGTGTTTCGGTATTATATGCCAGCTGTGTGTATATTTAACATAGTAAGTATATACTAGGTTATTACTCTACGTTGCTTTATATAATAAAGTCTATTTACAGGACAGCATAGGTATATTGCATCAGTTATAAAATATTGTGATATTACAGGTGTCTTTAAATATGCGTTTTTATAAATAAGTGCAATTTTGATTATTTCTTTTATTATATTATGTTTATTCTACTGAATATAATTGTTTTTTAGTCTATTGATAGCGTGTGTGATGAAATACTCTTTATTTGTTATTGATTTTCTTAGATTTAATGCCAAGTCAGTTATTACTACGTAAGAATTATTTTGCTTAATTTTTTGTAGATAAATAACTAAGTCCGTCACTGTTGCGGAGCCGGATCGGGTGTATGACGCGCGACGTGGGCCCAGATTGAAAAGGACATGGTCTAGTTCAAATAACTATTTTTCTATTTGCAATCTATGTAGTTCCGATCAGCGAAACGAGCTTTATTGCTCCATACTGTAAAAGCATGTATAGTGCATAGGCATAACTAAGAAATACAAATTTTTGCATGAATCCCAATGTAATCGTTACGCCAGAAACTGTTCACTGTTGGTTATGTACAATTTATGACTTTTGTATAAGTAGTAACTGTAACAAAGTACATTTTTTTGGTAAGAATGAAAAAAAAATACATCCTCTCAATTTTTTTTACAAACACATACAAATGCCAACGATAAAACAGTTACACCCATTTGCACTAAACTTATAAATCGCCTAAGTCTTTGCCTAACTACTACCCGGTCAAATTAAGTCGGCACCTGAGTGTAAGCGACGTTTTCGAAGCCAGGTGCCGAGTTAACTTGACCGGGTTAAGCCAAGACTTAGGCGATTCATTAGGGCTTCAAATTGGACCATTAGACTTTTAAGCGTTTGAAAGTTTCTAAGTTCGAATTATCAATGCAAAATAGTACTTAAATCTTAAAAAATTAATTTCTTCAAATAAACGCGAGTAGATCCGTTAAAGCTGTTTCATTTCAATGTGTAGTGTTTGCGTAAACTTTAGAAAACAACAAGTAAATCTTTTTATTTGATTTTTTTAAATAACATTTTATTTAAATTTACTATTGTGAGTAAAATAAATTCAAGCACACAGCAAGTTACAAGAAATAACTGCAGTACATCAGCGGTCGCACTCACACGCGATTGGCCGGAGTTCCTCTGGGCAATATGTTCTCTTACAGAATTTATGGCAGTGTTAAGTCGAATAAATACCTTTACTTCTTTTCGTAACGCTAGCCAAGCGTAAATACATTTTTGCGAGGACTTACCAGATTTCAGCACGCGACTTCGTAGTTGCATCCTTTTTCGGTTTGTCACTCTGCGGCCCTCCAATAAGAACTGTGTGAAGAATCACGCTGACCCATTGCTCCGTTTTGTCGTTTAAGAAAGAAAAACAAACAAACATGCGAATAAATGTTTAACTATAATTTATGAAACGATCTTTTATAAATTTATATTTAGTTTAGGGAATTATTATACTAGCTGACCCGGTAGAATACGTACCGCATTTAATTTTTTTTATAAACTATATTACTAAGCGCTAATGTAGCATTCTAATGGTGAAAGAATTTTTTAAATCGGTCGAGTAAATTTTGAGTTACATACATACATACATACATACATACATACATACAGTTTCCTCTTTATAATATTAGTATAGATTATAGTTTAGATGGCAGGGTCCCTACTGACAATAGTTGTCTTGTGTTATGTTTGCTATTTTTTAAAATTTGTGTGTCAATAAATGTTTCTCTCTCTCTCCTCTCTCTCTCTCTCTCTCTCTCACTCTCTCATATGTTGCAATATGTATGTAATGTTTAGCTGTATGACCGTTTGTTTTTAAATAGATAAATATCAAAATATTAAACTTATAGTGAGTTTATTAATGTGGTTTAATGCTCTATAGAACTTTTTAACACCCTGTATAGATGAAATAGGTAATAAAATAGTTTTATATTCTACTAGTTCCAGAAAGCTGATAGGCAGATAAGAGTTCACGTCATTAGTCTACTGGTGATGTCAATTAATGATTAGGTACTAAGCACCTAAAATTGTCTATTGTTAAATAGTCTCTAACAGTGACTTTATAAGCAAATTTTCGACTGAACAATTGTGGGTGCTAAATAATCATTAATAATAATTGACGTATATGACTGCGGCAATAAGACCATCATCTCACTAAGCCTTCTCGCATACAACCCGAGCGCTTCCGCGTTTGAATACTGCTCCCTAAAAACCAGTTTCATTCGAAAAGCAATAACTCACCTATTATTTAAACAAAATCTTGTATAATACGAGTAAGGTCGTTTCAAGGTATTTTTAGGTTGGGTTCCTAAAGGCGGCGGAAACAGCTACGCACGAGCATTGTGACGTCACTAAGTGCGGATCCATGTTGATCGCACGTAAGCAATTGTAACAATAAACAAAACATGTGTGCAGCAAAGCGAGACGGAGACTGAAGAGTTCACACTTTCATTGAAAAGGGGGTTTTAGGGCTACTTATTCGGATATTTCATAAAATTTATGTAGCATAATATTTAGTAAAAAAACACTTTTTGTTTGGTTTAAAGGTAAGCAGTTGGCTTTCATCTCACCTAATGTTAAGTGACGATATGGTCATTGGTGGTAGATGATCGGTGTAAGCGCATTTCATCAGGAATCCTGAACTATTGAGGCAGTGGCTATCTTATCCCTAGCTATTGGTACTTATTTTTGATGTTAAAGCGATATATTTAGATTAGATGGCGGTAACTAGCCAGGCGAACTTAAATCAAGCCTTACCAACAATCAAACCAAGTACACAAACATGTGCTAGTAATCGAACCCAGAGGGGGTTTGAGCCGGATAGTGAGACAAAAGGTTGGTCATCGGATGGGTGATCAAAAATTTACCTTTCGAGCTCTGCCGTACTTCGGGAAGCACGTAAAGCTGTTTGTTCCAGCTGCATTAGCAGTCGTTAATAACTGCACATCCACACCGGGCCCAATTAATGGTTTATGATCCGTTCTCCCAGCTGTGATGTCTCGATCCATTGAAAAGGTTCGTGCCCCAGGAGTGGGGACATAATTTAATTTCGTTTGTGCCCCTATTTTGTTTTACTGAATATCAAAGCATAGCCGAACTCACATGCCAACCTATTGAAACAACTCCAACTGTCCATAGCCTTAGTTACGAAATTCCGTTTTGGCGAGCAGCAAAACGGCTTGTAAAAGGTCTGTCATGGTTAAAATAAACTGGAAACTCGGTAGATTCAATGGTGAAAAACGCGATAAACCAGACTTCCGACGCAAAAAATATTTCGCAAAGGCCGCAAAAGCGTTCCACCAAATCTCTTGCAAACCATCTATTGTATGGACACAATGAGATCTGACAGTGCGTATCTTTCGCAATTCTCTGTAGCAATTTATTTTCTAAATACTCCATCATTTGCGGTTTTAATAAACCATTGTTCTAAAGCTGGGGATAACAAATTATGCGACTGTTTACTCCCTGGATGACGGGGGTATTAACTGATTAATACAAAGTACAGTCGAGATGAATGATTCGGATATTAAGCGTTGAAAAGGTTATACGTTTTGCTAAAGTTCTTTAAGATGTTTCTGTTGCATAATTAGCTATATGGTTTTCATGCAAATTTATTGATATTAACTAAGTTGATTTCCGATTAAAAGTTGTGAAATCACTAGTAATTATGAAGGCATAAACAAAATAAGTAAGAGACTGTTCCATTAAACAAAGTGGAACGATAAAAATCTGTATTAAAAAATTTAGGCTCATTTTTCAATGCTAAGATTAAAACTTATTGGTATGATATTGTTATCAGCAAAATTTAGTAATTACCTATTGTTTCTTCCTAGCTTTTTTGTTATAACAGTACATTTGCTTGATTGGGTAATATTTGATAAATTTTACCAAAAGTTTTTAAAATTTTCGTTTGTTTCATAAAGCTTACATATTACTTTTAGAGATAAGGGCGCCCTTTTTTGTATACTTTATACTGACATTTGTTTCTTTGTCACTTTTTTGTGACAATATAACTATGTATATTAACTAATCTTATTTGCAAAGTATTACTTGTGGTACCTACTTACCCCAACTAATACTACTAATTTAAAATTGTCTTTATGTTTTGTTTTTTTTTTATTGTTTTTTTTTGCATAGAGATAGTGTGTGTTATTAATTTCACAGAGAACGCTGCGGGCGGTAGCTATAAGAAATTTATATTTGTGTCCATGTTCAAGAAAATAAAAATCGCTGAAATCATTTTACTTGTAACATTGACATACGACAAATTTAACATCTCTTTATACTCAAGGGTGATTCCTAACAGTTTTCAAAGGTAAATGTGCGTAAGAATTTGAATTTTACTCATTACTCCAACATTTCGGCCTGCGGATGCAAAGCGTATGACAGACAGGGGAATCCCCGCACTGAATTATTCCGTGGCACGTACCGACTCGAGTGTGGAGCTTCACTTCGCACTGAAATTTTAATTATGCATCACATTTGTGCCCTTTACACCCTACGATCTGTAGCGGTATAATTTGTCGACGATACCATGAGAAAAGTACTTACGAACTTGCTATTTACATGCCTACATACATACATACATACACTGACATAAATAGTAAGTAAATATATACATACATACTTGGAGAGGCCTATATCCAGCAGTGGACTAGTATAGGCTGACGATGATGATGATGATACATACAGTTATGACTGTCTACCCTTAGACAGAGATCACTTCTAGCCACCTGTTACGATCCTTACATACTATTTTCGACTTGATATGTAAACGGTATATTATAATGTTTCGTGTGCGTATATCAATGCAATTAGATCATAAGTCTTATTACGTGAAATTGAGTTTATATAAGAATAAAAATAGAAAGTTTTTTAAAATCTTCATTATAATCATCCTGTGTCACTCTACTGCGGACGTAACTTAGCCATAACAGGTTAGGTATATCTCAATTGTTAAAAGTGTTTTCTACTGCACATATATTATTAAACAATTTATATTATTGTTAGGAGGAGCTCGATGGCGCAGTGGTTAACGCGCCCGGTCTGCGATTGCTGAGGTTAAGCAACTTTCGCGAAGGTCGGTCATCGGATGGATGACCAAAAGTTTATCATCTCGAGCTCCTCCGTGCTTCGAAAGGCACGTAAAGCCGTTGGTCCCGGCTGCATTAGCAGTCGTTAACAACCACCAATCCGCACTGGGCCCGCGTGGTGGTTTATGGCCTGTTCTCCCTATCCATCTATAGGGAAGGCTCGTGCCCCAGCAGTGGGGACATAAAAATGAGCTGATGATGATGATGATTATTATTGTTAGTTCTCTTTAAAAAACCAATAGAACTGCTCTTGGTAAATAAATAAACGTCTGAAAGTGTAAAAGCCATTATAACGTAAACCATGTTGCGACTCTTGACAATGGCAAGCTTAGGCATTACTCAAAGGATGGCCAGTTGCCTTTGATGATATATGGCTTTGGTCAAATGTACACTAATGTATAATTAGGGTCGTAGTATAATTTTCTGCCTTTGCGTTATTATGACAGTTAGCAAAACAGGTGTTAGTAATTATTTATAAGATCTCAAGGGGTAGTCATAAAGTAGTTATATTGGAATTTTTGAGGAGCTCGATGGCGCAGTGGTTAACGCACCCGGTCTGCGAGTGCTGAGGTTAAGCAACTTTCGCAAAGGCTGGTCATTGGATGGGTGACCAAAAATTTATCATCTTGAGCTCCTCCATGCTTCGGAAGGCACGTAAAGCCGTTGGTCCCGGCTGCAATAGCAGTCGTTAACAACTACCAATCCGCACTGGGCCCGCGTGGTGGTTTATGGCCCGTTCTCCCTATCCATCCATAGGGAAGGCTCGTGCCCTTGTAGTGGGGACATAAAATGAGCTGATGATGATGATTGGAATTTTTAAAGACCGTGCATTTATAGAATAAAAAGAACCTAGTGCAAGAATATAATTGACGTCTCTGTTTTAAACCGACTTCAAAGGAGTGGGTTCTTAATTCATATGTATAAAGGATTTTGTACGTATGTTCACATAGCATCAACATTTATGTTTTTTTTGGGTTCTTCAATTTCCCGACACAAGAGACCGGACACACGTGTGTCCCTTTCACCACTTGAAGTAGGTATCACAGAAAATCAAATAAGGACATACGTAATTTAACTAAGCGAAATATAGTTTTGTATTCTTCAAGGTGTTTTTAACCTTGAAAAATACACTCCACGACTTTCAAATACTATCAGTGTCAAAAATATGTTCTTTATAAATTCACTAATAGTAAATAAACAATGACATACAAAATTATCCGTCCCCAGCATTAGGACGTTTAGTGGCCGATGATGATTGTGACACAAAACATTAATCTGCCTGACTGTACTTTGTCATGGATTCGGGTAAAATGCGAACGTGTCTCCAGTTTGCGAAAACATAAAAGTGATTTAATTTAAGTTTAACTATGTGGACACCCGTAAATATCTTGGCGCGTCCAGATGACGAAATAATAAGTGATACTAATTTTGAGTTTCACCAACTGGACACACTTGTGTCCGGTCTCTTGTGTCGAGTTAGTGAAGAATCCGTTTTTTTTTATAACCTACACGATACGCGTGTTGTCCTAATGAAAACCATATATTTTTTTAAAACTTTTACCAAAAAACGTAATATTATCTCGTTGGTGGATGGTGAATCCCATGGCTTCCACCTCAACTGATGGTAAAAGTCAATAAGGCAAAAGGTGAAAGCACTCTTCACTCAAATCCTAAACCGAATCGGGTACTCTATACCTCCGCTGGGATTTTAATCTGTGTCCTTTGGGTTTAAGACCAGTCATCATCATCATCAGCAGCTCATTTTATGTCCCCACTGCTGGGGCACGAGCCTACCCCTATGGATGGATAGGGAGAACGGGCCATAAACCACCACGCAGGCCCACTGCGGGTTGGTGGTTGTTAACGACTGCTAATGCAGCCGGGACCAACGGCTTTACGTGCCTTCCGAAGCACGGAGGAGCTCAAGGTGATAAGTTGTTGGTCACCGATCCGATGACCGGCCTTTGCGAAAGTTGCTTAACCTTAGCAATCGCAGACCGGGCGCGTTAACCACGGCGCCATCGAGCTTAAGACCAGTAACACAGGCAATTAAGCACATACATGAATAGGTTTATACTTATATCTATATAATACTTACACTAGTTTATATGTGTTAGCCGTGGCAAAGCGCTGGGCATGATACCCGAAGGCCTTGCATTCAATTCCCAGGTCGGGCATAGTGTGTTTTTCGATGCATAGCCCGGGTTTTTGATCACCGACCCGCATCAATTGTACTGATGACTTTATTTCAATAATGGAGGCCTTTGCTCAAGTAGCGGGACAGTTACAGGTTATTTACTTGACTTACTTACTAGTTATTTACATAAAGCAATTTACATAAACCGTTCATTCGATTCAACTGCGCCCAATGAGTTGCTAAGTAAATAATCTTATGTCGAACCGAACCCGTCCTATGAAACTCTAGCAGGGCGCCACTTGGCCCAAACTTATTGAGTTTGGACGTGGGCCACTGCACCACAAGTTAGCAAACTCCGCGCAAGTTATGTCCAAGTAAGCCCTAAGTGGCGGTTATTAGAAAAACTTGGTGATACTTAAGTTATGCAATAGTATAGTGCTGCCACATAGGTTTTATTTAACGCTATATAATACAATAATATTCTGTAACAGTAAGGCCGGCAGACTAAAGCACATACGTCACACAAAAATCTTTTTATTTTTATTTTGCTTAAGTCTATTCATAGAATTGTCATAAAGATAGAAATCTAACATAAATCACACGGAAGCGTATATCGCTTAAAAAATGTTGTACTTTTTCACATTCTTATTTATTAAGTTAGTTAGTTTAGTTAAGTTCTGTATTTAAGTTTGTTAAGAATAATAATAAGGATTTAAGGGAGATAATTATGTTTATCTATACAAATAAAAATGAATCGCTTATTTATTTAAGGACTAATTTTGATTCATGTAAAGTTGCCATTTTTGTCGTGCTTTAGTCTGCCGGCCCTAGTTACTTCATATTGGCAGAAGTTCTTTTTAATCAGACATACTTAGCAGACGTTGATAATAAATGGTATTTTTGTTACAATAATACATCTTAGTCTATTCAAAGTCCAACAACAAGTGCATACATCAAAATTCGATAAATGTATTGGCTCATAAAATTGGCTCATTTGTATGTCCCCATAGCTGAGGCACGAGCCTTCCCTATGGATGGTTAGGGAGAACGTGTCACAAACCACCACGCAGGCCCAGTGGGGATTGATGGTTTTTAACGACTGCTAATGCAGCCGGGACCAACGGCTTTACGTGCCTTTCAAAGCACGGAAGAGCTCGAGATGACAAATGATTGTTCACCCATCCGATGATTGGCCTTTGCGAAAGTTGCTTAACCTTAGCCTTTACAGACAGAGCGTGTACCATCGACCTCCTCCATATGCTCTGTACAATGTCATAAAATAAATGTAGTATATTATCAACGATTCCTGTTATATTTTAACCCCCTTATTCATAAAAACTATTTAAGCGTTATTTAGTTAAATATTATTTTGTCAACGTCACACAAACGTCATTTTGAATTTGAGAAAAAGAGACAAAACAATGATTAACTAAATAATGCTTAAATAGTTTTTATGAATAAGGGGGTAAATAAATAAACACAATTCTATACTTATTGGCTAAACTAGCACTTACAGGGTTTACCAATCTCAAGATTAGAAATATTCACTAACAAAAAGAAAAAAAAAACCATCGTTTTACGAAAAGGAAATCGTTTTAATAAATGAACGGAGACGAATTTTTGGGATGCGAAATGTAGGCACATTTTTCTTTCACAATGTTGTCAATCAGTCAGGCGCACTTCCTTCGGCGTACGTCGATTTGATTGAAAACTTCCTTCCTACCACCTGAGACCCGGTTACGTATGTACGCACGAAACACAATAATGTGTTAAGCCCGTAAATAAATTGCAGTTGCCAACGATATAATAATATTGAGGTGTCACGTTATATGTTTGAAACGAAGTTATCCTGAATTGAGATGTGAACATGAAATTTATTACTGCAAATTTAATATTCGCTACAGGAATGACGCCGACGCCAATACGTCAAGCAACAAGAAAATAAAATTATTAGTATTTTTCGTGGGCTTGTTAAAATTGCAGTATATGCCTTTCCAGTCTTTGAAAAAAAAGGATAAATTTTTATAAATATATTTACGTTTACCCATAGAATGGATTTCTGCTTGGAGCCTTCAACTTTAAAAATTATAAAAAAGTCAGGTATACCTAGCTCGATAGTAACTCAGCCAATGAACACTTATATTTGATAAGGCATAACAAAAAAGCTCGATTTGCACGACCCATCTATTTATAGAAATGTTAACCTTCTCTAACTGTTTGCTTTTTTAAATACATAACTTCCACGATTTAAAAACATGAAGTCTTAATGAAAAGGGTTAACCCAAACAAAGTTATCGCATTAAAACCGCAACAGGCAGCCTTCGGGGGCCGTCACAGCCCCGGTACCTGGGTACGCAAACGTGGGTTGAAATTGTTCCTCTAAATTCGTTTATTCATCCTCACCATTGTAAATCGGTAAGCAGTATCTCACTGAGCAATTCAAATTGCACTGAATGAAGAGTCGTGTTTTAAGTTCGATATCTATAAAACTATTCATATAAAATTTGGTTTAACTTAAACTATCATTAATGATTAAAAGTCAAAGAGTTCATTGTGTTGATAAACTACAATAATTATTTCTTGTTTTTTTTTCGGTGATAAGACTAACGGCATACCTCTAACGAAAAATTTGTCCTTTAGTTCTACGCATTCGCTGAAGCGTTTCTCCTTGCAGAAAAAACAATATTTTCAAGTATTTATTGGGTTCATTTCAACACATTATCCCACTATGCGGACTTTTGTATGTACACTTGTATGTAAAAATCGTTCTTCAATCTGAAATAATCTCTCTTACAGTAGCGAACTTAAATGACTTACCTATGATAATGTTAGAATATTCAACTATTCAAATTGAAATTGTTGTATTTACTACTTGTTGAATTGAGGTACTGCAATCTTGTTTTCCAATGCCACCTAGCGGAGGCAACGTAACGAACGTTACAATTGCTCCCATGACGATCACAGTTTTGGGTTAACGTGTCCTTCGCCGCGATTGGTAGGAATTAAGCCAAGCGGGCTGCCTTGATATAGCTAGACAAATGTTATTCGTTCATGGAGAATTTATACTCGTAAAGATTTGAATGCAATAATAGTAAAACAAAAAAGACTGAGAGGAAAGGAGGGGAAGAATGAACGGTTATATGAGCTACTGTGATGAATATATAACATCTCTGTGTTACCACGACCATAATGTATTTGCACGAGAGCGATAGAGACAAGTAGGTATAGGATCGTTGTACGAAATTCTTTCTTCTTTGTGATCACAATGTTAGATAGCATTACACAAAGTATCGATAAATCAAAGGCAAAAAGGTTCGCATTTAAGTTGATGACCATGATAATTCTTAAGAAATTAAAATTGGAAGCCACCAACAATTAATTCGGTTTTAGATTAGCAGAACTTGTACTGTGGTTACTTACTACTAAATAAAAGATGAACATAAATATTTTATAGGTGATTGGTGACAATGATTCGGATCATGAGTCCGCATACAAGGTTGCTGACCGTTTGATCATCTTAGCTTAGTTTTATAATTGTGTCAAACTATAAGTAATTCGGGACTTATCGTTCACTTACATTTAAAAATATTTAAGTAATACTTTACATCGATAGCTAGCGAGAAACCTTTTTACAATGTTAAACTGATCTCATTTGCGATTCGCTAGACTCCATCGCTCGGTTCGTAAACTTTTATAGTTTCCTTAAACTCAACTTCGGGTTGAAGTTTCTCGAATTTAATCAAATCAGAACAGTGTTGTAATAATTTTTATGAGCCAACTTTTTCAAATCGAGATGATTAAATTATCATATCGTTTACATATATATTCTTGTTTTTTATTCTCTATTAAAATAGTCGCCTATAGTATAGTAATACTAACTATTAGGAAGGTGACTATTTTATGGGATAAAAAACTTATTTATTATATAAAATATATTCTTTTATAGTGGTGCGATAAAGAAAAACTAACTCACAGATTTTCTAAGAAATAAAATCTCTTAGCTCACTTGATTAAGTCTTGTCTTACTTAGATAGTTACTCTAAAATATACACGAGTGTAACTAAAAAAAACATTTTATTTTGCAGTGAGTAGGTATAGGTTTACCAAACTTTTTACTTATTGTTCTCAATAAAAATTAAATTAACGTTCTTGTGGAATTCCGCGAAACAAGGAAACAAACCAAACACGAAACCAACTCAGAGTGTAAATACGTTTACAAAGGCTAATTGTAATTTTTGTTGCGGCCCCCGGTTTTATTCAGAGAAAGTAAATTGTAATTCTTACAAGCAACGGACGACGGTCGCCTTAAAATCTCGTTACTTTTATTGTGTTTCCTCTGCTTCGTGTTTTATTCGAACAGTTAAACTAAAGTCACTTACATTTTTGTAAAGTAAGTTTAGATGGTTTTTGAATTTAGCGCTAGATATTGTTTAGAATAAAATATAATAGCAAAAAATACGTGAATGCGAGCAGGCTTTGAACCGGCTCAGGTGCATTGATTTTAAACTATTATAGGTAATAAAAATTATATTTAATTGGTATCAAAACACTTTTGAATATACTTCATTGTAAAAAAAGGGTGGAAAGTGGTAAGAATAGTTATATGTATATATTTGCCAAACATTTGAATGCTTGAGAAGCAGCGACAATTATTTCAATCAGATTTCAGCCTGAATCTACTTTATCGAAAACTAAAATTGTTAACATTGAACTGTCATGATTACCTACTGTACCTACCTAATTAATAAAAACTTGAATAAAAAAAAATATAGTACCTATTCAGCGTTTTCACCAATATTGCGGTGACGACTTTTAAACGATTTAGGTATAAATAACCCATCAAATGAACCAAACGCAATGGCACCTCCAAAGCTTTTGTCCAACTTTACGCAACTTAAGTCTCTGCCGAATACTTGGAAACGACTATTAAACTTTACGAGGCGTGTTACGGTAAACTTTTTAATAAATTCATCCACCCAAGAGCCAACGATATAACGTGCAGAGCTGGCGACAAAAGAGGCGCCATTTGAAAGCCATTCCTTCATCTATCAGAGTGACACGCAATCAAACAATACAATAAAACTTCTCTTCCGAAAAATACTTGAAAATAATTCTCCATTTAAATTCAGAAGGGAAGGAGGGCTGCGAGCCTCTAACAAAGGTTCGCGGAGGTAATAACTGCGAGGTGCTGTGGTGTTTTGTGCTTGAAAAAGGTTGGAAGGGAGTGGAACCTACATTGGGAAGTTTAAAAGAAGCATTTGTTTCAACGCTTTATGTTAAAAAGTTTCGTGAATATAACTTTGTTGACGGTGCAATTGTTTAAATTATTTTTCGGTCGGTCGTGCGTAAGAAATTTCATTTGCCAGTGAGTTTGTAAAGCTTCCGTTTATTTGGATTTGAATGTTTCTTTTTCACAAAGGATCGCGGTATGTTTCTGTTGCTGTACATTTTAAAGAATATGTTCTCAGAATTGTTATCCAAAGTGTATATGCACACTACGAGTACAAATTGAAATAAAACGTTAAATTATAAGTCCATGTACATTTAATTGTTCATTATATTTTAGCCTAAGGTTCAAAATCTATTAAATTATGAAGGAAAAAAAAAATTCTTAATAAAGAAGCTTTGTTACATATTACTCGTGGACTACGTATCTTTCGATCGTCGTAAGATGTTATAAAAGGATCTTCTGTGTTTGTTATGTAAGACTGATCGTGCATTGTCTACTATCGTTAGTACCTAGTTACTTGAATTTTGAAGTTTGAAATTACTAAGTACTACGTAAAAGTTAATTACGTATTCCCTTAATAGTTCCACTGCTTGGTTGCTCTAACCAAAAAAACGTCGCCGATCAAGAGAGCGATGCAATGGTCACTACAGAAACTGATAAAAAGCGTAAGCAACTAGTTGTTTCAGTGATTGTAGCCAATGAGCTAAAAAGTGTTAACGAATTAAAGGAAAAGAATATGGTTGTGATTACAGCTTTCGATAGCATGGAAAATTTCGATATAACTTTTTGGTCTCCCATCCTTAAATGGGCCTTTGTAGTGATAGCTTCACTTTTGCGATTAGTACCTCAATACACTATATGCTACACGCTTTTAACGAGGGATTTCCCGAATATCGCAGCATCAGCACTTAGGCTTAGGGCGCAGGTGCGCGTCGTTACACTTCGGAACTCATAACCGTTATTGGGCTCATCATCGCTGTCATTACTGCGATCACTCAAGCACCGCTCCTCGTGCAACCGCGTGTTTGTACCGATATGTGACGGACACATACGTGATTATAACGAATCGGAGACGAATAAAAAGGTAGTGCCAAATTTCCATGCTACTTAGAATTCTCCAACCAATTTTAATGGCATATTAATATTTATAAACACATTATGTAGTAATTTATATAACTAAATATTATCATGGCAATATAAATAAAAACAATTTATTTATTTAATTTATTATTTGGGAAACATACAATATTTAAAATATACATAGAACATAAATTAGCAAAGTTTCCACCGCCATCCACCACCACCGCTGCGTGATTTGGGAACTAAGTATTTGTTTAAACGTGCTTATAAATCTTACTTGCTAAACGTTCAACAATCTACTTAGTAGCTGTTTTATATTATTTTATTTGTTAGTTTAATTACATTTTTTTTTGTTGGCCTTTCTTAAGATGGTTTATATAGTAGGGACCATATTGTTAATTAATTTATTTGTTTTTTGTATTCACAGGCATACAGTCTATCTACTTATTCAATACGTATATATACCTAATTATCTTTATGCACCATACCCGCACTATGTAGACTTTTGTCTTTTAATATTTATTACTTACAACTATAGGATTTTTGTACCAGGAAGTTTGTTATTATCAGTAAAATTTTAAACGCCAGGCATATTGCGCCTTTTCTCCACGGGTTTCAGCAGAATATCAGTGTTGTGACCTTGGTTGCAACAAAAAAAAACTGAGTCGGAGCTCTTTGGTTGACTCGATACATACATTAAATTACACTAAGGTTGTATTTTTTTATTGCTATTTTTAGTTCCTGTTTTGTTTTAATGTGGCTTTGTGTATTACCAATAAATGCTTATTCATTCATTCATTCATTCAAAAAAACAATTTATTGATTACCTAATTTACTTTGATTAAAAAATTGTGATTTATACAAAAAAAAAATAAGTAAAGGAAAAATTAAAATATATTAAATTAAAAACGTTGACTATTAATATTATGAAAAGCAAGAAAAAATAAAAAATCTTTATAAATATATTATAATTTTATTAGGAAGTTCGTTACTGTTTAAAACAATACAAAAAAAGGCTAATAGATAACTGTGTAATAATGATTAAGATCTAATGTCAATCCTATTCGGCGCGGCGTGGACTGCGTTAGTGTAACAACGCCATTACACTTTCAAGACACGCAAACTATGTGTCGGGTGTTGTACTTCGCATCTATTTTATTACACCAAAGTAAACTATTTTTGGAATGTTAACATAATATATTCAAGTTTGTATGTTGTTGTGATTGTATCGAATTCAAATTTATTTAACTTCAATATTGAGGACATGGCCAATTATAAAAGCAGCAATATTCCCTTTCTCTTATTAAGGTTTCAAATATCTTGATACTGACATATTTTCCTTGTATAATTTGTACAATACGAACAAGTACATGTAGATGTGGTTTAATTCAATTTTCTTTAAATCAATTTAGCTGCCTCAATCGCAACCATCGACATAACTGACACAGCTCCAGAAAGGTCGTGCTCCAATCGAAGTAGGAACCAATAGACTGGTCTAAAGTGGAACAATTCCCTAGTGATGCATATCTAAAGCTACAGTCACAGGATGGGACGATAATCGCCCCCGTATGCAGATTGCGATTGTGCCGAGCTGGAGGTGTGGCAACTTCGTTTTTCAGCGAACGAACGAATTACTGGCGTGCTTTAAGTTTTTCAGTTATGGTCATTATAGTGCCAACCGAGGAGCTCGATTGCGTAGCGGTTAACTTGTCCGGTCTGCGTTGCTAAGGCCGCAACTTTCGCAAAGGCCAGTCATCGGATGGGTGACCAAAAATGTATCAGCTCGAGCTCCTCTGGGCTTCGGAAGGCACGTAAAACCGTTGGTCCCGGCTGCATTAGCAGATGTTAACAGCCACCAATCCGGACTGGGCCAGCGTGGTGGTTTATGGCCATTTTTCTGTCTATCCATACCATAGGGAAGGCTCCTGCCCAAGCAGTAGGGACATATGATTGTGTCGATTCGGAGGTGTATCAACTTCGTTTTTACCCGAACGAACGAATTACTGGCGTGCCTTCGGTGTTTCAATTCTGGTCATTATAGTGCCAATTGAGGTAGAAACCACAGAGGTGGTTAGATAGATCATTACCTCAGCCAAAAGCCACTGCTGAATGCAGGACTTACCAAGAATCTTTCACAACGATCAGTCCATGCTCTACTCGCATCGATTTGTCTATATCAAAGAGTGTCGAGTTCTGTTCAATATTTGACCGAAGAGAGAGAGAGAATTTCGTACGAAAAAACATTAACTCTCTTCGTTTGTCACCCAGGGGGTGCTGCTTCAATGTCATACTAAATCTAGTTTTCGTTAATATGATCGAATGGTGAATGAAACTGCCAATAGACACCAAGTTCGTCACTTGGTCGTGCTACCTTCCTATACAAATGTGAACTAACTTTGCTCGTTCGAATAGTGAAGAAACTCATAGGTACTCAGCACACTGCAAACCAACAAACAAAATAGCGCGTTGCTAGCTCAAATTACCGACTAAAACATAATAGGCAATCCAGCAAGCTTTCAAATTCTAAATCGAAAGTAAATTTCCATTCAGCAGTCTCGCGAAATTAAATGCAAACATATTAGCAATTTCTGCGGGGCGCCACGGAACCCATACGAAAACACGTTTAATTTGCTCCCAACTAAGTGTAACAACCACTGACATTTTCATAATTTAAACTATTACTGTGTTACACAGCGGAATTGAATTGTAAACGAGCATTTGGTGAGGTAGCTTTCAAACTTTTGACTGTTTTGCTGATCGAGTATTATAAAGTGTAGATAAGTCCTCAGAACATTCAGAAATACTGTTTAATCGAGCGACATTATTATCATTGACTTCTAAAACCTTATACTACCAAACCGTGTTTAGAGTTACACAACGGCTAAATACGTGTTTAAAATATTGTTTATTGTCTAGCTAAAAAGTGACTCCCTGCCGGGGATAAAGAATTGCACCACCCCATCATTTCCTGTGGGTGTCGTAAAAGCCGACTAAGGGACCATTCCAGAGGATGGGCAGCAGCTTCTCTCTAAGGTTATCCTCAGCCTACTGCGATCGCCAACCCGCCTGCCAAGCGTGGCGATTACGGCAAATATCCCCCATGATATGCACACCAGTAAACCGGTCGTTGTGGAGATCCTTGGGGGAGGCCTTTGTCCAGCAGTGGACGTTTTCTGGCTGAGATGATATTAAAAAAAAGTGACAACATCTGTTTTGAGCATTGTCTAACTTCAGCCATCGTTTTGTGGTAAACCAGTTACTGTCCAACTTCTGGAATCAGGCCTTCTTACAGAAACAATAAGTCATGGGGAGATCGGGCTCTAACCGGTTATTTTTGTAAATATTGTGTTACCTTTATAATAATAATAATAATAAAACATTTAATTCAGATTCTAGAATCCATACAGATGTTAGTAGATTTCTTAATACTATGTTAATAAGGATACATATATAATTGACATAAATTAAAATTGAACCAAATTAATCATTATAAAATTAAACAAAAAATTGAAATTGATAACATTGAACTAATAAACTAATAAAATTTAATTGAAATTGAATTTAAATTAAATTGTACAACGAAAAATAAAATAAAAATAAAAATAATAATAAAAATAAAATAAAAATAAAATAAAAATACTCAATTTAGAAATTTGACTATTTTTTTAATTATTTTTTTTTAATTTGAATTTTATGCAGCAATTACTGACCATTTTTATTTCAAATGATTTATGTCAAGGGTATCATATGAATAGCAACTAAAGTATCTAACACACACTTGTCGACTACTAGTGATGTTATTACGACAAGGCACTAAAGTGTTCTGGTGTAGAATAGTACTTACCGTTACTGATCAAAATAACGAGGTGTTGCTCATATGAATGGGTTTTAATAACACAGTAAAATACAAAAAAGAGAAGAAGAACAGTAAAAACGAAATAAGCATAAGACACAAGGATAAACACACAGACACTTCTTCGAAACAAAACACCATGTTCAAACCCTCGTCATGCTAAAGATAACTAGGTTTCCAATAGTACTTATATCAACACAAAACAAAAAGCCCGTTGGCACTTATATCGGTCATTATGCCGTTCAAACCACGAGCTGTTCGGAACACGGCCTGACTCTTTTTGAATTTGAGCCTGCAATTGTTTTTAACAACGAATACTTTACAAAAAACACAGTCTCGTTCAACTACGAACGTCAAAAGCTTTCTTTCCGTCGAAACATATTGTGGATTGAGTCCCCGCGGGAAATGGCCACAATTAGAAGAGCTCTGTAGGTAGAGAAAAGCCGATTACTGCGCAGACAGGCTTGCTCCATCTAATATTACATGCCAAACTTATTCCTTGTTCTATCATTCTTCTCTTCAATTATTCATACTGCAATCGATGTGAGGCATTTGGCAATTTATTTTTAAGCGTGGCCTATAGTAAATAAGCTTTTGAAACAAACTTTATATTTGGAGGGTCACTTACATCAACGTCTTCAGATTTGTCTGAGCCTGGTTTTGAGGTAATTGAATCTGTCAATTGTTTGATGTTGATAGACTTTTAAAGGTAGCTTGCTTTGTTTGACTCGTAGTAAGGAGGCTTGAATTTTTTAGTAGTTAATATGGAAAAAGTGTTGGACATAGTTTTTTTTTTCAATAATTTATTTTTAGTAAAGATGGATTGAACATGTAATTATTAGGATAAAAGCTTAAAAATAAAAAATAAAAAACTTTTCTCACATTAAAATAAAAAGAGAACAAAAAATAATAAAAGTCAATGCTAATGACAACACCAACACCCATGTCTTTACCCACGATTTTGCTAACTAAATCATCCACAATCGTGTCTCAGTAGCCCGATACTGACATTTTTGCTATTTTGAATCAACATTCTCCAAATCAAAACAGCATTTACCAAACTCAATCGATTTAGTCGTGAAATATTTTAAAACGTGACGCCTAGTCACAAAATTTATTACAACATAAATTCACCATGCCAACTATCGGAAAGTTGTCACTAGAATCAGTTCCACGGGCATTACAGAATAGAGCGGAGCGTGAAAAAAAACTCAACCGGTGTAGCAGTCGGCACTGAAAGCGTTTGCACATTTAAGCGCCGACAAACATTTCATATTAATCTTGAAAAACACTGGGACTCGCCAAGAATTCCAGATGTTGCATTTTAAAATTGACTTGCCCCACTTTCTGGCAGGCTTTCGCTACAGCCCTGGAACGTTGACTGCGTTTTAATTCCGGTGAAACGTTCCCGGGAAATATGTACAGCGCTATTTCGTTTTTTAAAGCGCTACTATCGCTTAGTTACACGGTGAGTGATAGTGAGCTTTTTCAATGCGCTCGTTTTTTTTAAAGAGTCTCTTTGAAGTGCTTGATGACAACTTTGGAACACGAACGAAATAAAAGTAGTTTGAGTGATATTTCTTTATTTAGTTAAACAAGTTTGAGTAGGTATTAAAACTGACAATATTCGTGTTATTATGATAAATAGTTATCATAATAACACAAATATTGTCAGTCATATAGATGCGAATTAAAGTACGAAATCAAACACTTGAACAGCAGGGCTCTAGGTTACAAAGACAACGCATTAGTGTTTTGTATTTTTAATTTAGCATAGGTAAATCTTTCCTTCTGGAGAAAACAACTTATGCTAAATGTCTCAGTAAAAATAGTCGATAAAACAATAAAAGCCATTCAAATTTGCTTTTGCGGTATACGCACTGCTGAATGTCAATGGCGCACAATATTTCATAGCCCTCCCGTCTCTAGAGCATATTGAATTTGAAATAAACCGCTCGAAGGGGAAATGGGCGGGTACAACGGAGAATATGACAGGCTTGCCCGCATAGAAGCCTCCCAGGTGCCATGGCGTACCTTTTTATTATTTACACCGCATTTTCAAGGAGTGTTTGCTTTGAGCTTTACTTTGATTTCGCGAAAGTGGCGAAATGTAAACGTGTGATCTGAATACGGAGGTAGGTACCTTAGATCCTTTTTACGGCGAGTGCTTGCGTTGTGTTAGTGTTGTAGCAAGGGACAGATAGGCTCCTATGGTACGCGTGCTGGCATGGGAGGCTTTTGTTTTTATGAAGTGCCTATTTAATGGGGTGGAGGAAGTTTGAGTTTGTAAAATCTGTTGCGTTTACACACTGTTTTTATTTACACAGGATTTCTTTTTATAGTAATAAATCCCACTTAAGAAAACAATGGTGGCGTAGGTCAGATGCATTTTATTCTTTTTTTAATGATTGTTCAACAAATTGAGATAAAGCATATTCGAAACATCAATGAAAATGATTTAAATGAACCGTAAGTAAGAATTGAGATTTATAAATTATATATATTTATAAAATACAGTGAAAAAATTAAATGCCTACCCGACCCATCTAGGAATCGAACCTGGGTCTTCCGCAATCCGGGCGGCTTCACTGACCATTATATATGTATACACATACATACTATTATGATTATGTATATCGTTTTGTTAAAGTTACCTTGGTTGACTAACTGACCGACTTAGCTGACTGACATAAAGGTTAATTGAAAGTAAATTGAACGAACGAAACTACGCAATTATTTTTTAACTTTTTAGTGCAATTTTTTGGAATCGGTTTTTTTTTTGTTAGAATTTTTGTTTATTTCTCGCTTTTTAGATATTTTTTTATCTCTCTATCGATCTATTAATCTAAAGCGAAATCTAAAGTGAGGTAGACCTACTAAGCGCGCTGCTCATATGAGACAGAGCCGTTTAAATGAGACAAGCGAAGAAAACTAGAAACGCCTCTCTCAAAGTAGGAAATCAAATACTGAGTTCCGGTGCCTGCCTTCTTTTGCTTCGTCATAGTCGCTTAACTATCTTAATCGAGATATCTTATCGCCACCCGTGAAATACTTATCATTAAGGAGTTCCGGTGTCAATCTGTGGTCTTTTTCATCAGTTGCACTTCATCAAATGATACTTTCTGAATGCAAATGTTTGATTTATTGCTGAAAATACCAAAATCGCTATAGGTATGCCTATAATATTTGAGAAGTTCCCTCAATTCCTTAAGGATTCCACCATCAGAACTGGATCGAATTAAAATGGAACCAAACGGAAAGCACCAGTTTTCAAATAAAGAAAGAATCATCAAAATCGGTTCACCCAGTCGAAAGTCCTGAGGTAAAAATCTAAAAAAAAAAACAGTTGAATTGAGAACCTCCTTCTTTTTTTTAAATCGGTTAAAAATAACACAGCCACAAAACATACGCCTACAGCGAATCCTTGTAAACGTAAAACAAACAAAATGTATTTTCATACTCTGCTATATTTGTCAACCTCCTTGTTCTTTCTTTCACTATTCTATCGATATTGTGTTTCATTCTGATTTCCATAATACGAGTGCATTTTTAGCTATTTACTATGGGATCAGAACAATGTAGGTATGTGATGTTGTCTAATATTTATATTATTTTATATTTCAATAAAGCCATCATCAGCCTATAGCAGAGTAATTGCTGTAGGTTTTGATGACTGCTATCTAAAGACAACAAGCGGGGCGAAACATTTGAAGCACGGAGGAACTCGAAATATATGAATACCTATCGGGTGAATAAGCCAATACTTACAGTTGTAGCCAAAACTTGATTTCTACGATGCAGGCCTTGGCCCGGCATCGTGACAATATATAAACTTACTTAGTTATCGGGTGATCGTTGTCGTAAAAATGAGCATTGAGCGTCGAGCGTTAAGCGCTTGAGCATTTAAGGCTTGCGAGCGTTGAAGGCTCAGACTTTCACGCTCGAGTCACACCCTCAAGTGTCCGAGCGTTGTAATTTTTGAATGCGGGTAGATAAATGAATTGTGATAAATAAAAATGTTAGGAGTTGTGCCGGTACGGTGAAAAGGTTTATTTGCACTTGACTGTACAACATAACACAGCTCTTTCTAGATTGAGCTGTTTACTAAATAATAAGTATTTTTTTTTATTATGATAATATTTAATTTAGGCACAGTAATTTTTGTTGTAATATCATTAAAAATGTAAATAGAACCATTTTATTTCACGTATAATACCTTTTTTACAGTTCCTCAAGCTATGTAATCTAGACGCTCACGCTCAAGCTCGAGCCGAGCGCTGAGTCCGGCGCTCGGAATAGGCGTTTTCACGAGCGTTTACGCCGCACACTAGCGCCACCAATGAAAAAAAAACATATCTAATAATTAGAGATAGAAAATCAAATTATGCTCAACAAACTATTTGAATGAAGTAATTTAGCATTTTTGCGTCACCTAATGAACATCTGACATGTTATGGTTTAGTTAAATACGGCGTTATAGCTAAAAGTGGCCGTTTTTAGCATTTTTACGTCACCTAATGAACATCTAACATGTTATGGTTTAGTTAAATACGGCGTTATAGTTAAAAGTGGCCGTCGTCGAGCAGTGGCTCGAGCGTCAAGCGCCTCAGTCGAGTCCCAACTTCCAATTCGATCGTTAGCAGTCAGCTCGAGCGTCAATTCAAGCGTTTAAGCGCCGACTCGAGCGTTTCTACAACACTATCTCTACCGCCCCAATACCGAAGGTCCCAGATCGGACAAAGTGTGTTTCGGATTTTTATATGCATAACCCTATAGGATTTATGATCACCAACCCGCATTTGGCAAGCGTGGTGATTAAGCCATTACCCATCAATTGTAGTGATGACTTGATTTTAACGATGGAGGCCTTTGCCCAGCAGTGGGACAGCTATAGGCTATTTACTATCGGGTGATCCGGCAGGTGAGAGTTGCTTATCTTTCAAGTTCACAGCCCGAGCTTTTCAATATATTGTACAGAAGTTTAACTCGTGTTAAGAAATATCGCTTTCACCCCCCATACAGTACATAATTATACCCTTTTAAGAAGCATTGTGAGGAAGCTCTGAGCTACAATGCCAATAATAAGCATTACACATAACAATTGCCAATAAAATGTTCCTCCATTACGCATATCATGTTCGATTCGTCGCGAGGCATCACTCCACAATCCACATTCACTGAGCCGCACTCGGATTAATACGAATTAGTGAGCACGTAAAATCGTACAGTTATTTGTTACGTGAGATTCGCAAGTTCCCTGTGAAACACCATGTTAAATTCCAAATGAATAGGCCCTGTAAGAGAGCATTAACTCAACTCCGCGTAAAGTACGGAAACGCGCTCCAGCGCCTCGCAATTATTTTCAAAGATTATTTAGGCTGTTTAGAGGTGCAAAATCACCCTTTTTTTCTATTTGAAGTTAGGTTTATCTATATGGCAGGACCGAGAGGTTTATTGGGTTAGATGTCGATTGTTTTGTTCGAAAAGACAACATAAATATTTTTTAAGTTACAATAATGATTCAAATATAAGACGTGCACGTGTAATGTAAGTTTTTGTTCATCGTGCATGTCATGAAAGATGATTGCAAAGACATACTTTTGTTATATTTTTGTCGTTAGGCTTGCAGAAGGCTTTCTTATGAAGTTAAATTTAAAAATGCCATAAAACTTAAAGTTGAGCAACGCGCTCTTGATAACTTTGATGTTGATCCATAATTAACAGTAACTAGCCTATTTCAATTTTTCCGCTTTGCTTTCAAACAATCCGTCGTATGTTGGATTGCCAGACCAGTAGGTAACATTAAAATACTGGGTTTGAAAGTTCCGAAAAAAAATGTCGCGTCTGCAATATTTCCCCACATGCTCTGTGTATGAAAATCAACTCTCCCCGGAATCCGCGCGCGGGGCCGCACTCAGTGCGCTGTTCATTTGTCACCAGAATTACAAAAAGCTTGCGGTCCGGCCGCGCTGCGCCGTGGCGCTGTCGTCGCACTAATGAGTTTAATTTGGTACGATGTTTAACTGTTGCCCGTTATTACGCGTTAGCGGTGATTACTAAAATGCTGGAAAGACTTATTGCATTCAAATGACCGTGTAAAGGGTTCAAGGTTTGAAAAGGGTTCTTCTTTACATCTTTAGACTGTAGCTTTTATGGTTCCTGCCTGAAAGCTGCTAACTTCGTACAAGTTTCTGCCGCTTAACAGCATTTGTCTTTTAGTTTGAAGGGTATATCCAGTAAAATTGCTAGGCTGTGCTACAAGATTCGATAAATGGGGGCCCTAATTGAATAAGTAAGAAAATACCAGTCGTCTGTCGTTAAGCAAACGTTATATTTTATATAGTTTATTTCAATGCGAGAGATCGTAGTTCAATCTCCAAAGCCTCGTTAGGCTACTTACGTGAATCTACTGCAAACATAAGCTCGTTTGCTAGCCTAATGGGGTACACAGGATTTATTATTATATTTTAGTATTTGTAGTAACAGAACAAGTTCTTGTACCTTCATTATGGCGGAATTTAACTTGAGTTTTTTTTTTCTGAGTTTATTTTAGAGATTTTTAGCCTTACTTGAAAATGTTAGCTCTATTGAGTACCTTCTCTAAGCGCCACCGCAGACATGCTACTTTTAGCATCGGCGATCGACGATTTTGCGACTGTATCGATGCTGAATCACGTTTTGGCGACTCTCTGCGTTCGATCCCACTAAAATCGTGAGATTCTTATCGATGCAGCATCGCGATTTCGCGACTTCCTGCGTTCGGTTCGGACGTGGTATCCTAATCGCGCGTTTTAGCGACTGCTCCGATGCTGGATCGGCAAATCAATGTAAATCGATGCGACCGGGCATCCGAATGTGTGCGGAGTGTAACGTTCAGAAGCTGTGTGAAGCTTCCGAAAAGCGACTGAATCGCCGCGTTTGGCGTTTTTAAGTGTGCGGTGTGGAATTTGTGGTCGCTGCATTCAGCTTCTAAAAAGCAACTGAATCGCCGATCGCCGATGCTAAAAGTAGCATGTCTGCGGTGGGTCTAAATTGGGTACAGACGCCTGCTCATAAACCTGTAGCCGTACTGCGTCACATTACAACACCACACATATGAAACAAGATGTTTATTACTTTTGCCGATGAAACAAGATGTAGCTCTGAAAAGAGCTGTTTATTATGTAGGGACCATGCGATAACGTTTTGTGTTGCGTAAGCATTCCCACCGCGTGGCGAAGCTAACAGCGGCGGTGGAACGCTAGTCGTATTCCGGGGCCCATTAGAGTCGCACTATAGCTTTAAGGTTAACTATCGTGTATACGCACCATTTGTATGAAGTGAAAATAAAAGACAGTGTTATTTCTATATAGACTTTATTATTTACCAACACCTAGAGTAACCTTAAAATTACGTTTGCCGGTGAAACAATATGAAGCCCTGAAAAGAGCTGTTATAGTAGCAGCCACCGATGACGCCGATGCCAACGCTGTCAAAATTTTTCAATAAATGTTCAACCATAATGACATATACATAAAGTTCAAAGTTTGTAAAGGAAATTTGACAGTTTGTGGCTGTCTGATGTACAGGCGTGTGTACATCTTAAGTTTCTTTAACTTTCTAAGTAAAAAAAAAAAATCGTTTAACTTTGAGTTTACCTACCTAGAGTTTTGGCAGCATCTCACCAATTCTAGATTTTTTTAACGAATTGTAGACATTTGATTTGTATAAAGTAAAATTGTTACAAGTAATCAAACTGTGTTTTCTTTTATTTAAAAAATACAGAATACCTTATCACAAAATATAAAAGTTCGAAATCCCAAAGAGACAACAAAGAAAATTGTTCGTAATTACCTTGCCCCCGTGAAAATGTATCAAAAGTGCGATTCGAAACGACACCCAGAGGCTTTCTGACGCCCTTTCCACTTATCTGGTTTCGATTAGAGACTGAAATAAATTTTGTTGCAGATAGATCTAGAAACAAAGGGCAACTTTCACAGATTAATTTGGAAGATAAAAATTGTACGCCTGAAATGCGGCACTTTCAAAAAACCTTTAGTAGAATGTAGGTACAGTGCATTTATTTTCCTTATGTCTCTTGGCAAACTTTGTGTTTCGGCTGTCATCAGATTTGTATCAGTTATAGAGTTAATGTAGTTGATAGGTACTACTCCTTTTACTTATTTTTAATTTATTTAAAAATGAGGGGAAATATTATTGTGTCATACTTGTCTATTTCATTTACGATTTACAGTTATACAGCTCTATATAGTTCACATAAAAATGAAAACAAAACAATAATAAACTAAGTTGTTCCGAATTATTAAACATGATAAATGTTAATTATCTACAGCTTCCGTTAATTATCTACAAAGTGTTGGAACAATATTCCCCCCCCTTTAGAAATTCTGCAACTGTTGGCTCTTTTAAAAATAAATACAAAAAATACCTTCAACACCAGCAATGTATACTCTAAGTAAACACTAAATTGAAATGTAATAACGTATAATCGAGCATACTATGTGGTACATGTTCTACCTATAACCTATATAATTAGCACATTCTACAAAACTATCTGATCCACAAAAAAGTATTTAATTATTTTTCTATATAACCTTTTTATTTACTAAGATTAATTTCATTATAATGTTAATTTTAAGAAGAATGTTTTAATGTGAATGTTGTATGTAGTATTTAAGCTCTTCTGGTACCCACGGAAGACCAGCGTCGTGGTGCCAATCCGGTACTTCGATATTATGCTGAGTGGGAGCCATTTCAGGGCCACTAGTTTTAATTTTTTTATGTTATGCACCAACTTATTGTATTCTTTGTGTGGCAATGAATAAATGCTTTTATTATTATTATTATTATAAATGAACCTGAAAAGTAAAATTTGATGCCATTTGGAAATACAATGATTATCGAGAGGCACTTTAGGAATATACCTAATATTCAATTAATTACCTACTTGATAAATGAATAAAACAGTGAAAAAATAGATTATAGAAAAGTAGGAACTTTAAAAAAGTTTAAAACATAAACTTAAATGTGTAATAAATAAACTTTACCAAGTAAAATGTGAAAAGGTTGATATTTTCTCAAATAGGAAACGTGTCTTGATGGCGCGGCGTGAATTCGAGTATCAAACAAGCATGTACTTATTTGATATATGTATTCAAAGAAAAGAAGTTAGATATAGTTATTTGCATGCAATAACTAAATAGTTAATGATAGCGCAGTGCTTAACGCGCTCGGTCTATGATTGCTGAAGTCAAGCAACTTTCACAAAGGCCGGTCATCGCATGGGTGACCAAAAATGTATCATCTCGAGCTCCTCCGTGCTTCGGAGGGCACGTTAAGTCGTTGTTCCTGCCTGCATTAGCAGTCATTAACTACCACCAATCCGCACTGAGCCCGCGTGGTGGTTTATGGCCTGTTTTCCATATCCATCCATAGGGAAGGCTCGTGCCCCAGCAGTGGGGACATAAAATGAGCTGATGATGATTATGATTATGATTCTACTTGAAAAACATTGAGAATGCAGAATGACAATATATTTTTTTATTAACAAGTTATTTGTTTTGGAAATCGAATCAACTCATACAGCCTTAACAAACTTTGCAAATAACTATTTACTATTTATATCCCAACAAATTCATACATCGCATCAACAGTGCGTATAATCACGTCTGGTTTTTAATTTGGCTCAGCGGTCAGAAGCCGAGGCGGTTTCCCCCGGGACGTTCAGTATTGCCTTTTTACGGCTTTCTTTAGCGTTCTAATGTCCGTTAAAGAAGATTTTATCTTTCCTAGTTTGTCTTTCCAAAGGGAAAGGGTTCATTTACTATAAGGAACACTTGTGATAAAATCACGTTGAACCCTGTTTGGATGAAACCGCCTTTCTTAATAAAAAGGCGATCTATGATGTTTCTTGGAAAAATAAAAATATCTAGCGACCGTGATGGTTAGGGCACTTGTATAACGCAATCATAGTATTTTATTAGAGGGGTGGACAACTGAAATTAGGAGGGCGATGGCGCCAGTAAGACGTATCACGACTTATTAAAGGTTTGTGTATTTGTTAATATAATATCTTTCATTGGCAATAAAAATTGTTTATGGTGCTTGATAGAGACAATCAAGTACTAAAGTGTTATTTTAGAGGTAAAACTTGTTTTTTTCTATTTAGAAAGAGATGAGCGGAGATGAGTAGAGCAGAGCTGTCAAAAGAAGTGGGTGCTTCCATTGAAACGGAGACAAGTGAATCGGTAAAGCGGAGACGATCCTCCGCTCTTCTACGTCGCGCTTCGCTTCGCGCTACCACAGAATAAGTATGTATTAGAGCCTTCGCCCACGACCGATAATCGGTGACCGATTTTTAAGTCGGTGACAATAAAACGTATGGAATTCTATGTTGCAATGCACACGTCCTACAAAAAGCACGTTACAAAGTCGGTACTAAAACCTCGGCGAAAAAATCGGTCCTACAAAAAGTCGTTATATAATATATAATATATATTATAATTTGGTACAATCTATACTTAATATTATAAAGCTGAAGAGTTTGTTTGTTTGTTTGTTTGGTTGAACGTGCTAATCTCAGGAACTACTGGTTCGAATTGAGAAATTATTTTTGTGTTGAATAGTCCATTTAATGAGGAATGCTATAGGCTAAATTACATCACGCTATGACTAATAGGAGTAGAGCAGCAATGAAAAATGTTGCAAAAACGGGAAAATATTTACGCAAGTGAAACCGCGGGGCACAGCTAGTTCTATTATATTGCTATGACTGTTCTATTGAAACGGTACGGAGAAGAGATGTGGAGTTCAACCAATGCGATTGGTTGATTCCTGTACCTCTCCCCTCCATACCATTCGTCTCAGCAATAATGAGAACGTACCATGCAGCAGTCAGTACTAAGTTAGTAAGTTCCTCAGATATTGAGGACTCGGTGTCAGTGCTCTCAACTTCATACCAGGTATAGTGTAATTATATTAAAACGTGTCCTTCTACCGTTCCTCGGAAGGCACCCTTAGTCATTGGTCCTAACTGGCATTTGTAGCGTGGTGGATTATTATTACCCCATCTTATTTCCGATCCGATCCGAACCCCCGATTCGATCCGAACCCATCCCGATCCGATCAGAACCCCTCGGAGAATCTAGTAGGGCACGGGGACACGCACTAGTGCGCGAAGCCGTTCCCTCCAGGCAACCCCCGAAGGTGCTTTGTTTCACACGGCTTGAGGAACCCTTTAAGTTTCTCGTTGCCCCCAAAAAAGCCCAGTAAAGCTGAAACTGTCGTCTGAGGCAATCAGCAAACTCTCTCCAAATAAAACCCATCTTACCATGTGCAGATGCAAAGGCTGTTAAGGGTCCAGCGTTTTTTTTGGCTGATAATGATTATAGGATTTATTTAAAAAAAGACCAAGTGTTGAAAATGACATGCCGGGTCAGGTGCACTACCAACTTTGCTATCGTGGCTCAATCCAACTCGCCGAAATTAATCAACGCTATCTACTTTTACTCTGTAAGCCAAAGGAGCCATTCAATGTCGACAACTACGTCATCAACATTCGATCTTAATATTTTTACAAATATTGAAAGATCAGTTAAGAATTAGGCGGGTTCGAATCCCGCTCGTGGATTTTTTTCAACACTTTGTCTTTTTTCAAATTGTAATTTGTTCGCAACAATATTTGCGTAAAATTATATGTGAATAATCATAAATATAGTCTTATTTATTATGTATCACTTTAACCTATCACTCTAACCGTTGAATAACACATTCAAAAAGAATAATTAAAACATTTTGAACTTGCACCATGTAAAATATTGTTGTTGTTCTCGTTCTGTAAAATATCAGACAGCCTCATCTGCAGTAATATTGACTTATAGTTAACTGTACAAACATAACTAGATCGATTAAAAAGGGGTTGTGGACTGGTCAGTCTGGATTTTTAGTCGTAATGTATTTTCTAGCGAGCTCAAAGAGCAGACAGCAAAACGAGGGCTGTAATAAGAGAATGGAGATTAGATTTGCTTTGTCAGATTAATTATTCAAAGGAAATAATAAAATAATCACTGAGCCAAAGGGTCCATTTGTGCTTTTGTTTTTTACAATAACATTTAAAGCACTTTCATACGACATTAGGTAGATTTATAACTGTTTCGTGTTAATTACCCAAGTATAACTACTTTATACTAGTGGTCGCTCAGTGGTCGAAATTCGACCGTAATTTTATTAAGAGTGCACGGATTTTATCCTAGGCAATAAAAAATTAAAAAAGATAGAATGTGAGTTTGGATTTGCATTGACAGATTTCGGTCGCTCCTCTTCCATTTTGAATTTTTTTAAAAGAGCATATATATATATGAGTGTGTGTCAAATACATGGTAATGTGTGTAATGTTTGTTTTATTGATTTTATGTATTTTTTATGCATAATTAAAAAAAAATCAAATTCTGCAATCCTTCTCTATATAAATCATAAGTGTGCGAAATTTCATAGTACTCCGTCTGCGCAATTTTCGTAAAAAGGGGTACAAAGTTTTTGCTTCACGTATTAATTAATGTATAGATATAGATAGTCAGTATTCATATTTTAATTTGTAATCCCAATTAACCAACGTTACAACCGTCTAGTCTAGTAATATGACCACCGGTGTCAAGCGCTGAGGTCCCTGGTTCAATTCCATTAGTGTATTCACTTTAGTGGGTGGTAGGGCTGGGTTTAAGTCTGCCTGGCATCAACTAATCTTAGTTTGAAGCACAATTTTACATAAAGCACAAAACTAATTCAAAATCAACTTGCGACTCATCACAAGCTCATTCAATGTCCACACTGCTGGGGAGTCTTTCCTATAGATGGATAAGGAGAAAGGGCCATCATAAACCACCACGCGGGTCCATTGCGGTTAGGTGGTTGTTAACGACTGCTAATGCAGCCGGGACCAACTTCTTTAAGTGCCTTCCGAAGCACGGAGGTGAATTTTCGATTGGGATCAGATAAATATAACAATCATTATCATCGGCCTGTCTTGCCTGCAGCTTAAGGCTTATCAGACGAACATTGGGAGAACGGGCCATAACCCATCAGGCTGGCCATATGCGGGTTGTTCTGTTTCAAGGACACCAAAAGTACAAACTTACCCGTAAATATATATTAAAAAAAAATGACCGACTGGTCAACATGCCATTCTGAAGTACGGAGCAACTTACGACTCCGGTTACCCGGTTACGGCACCCGGCTATACAGAATACGTATACCATTGCGTTATATGGCTCTCTTTATTTAATCAAAACACTTATTTTATAAGAAACAATTTTACAAAAAACAAATGCGAGTCGGACTCGCGCACGAAGGGTTCCGTACTTTATGACGTATTAAAAAAAGCTACTTACTAGATCTCGTTCAAACCAATTTTCGGTGGAAGTTTGCATGGTAATGTACATCATATATTTTTTTTAGTTTTACCATTCTCTTATTTTAGAAGTTACAGGGGGGGGGGGACGACACACATTTTACCACTTTGGAAGTGTCTCTCGCGTAAAGTAAAGTTCAGTTTAGAAAAAAAATATATTAGAAACCTCAATATCATTTTTGAAGACCTATCCATAGATACCCCCCACAGGTATGGGTTTGATGAAAAAAAATAATTTTTGAGTTTCAGTTCTAAGTGTGGGAACCCCCAAAATTTATTGTTTTTTTTTCTATTTTTGTGTGTTTTGTTAATGCGGTTCACAGAATACATCTACTTACCAAGTTTCAACAGTATAGTTCTTATAGTTTCGGAAAGAAATGGCTGTGACATACGGAAGGACGGACAGACAGACAGACAGACATGACGAATCCATATGGGTTCCGTTTTTTGCCATTTGGCTACGGAACCCTTAAAACCTAGTCTCAGGAAGCTCGGATGGGAATCGAACCCACGACTCTTGGGTTACCAGTTCAATGCTCTGACCCTTATGCTGCATGCTGAGCTCACGAGACTGGTTGATTTTTCAAGTAAAATTTTATCTAGTAACTACATTGTAATTACTTATTTTATATTTTAGTTATATCACAAGTAATGTAAATCAAGAGTGAGTGTGAATTATTAACATTAATTATTATTATTCATAGAACAATAGTACTTTATCAGCAGTTAACTGATAAATTTTATCGAATCCGTACCCACAATTGGTGTTTTGTTTTGCGATGCAATAACGAATTTAAATTACACCCAATTATCATATTGAATATATTAATTTCTTGCGAAATAGCATGTGAATAAATGCACTGTTAATTTATTCGATTGGGCCTCAATAATTGCATAATTATTTACTTACCGTTAATGATATACATTTCTCATTAGTAGAACTTTTTTATATATTATTTTGTAAATTGATTGAATGAGAGCCACGTTTCGTTAAGTTAACATTAAATTTGATAATTTATTATCAAATAATTTTGTAAGTTTGAGGAACTCGATGGCGCAGTGGGTAGCGCGCCCGGTCTGCGAGTGCTAATGTTAAGCAACTTTCGCAGAAGCCGGTCATCGGATAGGTGATCAAAAATTTATCATCTCGAGCTCCTCCGTGCTTCGGAAGGCACGTAAAACCGTTGGTCCCGGCTGCATTAGCAGTCGTTTACCAACCCGCATTGAGCCTGCGTGGTGGTTCATGGCCCGTTCTCCCTATCCATCCATAGGGAAGGCTCGTGCCCCAGCAGTGAGGACATAAAGTGAGTTGATGATGATGAATTTTGTAATGAAAATATGATAAGATAATAAAGTAAGTAAGTCTAGACTGTCGCTTTGTTGGGCAAAGGCTTCCATCATTGAAATCAAGTCATCACTGCAATTGATAGATAATGGCTCTATTGCCACGCTTTCTAAATGCGGGTTTTTTTTTAATTTTATTTATCTTCCTCCCCCAACATGATCGGAGCTAGTCTTAGCTATTTCTCTTTCATGCCAGTTCTCTCATTTTTTCCTCTCGCACTTCCACATACTTCACATCCATACATCATCTTTCATTCCATGGAAGTGGGTGTTCTGCCTATTCTAATCCTAGTCTCTACTATAGCTTTATTCTAAATGCGGGTCGGTGATCGATCACAAACCTGAGCTATGCATTGAAAAAAATCCGAGGCACAATTTGCCCAGCCTTGGAATTTGACCACCGAGGCCTTAAGATAATAATAGTGTAAAATAAAATATATTTTTAATGTAACATGATGGCAACAAGCCAGCGAGCTACCTAAGGGAAGTGGTCGGTCATCGCCGCCCGGGGACATTTGCAGTATCCGGGGAGCTGCCTACTGTCTATGCTGACTTTGAGAGTAAAACATCCTACTAGTTGGCAGAAGGAACAAATTTTCAAAAAAACAATAAATAATGTAGTAAATATTTATAAAATACAGTGAAAAAATTAAATGCCTACCCGACCCAGCTATGAATCGAACCTGTGTTTTCCGCAATCCAGGCGGCTGCTCTGACCAATATGCTACCGGGAAGGCTGACGTAAGGACTGAAATTTTTAAATGCTTTTGATTTTTGACTGCTTTTTAGCGGCCATCTATCCAACGGTTATTGCAACCGATGGCTATGCAGATTCATTTTTACAGATGAAATACCACTAATTTGATAACACAACGCTATTGTAAATTTTACTTTTTTTTATTTTTAAGTGCTAATTGCTGCACTGAAGCTGAATTAAATATTTATAAAATACAGTGAAAAAATTGAGTGTGTAGCAATTAGCACTTAAAAATAAAAAAGGTAAAATTTAAATAATGTAGTGTTATAATATTAAGTATAATTCAAAAAAAAGAAAAAAAAAATAAAAAAAATATCGTAATATAATGTATTGATTTGCTTAGTAAGTGCCTACTTTACGTTTGACTTAGTATAGGTACGTTTCGCTAACTAGCTGACTGACTGAGTGAGTAAATTAAACAATTTTAATACAATATTAAACAATGTTAAGATTTATAAGACTTGTAGTAAACAAAGAGTAACCGAACACTACATTTACTAAACCCCATAATTTTGACCACGACCTTTGCTCCTCAAAGTCTCTCCCAATTTAAAACACACTCAGCGCTGCCAAACGCACCGACCAAATTAATCCTAACAAATTAGAGGTCCTCCGTCATAATATTACAGATAGGGGATCCGTTGTCATCAGGTCTCCATTTTGCAGAATGGCCGATAATGGAAGCAATTAAAATGTATGGAGGCTTAACTGCACTGGGCTGCGTGAATTAATTTATAGTCATGCCGAAATAACCCCCCGTTTTCGGCGTTTCCCTCCTGCTGTTTCGGTAAACCTGGTTTAGGCTGTGTTTTTAATTATCGTAACCTGGTTGAATTACATCGTGAAAATTGTGTACTTAACAAAAATGGAGAAAAGATGTGGAGTGGCGTTTAGTTTTTATTTTTTATGGACAATAAAAAAAAATGATTTTTTTTTATAATAACTAATGTTTATTGCACAGTTTGTGTCACATTATTGGGTACCATATTTTCAGTATTATACAATTTATTAAGGTTGCAAAGAAAACAAAAAAATATGAAAAGTTGCAAAAGTATTGGTAATTGTTTAAACGTTATTACCTGCCTATACTACTATATTACTTAACAAAGAAAATTATATAACTCTTTAAAAACTCATCTCTTTAAAGATATATAGGTTCTCCGAAAAATATCTTGACCCCTACTGCCTAACATAAAGACGATGTAAGTAAAAATTGTGCAAGATAAGATATTCACACTTTGACCAAAACTACAATATTCCAGTATTTTTCCCTATGTAATGGGATTTCATTACATATGAAATAGTGAACCAGTTAACAGATTTACAATACTCGTATTTCAATCAAAGTCAAAGTTAAAGTCAAATTTTTTAATTCAAATAAACTTACGATAAGTGCTTTTGAATCGTCCATACATTTTGTACATACTACCCTTTCAGGACGTCTATTTTTTAGCTGTGGAGAAGAATGGGCGCAAGAATCTCCACAGCTTTTGGACGTAACGACATTTACAATGTATACCTAACAACCAGCTTAATCGATAGTTGAATGTGTCTATAATTGTTTGTACCTTTAATAATTGCTATTCAATACCTAATATAACAAACAATACTGATAGTCAAAGCTAGAGATGAGTCGGATTGTTAAAAATTTATATCCGCGGATACGGATACGGATACGGATACGGACCTCAACTTTTTACTTAGTTTGTTCCGTTGCGCGTGAGCTTGAAACAACATTTGTTTCATATTGCACTGCGCGTGTTTTTGTTAATAGTTTAGTGTGACACGGAGCAGCATCTAAATAAATATGTAATTAAAAAAATAAAACTTAAACTGAAGTTAATAGTATTTCATTACTACCTATATTTAGAATATCATTAGTAAAATATCCGTTTGAGATCCGCCAAAAAAAATGAATACGTACATCCGCGAACATGGATACGGATACGGATATCCGGCACAACGCTATTGAAAACACCAATTAATTTAAAAGCCACACTAAGTTCCCAACAAGACGCAGACAGCGCAGCCCATTCCGGCCACTTGCCACCGGGCCATCGATAATTAAAGCCATTCTGAAATACCCTCGGCGTATGGTAATTTCCGACGCCCATATCAATTTATTGTTACCCTAAACAGCCAATTTGTCCTTTGCACCTTCGCCCAATTAGAGGTTGTGTCAATGTGCCTTAATGTCTCTATGCGGCGTTCAGCAGTTCTCATTCAGCCGCTTTCGTACGATTAGACTTTTGATTTGAATGGAATTATACCCGAACCTTACTGAATAAAGCGCAATTAGGTGGAGACGCTGTCAAGCCATTTTATACGGTATCTCTTTCGGTAAAAGGTGGAATATGCTTGCCAGGTTTACAAGAAACTATGTGCTAGTTTATCGCCAATTAATAGGATCTATTTCATGAACGGTTTCAGGTTCAATGAATTTGGTGGGTGTGATCCGCCCTTTATGTATAGTACACGAGTATAGTCCGATTGAAAATGTATCTACGTAGGTAGTTGACATTTCAATATGCTTTTATACGTAATAATGCTAATATCTCTAATAAGCATGTACAATCTTTTAATTGGTTCTATTTTCGTTATTATTTTTATTTTGAAAACATAAAGTTATCAACAACTTATAACATGTAAGTAAGTAAGTAAGTAAGTAAATAAATAACCTATATACTGTCCCACTGATGGGCAATGGCCTCCATTATTGAAATCAAGTCATCACTACAATATGTATTAAAAAATAATTGATACTTATATTTTTGTATAAATAAATGTGTATATTTTACGTCGTACCTGTTTTTTTCGTTGCGTTTTAATGCGTCCCGTTTCTCGCAAAAAGAGCTAACTATACCTTTTTGCGTGAAACGGAATGCACACGATGAAAATGCCAATCTTACTTTTTTATATTAAAAGGGGGCAAACAAGCGTGCGGGTCACCTGATGGAAAGTAATCGCCGTCGCCCATGGACACCCGCAAAACCGAAGTAATCGCCGAAGTAATTGCCGACCTTGAGGAAGGAGTTGGATCTTGAGGAGGGAGAAGGAATTGGGAAGGAGGAGGGGTGAGAGATGGACCTCCGGTACTTTCACTCACCAGACGAAATACAACAACAACGAGTGCCATTGTTTCAAGCCGATATTCTGTGAGATGGTGGTATTACGCCGGGCAAACCGGCCCATTCCGTGCTGCAACACAGCGTGGCTCTACCACTCAGACAGTGTCACACTCATTTAGCACCCAGGGGTCACGTGTAGGGTCTCAAGGGTAAACCTACGGACGCGAGTAACTTTAACCCCTAACTTTAACTTTAATGTGTAGTGTTTGCGTAAACTTTAGAAAACGAAGTCCAACCCTGAATTTGCAAGCAGAACTTCAGACTTACTATTTACCACTGGCTCATAGGAAAAAGTAACATTATAACAGACATTTAGTTTACGTAGAAATACTTTAACATCTTTATATTCCTTATGAATAAGCAGACGCCAATAAAGAGTCTTATTTAATTGGTCGTTAAGTACCTCAAACGCAATATAACTAGCCACTCAACGAAAGCGCAACGCCATGAAAGAAAAGTTAATATTAACATTTTTAGCGAGCCAATTAGGTTGGTTTCAGCAACAGATCGGGGCCTCATTCGAAGCACCACCGTAATTCTATTAAGTGATTAAATAATTCTGCCGAGTTCAAAGGAGATGCGCTTTTACAAGCAAAACGAAGCAAATAACCTAGCAAATAGAATGGGGGAGAAAAACGCACGCGTACCTACTCGGGGTTGTCTTTTGTCGATAGAATGATTGGTTTTTGGTGATTTCCCCTTCGGATTCACGCAGACACAAGCTTATTTGTGACATACTAATTTTTGTTTTAAAGAATTACTAAGTTCAAGTGTTAGATGTTAGATGAGAGAGCACACCGCTCGTAGAACTGATGGCCTTTGGGCATTCGAGTGGCGACTGCGCACTGGAGGCAGTAATGTTATGTAGGCAGGCCCCCAACAAGGCGGGCCGACGATTTGAGAGCGCGGGTAGCCGCTATCTGTGAGAAGAATCGGCTGTTGTAGAGATATTTGGCCTTCCGCTTTTTGGCTGAGATGATGGGATTGAAAATTCAAAATCATTTATTCAGTTTAGGCTACAAGTAGCTCTTATGAATGTCACTATGCCATCGGTTCGTAAGTCTACTCTGGGCGGGAGATCTTGTACTGAGAAGAACCGGCAAGAAACCCAGCAAGTGTCCTATACTAATACCTATACTATATTAAATTAACAGCTTAAATTAGACCAAACAAAATTTCAGCATTCTAAGAGCGTTTTGGTCTAAGCGATTTTGATTGATTGACTTTTCTTCTTTCTGTCGTCTCCCGTATTATATAAAACTTCAAATACAATTCTGCGTAACATGGCCAATGAAGTCATAACATTTCATATTTGGCCTTCCCCTCCCTTGTCACGGCTCGATAAATTTTACGTTGAAGCGCGCACATCACTAGAACTAAATCGCTGTGCAATGGCTTTCGAACGAAGGGTGCAATAAGGTGCACAAATTAGAGCAATTTAACTTTTGAACGTGTCCCGGCTGACACGATATACCGTACCTGGAAGTCGGGAAGGTATGGCAGTAATGTCATCTTGTTAATCAGTGAAACTACTACTGTTAAACTATACCGTAATATGTTTTTCATCCCCCCATCTCGGAAAGAGAATTTTTGCTCTTCGATATCTGAGTGCAAAAGCCGTTTTTATCCGCTAGAGGATAAAGTAAATTGAATTTAGAACATCGTGTGCACTAAGTTTGTGAATTCAAAACATCGTTAAACCTATTTTTATATCTACCTCCATGGTGCCGAATTTATCAGTACACAAGTCACTAACACCAACATTATAGTACCTACAACAAAAATATTACACTCAGCGTAGCAACGTTATTTTAATTTTTTCTTAATTATACCTAAGTATTATTAATTATAATTTAAAGATTATTCTGTAACTAGCTGTGCCCAGCGGTTTCACCCGCGTTAATTAGCGACTGTTCCACTCCTATTAGTCATAGCGTGATGTAATATAGCCTATAGCCTTCCTCAATAAATGGACTATTCAACACAAAAAGAATTTTTCAATTCGAACCAGTAGTTCCTGAAATTAGCGCGTTCAAACAAACAAACAAACAAACAAACAAACAAACAAACAAACTCTTCAGCTTTATAATATTAGTATAGATACATACCTATCATAATGTAGTAGTTAATACCTAAACTGAAATAAAAGTATCTTGTGATTGTAAATGTTTTTTTTTTACAT
The DNA here is from genome assembly GCA_963082485.1 of Eudonia mercurella. Lineage (NCBI taxonomy): Eukaryota > Metazoa > Arthropoda > Insecta > Lepidoptera > Crambidae > Eudonia > Eudonia mercurella. The sequence goes on along the minus strand of OY720027.1, from coordinate 6,624,813 downwards.
TTAGTCATTTCCTCGCTGAGGTGGGATGAAAAGTTACGTGTTGCACTCGAGTGCAAAGATTTTTCTCCTCGTGCTCTTTTGATTCCCTCGCTAACGCTCAGGATTCTAATTTTTGAATCACTTGCTGCGCTCGTGATTCAATTTTAGAATCCTTCGCTTGCTCGGTCATTAGCATCGGTTAAATAGCAACTTTGCACTCTTGTATAACAAATAACTATTGTCGTTGTTGTTATAGTGGCGACTGGCCGGAGCGTATCATCGTAACGTAACTATCGTGGCGTGCTTAAGCATTGCTGACTGACCGATACATTGTTCCACGAGGAGCTCTCAGCGAGCGTCTCGACTTACTTTACTGACCATGCGATTACTCGCATCGTTACGTTACGGCAAAATGCTTCGGTCGGTGTTCACCATTATTGTTGCGTTCCAATTTAGTTCTTAAACATATTCATAGATGGCGTTGTACTTTGACTTCTTACAGAATAGCAGTTTTGAGATTTTTCAAACCAGCAACAGCGATAAGTAGGTACTATTTTTGTGACGTTACGAGTATATACAAAACGACAACAAGTTTTTTTTACGATAGTAATAATGTTGTCAGAATTAAATAAGTAGGTACGTATATCACCGCTCTGTGTAAACGGGAGTTCTGAAGAGACCAAAATTAATTAAACTCTTTGTAAAAATTGCCAAATATCTTTCCACGATATTAAGATAAATAATATTTGGGTTCATCCCATTTTATTCTGGGCCGCGCCGACGCCCGCGGGCGGACACCCCAGTAATTAGGTGAGATTTTTCTTAGGAATTATGCCATAACGTCCCGTTTAAGGTCCGAGATAAAGAATTTTTATTTTACTACTCGCCGATCGCTGATATAAATAAGGGAAACATGTTTTTTTGATTTACTAGCAAAAAAAGAGAAAATCTTTTCCCTTCCTTGAAACGATTTTGATCGGATCAAGGACGGGAAGCATTCATTAAGTTGTTTTTCTTTTAATACAGTATTATGGTATGCGTAACTTATTTATGACGTTTTGTTAAGGATTTTGATTAGAAAAGTACATAAAATTGCTATAATGCAATTATTAACCAGGTGGGTTACTCTTGAAACACAATTGCAATAATCAATTTCCAGTCCCAAATCAAAAAAAATCAAATGGCACTCTTAAAAGCGATAATAGCGCTATATTGGAATTAAATTGCGTGGAAATTGAGTAAACAAATTATTATCGAGATGGGGCGTTCCGAAATTGCGAAACTTATCCCAATATCGATACATATTAATCGCATTGGAATTGTATTGAGATTGAGTTTGCGTCAAGAGTAGCCTACCTGTTCCTTTAACATTAGTACTCTAAAAAGTCACAATGCTGCGCTTAATCCTTTATAAGGCAGTGGCATATATATTGCCTCCATAGTTTGAACTTTATACAATTGAGATAAAGTCGAAAACCAATAAAAAAATTGAACATGCTGTGCCCGTTAAAGGGTTAAGTCTTTGGGCCACTAAGAAGCATAGGCTGCAATCATGTGATATTAATTGGAACTTAGTCATTAATCTGTTCTCGGCCGTGAGTACTAACACAATAAAATTTTATTTGGTTGGCGGCGCTGATTAGCGTTCGCACGTATCGAAGTTTAAGGAGTCATTTAAATTACCTATTAGTTTATGAAAAACATTATGAATATCTTGTAATTTAAACACTGAACCCGTATTAATAACACAATTTATAGGATACGCCAGAAAAAAAGTTTATTATTAATATTTTTATTAAGTGACCTTGGCTTGCTCAAAGACCAGCAAGGGTTCGTTTCTTAGCTAAGGCGGATGATGGAGATTAGGGTTCTCAAGAACTGCGGATTCCGGACTGAATTAGTTTCTAGAGTATCTGACATAAGACTAGATGGCGTCAAACATTTCAGCAATTTGGACTGTTTCTAATTAAACAATAATCACACTAATATTATAAATGCGAAAGTTTGTGTGTATGTGTGTGTGTGTGTGTGTGTGTGTGTGTGTGTGTGTGTGTGTGTGTGTGTGTGTGTGTGGGGGTGTGTTGGTGTGTGTGTGTGTGTGTGTGTGTGTATTTGTTGCTTCTTCACGCTGGAACGGATGGATGGATTTATATGAAATTCGGCACACAGATAGTTTATAACCTGGATTAACACATAGGATAGCTTTATCCCGATATTCCCCCCGGGAATGAATGGAAACTGTTAAAGTAGTACAAAGTCCGCCGGGTCCACTAATACTTATTATATAATGCTTAACGCGCTAACTTGTGCAGCCGAAAGCAATCTAGATATTTATTGTTTCTCCTAAGCTGATTGGATCTAATCTAAAAGTCTTAAATTCTTGTAAGCTTAATGGGCATGTAAATTACTCCTCAATGACCAAGTTCCAAAGAAAAGAGTTGTGACATGAATGGTGCTATAGAGAACTTCGACGGCTTCCAACGCGAAAGTTTAATTTATGTACACAATGCCAGAATTAATACTTGGCTGCAACCCGATTCACATTCAAAGTGGATTTCGGAATTAATTCGACTTTCTTGTTGAACTTTCGAGACTACATTTTTTCACTTTCCAAGTTTTAACTTTGACATTGTGACTTTTATCTTTATTGAAGACTTCGTCGAAGTTGGTGACTTGATTTAAGGGTTCGTTCCTAATTGGCAGGCGTTAGTGGAAACGAAAACTTCAGGAAGTTTAAATGATTAACGAAGATTTTCGTAGTAAAACACGTCATTTACAAAAACAGTTTCATACAACAAACCTGCTGACAAACTGTTTTATGGATTGGCAAAGTATTGCATAATACCTTTGTAAACTTTTTAAGACGAAATAAATTAAAAAAAAACTTAATAATTAAATTGCAAGAAGAAAATATGAAAGGCATTGATAATACTAAAAGCAATCGATTATCAAAAAATAGCACTTAAACTTTGATGACAAATTTTAGATTACATTATAATTCAGAAAACCGTGGCGGGTCAGGCTCGACTCGTCAGAGTTCTTGGAATCTCGCCCAAGCGGTAGAAAGGTATCTTAGGTTTTAAGTGGGTTGGCCATAACATCAGGTTAACCCCACATACCGCGCGGAGTTGGAGCCCCGTGGGATGATTTACTTACTAAGTTGGCTCAGCGACCCAAAGTGAGTCTTGGCCTCCGATAATAAGAGCCTCCATATTATTATGGGTCTGTCCTGCGCCATATGTCTGTAGGTTGATTTGGGTGCGAATTTTCCAGGTTAAAAAAAAGGATATACTTATCGGAATAAAAACTTAAACAAATATTCACGAGCGGGCCTTAAAACTGCTCCCTCTGACATAACTTGCTTTTTGGTATCGAGGCTCTCTCTAACCGGTTTAAATTTACTTCAAGATAAGGTGAGATGAAGACCAGTTACTAAAAATGTATTTAATGTTTACAGAACTGATGTTGTCATAAACCGGCTAGGTATATAGATAAAAATAGCCTCCAACATTTTCTCATCTAAAATATACCGTTCGCGTCACCCAATTCTGCGACACGCAAGTCCCTTGGCCACGATAAATCGTCTCGTATTTAATGAGTTTCCTCCGTCGTTAGGCGTCCGTCCGTGGCAATAATGTCCCGCCATCATCGCTTGACATTATACAAAATGTCGCATAACACATGTGATGGCGTCTGCGATAATATATATTCAATTTTCTTTTAATTACCTTGCAAAACTTGAAGTTACGATTCCATTAATGAAGCACAATAGAAGAATAAACAAAGACATACTGTATTGTTTTTATAAGGGTGTTATTTAAACGGTAAGCAAAGTATTAGTATTTTTGTTAGCAAAAAAATGCAGTCAGCAAATATTTCTAAATCAGTCTGCAACTTATATCATTCTGGACAGCAGTCTTATGCCGCTCCCCCCTTGCGTGACTGGCCTGGATTTTTTTTTAACTTAACATAACTAACCTTAAGGTTTTCGTATGCTGACCGATTGTATAATTCTGCTGACCAAATAATAATTTTGCTGACCAAATATTTATTTTCTAATACAAATAAATTATTTCCTTTTTATAATATATTCTTTATCGGCAACAACGCCTGATACGAATACAGGAGACCTCTTAAATGCATTCTACTTCATCATCATCTCAGCTAAAAGCAATGCGCTCGGTCCCGAAGGTACCAGGTTCAATTCCCAGGTCGGGTAAAATGTGTTTTCGGAATTTTCGATGCATAGCCCGAGCTTGTGATAACCAACCAGCATTTGGCAAGCGTGGTGATTAAGATTAATCAACAGTAGTGATGGCTTGATTTCAATGATGGAGGCCTTTGCCCAGCAGTGGGACGTTATGGGCTGTTTACTTACAGCCGAAAGACATTAACTGCTAGACAAGGATCCCAAGGATCTCCACAATGACTGGATTGGTGCTGCTCGCGTCCAGCCAATACCCTCGACCTTCACCAGGTCGTTGATCCACCTTATTAGAGGCCTTACTGCACCTGCACTGCACACTGCGTCTTCTGATGTGTTCTACTTGCAAATAGATAATGAATTTTATAGTATGTAGGTATGTGTATTATAGTGAACTAGCGGCCCGCTCGCGACTTCGTTCGCTTGAGTGAACACCCGTATCCTATAGAACCCTATGGCAGCGCAGCGCCACCTACCGGGTTCAATTATATGCATGTTTTATACATATAAACCTTCCTCATGAATCACTCTATCTATTAAAAAAAAACCGTATTAAAATCTGTTGCCTAGTTTTAAAGATCTAAGCACACATAGGGACACACAGACAGCGGGAAGCAACTTTGTTTTATACTATGTAGTGATACAAGCGATCAAAATACCAGAAAATGTATATTAATCTTGCTAGTCCTAGAAAAATCCCCTTTCCGGGAAGGTTAAGAGAACGAAATTATTTATTACTGTTTTAACGTTACGTTAATAATAATCTATTTAAAATATGACGAAAAGAGCTATAATTATTTATTTACTTACTCACTTACTTGTACTACTATTGTTTATGAATGTACATTGAAAATTAATGAAGGAGTATATCTACTAATATTAGTAATATTCAAAAATATGATATTAATAAATTTAAAATCACCAACCATTAAAGAAAAGCTTTGTAAAAAAGCTTATTATAAAGTGTCTGATTACATTGAAGACAAGACAGTAAAGGTTTAAAATGCCCCAATCACTCCAACAGGTATTTCTAATTTAAATTATTGTTAAGTAATTTTAAACTTGTAGGTATAACTTGGTAACGGCATATAGTTTTGTAAATGTCGTTACGTCTATTTCATTAAAGCTGTGGAGTTTCTTGCGCCCATTCTTCTCCTCAGCTAAAAAATAGACGTGCTTAATGGGTAAAAATTTTTGGACGATTCAATAGCACTTTAAAAAGAAAAAAAAAAGAAAAAAAAAATTTGAAAGAGCACCTGACCCGGAATGTCATTAGGGTGCAGGTTCAAATCCTGCTCGTGGAAATTTTTCAACATTTGTGTTTTTGTAATTTAATTTTGTTCGCAACAATATTTGCGTTAAAAATTATCTAAACACTTTTCTAAAGTTTATTTGAATAAAAAATATTTGACTTTGCCTTTGTTTTACTATCAACTCTTTGGGATCAATCTATTGGAACTTATTACAAGCGTAAAAAATGCAAAAATAAATGCAAAATAAGTATTATTTATTTGATGATAATAATAAGAGGAGTTACGAAACTTTGGATAAACCATTTCAGATTCGGTTTGTTAAAATGGAAAAGAAACCTATAAAAAAAGTATTTCAGAACCCTTGTTATGACATCAATAATGAACGGTTCGTTTCCAAGAAATATTGCCCTTAAAAGAACAGTTACCCTGACCACCACTTATCATTTTGACATGTTTCACAGTTTTTTCTACGCCTGCCTTCTTAGTTGATTGACGTTAAAAGGAAAATTAATAAAAGGTATAATGCTCTATTATTATCTGTACTTAGTAGTTTCAACCCGTAAACTTTTCATTATAATCAAAAGATACCTATAGCTAGTCATATTTTTTCTAGAATGCACGCGAATACAACACATTGAAAATAACACTTTATAAATATCTAGATAGATAGATAAATACTTTATTGCTCACACAAATAAAAACAAAAAACAGGTACACATAATCTTAAAGCTAACATGGACAAAGGCTGTCTTATCACTTTAAACGATCTCTTCCAGACAACCTTTGGTTTAGGAACCCAAGAAGGAGATAGAGGAAGTGCGCAAATATAGTAGAATACAATAGAATCACATACCAGTACATAAAAACACATACATATATATATACATACATAAATACACATACATACACATACATACATACATATAAAACAAACAATAAAAATTTAAAACATGTTACTAGCACGTGACTGATTTAATAGATGACTGTGCAGTTTAGACTTAAAGGCGGAAGGGGTCTTGGAGTGTCGGATTTCAGGCGGTAGTTTATTCCAAAGACAAGTAGCTTGGACAGTAAAAGAATCCTTAAAATATCCCGATCGGGTAAAGGGAGGCTTAAGGATGTTATCCGAATTTGACCTTAGATCACGGTTGTGTTCCACCCCAAGAAATCGGAAGCACTCCTTAAGGTAAGAAGGAGTACGAGGATCATACAGCACGTTAAAAACAAGAGTGAGAATATGTTTCTCGCGACGTAACCTAATGGGAAGCCATTCAAGCCTGTGCCTGTATTCAGACACATGGTCGAACTTACGCAAACCGTAGATGAACCTGATGCAGAGATTTTGGAGACGTTGTAGTTTATTAAGTAAGTCCTCATTTAAGTCCACAAGGCAGACATCAGCATAATCCAAGATTGGTAGAAGGAGAGATTAAGATTTAAATAATAAAAAACAAAAGCAATGATTAATTGGTGCAGTGGCTATGAGTACCATTCATAGTTTTAAAACACTTTTGTCAAAAAATAAAATAAAAGTGTGAGTATTTATTTAAATAGTTATAGATCATTAATTATAATGCAAAATTTAGGCAGAATATTGACTTAAAAATTAACCCGTCTCATTGGTTATGAAAAGCTTATCTTCCTTTTGAAATAAAGACCTCGAAGGAAATAAGTTTATGGAAATCAAAGACAAAACAGGCCTGCCATCGCCAAAGCACTGATTAATGAAGTATGAGGATATTTCTATTTGCTGGATTGTAGGTAATAAAGGGACGTACCTACTGCGCTGTCATGCGACAATACCAAACAAAATTATTTTAAATTTAGAATACCAAAGTTGTGGTTCGATTGCATTGGATTAAAAAGTTGAATGGTGCCTGCATGTAACAGATCAAAATAATAATGACTACACATGAAATTGTTGTAAATCATCGTTTTTTTAAATTAAATTGTATTAACAATTCGTATCATTATGAACTTAAAAATAAAGTTTAATTAATTTATATTCAATAATTTAATGGCTTAACAACTACGCAACCTTTATAACTAATGGTTGCGTAGGTATGCCTGTTATTGGTATATGAATATGTGACAAACCTTAATCTGTGACGTGACTGATGATGATACTTCATTTGTCTATGTAATTATATAGACTTTGTTTGTCTATATAGTTTTAGACTTCATTTGTCTTTATTTATATCAATTTATTCATCATCACCATTAATCTATAAACATCACACTGCTGGGCCTAGACCCTTCCACTAAAATCCCGTTGAACTTTTGTGTTCATTGACGAGGCTCTCCGTAGCGATCCACTAACCGTAGGAAGCATAATTCGTTTTAATATGTCATTACTCATTGCACAACAGTTATTATTCTCTTTCGTTTATGTTTAATTACCATCGATAAACTAATATGTAATGATAATTTGCCATAAAGTCAAATGACGTGGGCCTCAAGTCCACTAATTTAATAAAATCTTAATAAAGTGTCAGTAGCCTGATTTTGACATTTGCACACAAGGAAAAATTTACATAATTAAGCCATCGACATACGATTGTAACCGTATTAGAATAGCAGTATCAAAGCCCAGTTATCGAGTGCTTTTATAATAGCCTACCAGTCAGACAGTGGGGAAGTGACAAGATCCTTCAAAGGAAACCGACGGACCGCCCCGTGCCTTGATTAATTCGAAGGCCCTTAAGCCAGATTAAAAGTTCTGGAACCATCTCACCGAGGAATGTATGAGCTTATTATGAATTATTAATTTAGACGGCAGAAAGAATGTCTTTGTCAAAATTAATTTTTGTTAAGCGCTTTATGAGATGAAGTTAGTATGCCGATAGACAAGTCGTTTGTAATACTTTTGATGGACTTTTGTTTTGGAGAACGTGTGATGAGTCCGTTTTTATAGAAATTGTAAATCCGCAAAGCATCTTTAAACGAAGCGCCTTGTTAGCGAATTGTTAGGTCTTTACCTATTACATGGACGTTTTTTTCTCACTCATTAATTACTGCATTACTTCTAAAACTCAATACTGGATGTTAATATTTTTGTTTTTGTGTTTTGTGTTTTTGTGTTAATTTGTTTTCGCATATAGACACGTGTATGCTTATTTGTAATCCTATGATCTTAACTTACAGCTTAGGCTTAAGCTCGATTACAAACAGTAGGTTCTCACTCATCTAAAAAAAAAGAATAGAAAACTAAATTGAGAATCAAAGATTAAGGATTAAGGAACCACATCAAACCAATTATTGCTTAGAACCTGTTTAAATTTGTTAGGCTTCCAATTAAAAATGTCGAGCGACACGATGACTCGTGTGAAATGTATCGACTAGACCACAGAGGTTACATTATTAAAAATGGATTACTTTGAGCAGTGTGACAAAAAGCAATATTGGTTTTTCCCGCACACTGGCACTCAAGTGTGCGGACAGATAAAAAGTTAAGTATAATTTCATTTAGGTACAGATACTTCCCTCATGATATTATTATGTTAAAATTTGCAAAATAAACTTATTATAAAAAAATTAACGAGCCTTACAGTAGTCGCATATGTGTGACATTTGGCATCTCACCTTTTGAAATCAATAGTACAATAGAAAATAGAATTTTGAATTAACAATGACGTATATTTTTTCTCTTTTTTTTTCCTTTTTTATTTTATTTCGCTAGCAAACTCGCAAACGAACTACTGACTGAGATATATATAAACAATAAGGAGACTGCTGAAGGTAAGCTTCATACAGATGCATATCACACTATATATATAAGATCATCATCTCAACAAAGGCCTCCCTCAAGGATAAATAATTTTGAGGGGAATTTGCCATAATCGCCACGCTTGGCAGGCGGGTTGGCGATAGCAGTAAGGTGAGAATAATCACAGAGAGACGCTGCTGCCCATCCTCTGGAATGGTCCCGTAGTCGCCTTCTACGATACCTACGGGAAGAGACGGGTGGTGCAATTCTTTACTCCCGGCACCACACGGGGACCCGGCATCACATGGGTAATATATAAGATAATATATACATATATATACTGGTATATATAAAAGGCGAGTGGAAAGATGTTACACAACAAAAGTTGAGCCTTTGCATAAGTACGAATATAAGTAACGCATTTCAATTCAGCACCCTCCCAGTATATTTAACAACGTTTCTCATCAATGTCCTTCATTACGTCATAAACTGTTTCGCTATAATTCAGGCGAGTGCATTTCCACCGGTGCATCCCATCAATTATCCCTGTTGCTAAAGCCTCTTTGTAAGCGTATTGTCGGACGTTATCGTATGAAATTAAAATTGACATTTTGCGAGCGCCGAGGCACGCGGTACTGTGGGAACAATTTATTTAATTACTCGACCGAGCTTACAACGGATTTTGTACAGTCATAATATACAATTTTTAATAGTTTTATCGATGGGACGTTGTTTTCTGCAAACATGTTGTAATTACAATAACACAAATGTTGAAAAAATTTCCACGAGCAGGATTTGAACCTGCACCCTTCTGACATTCCGGGTCAGGTGCTGAATTTGCATTAAAAATTATTTGAACATTTTATAAATAGCTTGCTTACTTCTTAAGGCAAAGGGTAAGGCACACTAGCGCCACCAATTGATAATTTGACAATTACTAACGGATTGGATCTTTTTTTAAACATTGCGTACCGTCCGACAACAGGAAAGCATCCATAGTATTTATTTAATAATTGTGCACTACTTTTTGTTGCGTGGTTTATTCACAAAACGGGCTATCGCATTTATTCACAAACAATGGCCACTGTTGGTGTTAGCGAATGAATACAAAAACAAACCTAAAAGTAGTACACAATTATTAAATAATAGATGTTTGCCTAGTGTTGGAAGGTCCGTAATGTTTGAAAAAAAAATCCAGTTTAGCAGTTATCAAATCAAATCCATTAGCGGCGCTAGTGTGCCATACCCTTCGCCTTAACTGATCTTTAATATTTGTAAAAATATTATGATCGTATGTTAGTGACGATAGTTGTTGACATTGAATGAACGCCTTTGGTTTTCAAAGTAAAAAGTGTTGAATAATTTCAGCGGGCTCCTTAGAACCACGATAGCTCAATTGGAAGAGCACCTGACCCGGAATGCAGAAGGTGCAGGTTCAAATCCTGCTCGTGGATATTTTTTCAAAATTTGTGTTTTTGTAATTTGTTCGCAACAAAATTTGCGTTAAAAATTATTTGAACGTTTTATGTTGTTAAATTAATCAATTATAGTATATTTGATTTATGTGTACCATTAACATCATCATCTTGATCATAGTCAACCCATGTCAGTTCAATGTTGGACATAGGCTTCTCCTAAAGGTTATGTATTTATGATATATAATATTAATTTAATATTAATTAATTAATAATATTTAAATTAATTAATTAATTAATAATTGTGGCTTAGTCGCAAAGTAGTCGGCCCGATACCCGAAGATCTAGGTTCAATTCCTAGGTTGGGTAAAGTGTGTTTCGGATTGTTCAATGCATAGCTCGGGTTTGTTACCATTTTTTTTATATTAACAGGCAAGTACAGTGCCTTGATCTCACCTGATGTTGATAAGGCCAATGATGGAAGCGCACTTCACCCGGGATCCTCAACTAGTGAGGCACTGGCTATCTTATCTCTAGCTGCCGGAACACAACAATGCTACCAACATTGATGTTATGGCGACATATTTAGATAAGATTGTGGTAGCTAGCCAGGCGGACAAACAAGCCCAACCACCAACCAAACCGAGTATACGAACATTCGGAATCGAACCCGGGGACCTCTGAGTCTAAACCGGTGGTCTTAGCCACTAGACCACAGAGGCGGTTAACCATTCATTCCCATTGAACCATTAATTGTAGCGATGACTTCATTTCAATCATGCAGACTTTAGACCAGCTGTGGGACACTTTAATTACTTACTTAAACTCACTTAGTAATTTTATATTGTCCTAATAAACCAAGACAATGTTGGAGCAGCTTTCGATTTGAAAAAGATCACGGCAGTGGGCTTGCGAGGTAGATATTTTAGCGGACCAGCTTCGTCGGAGGCAGACAGGGGTAACGCAACAACGTGGCATAAGCGTGGAACAGAGTCCCGTGCCTGATGAAAGATAGACGTTTCAGAATCTTACATAACCCACAAATGCGTCGTGCATTTACTTTGCTTACAAACCCAACAGATTTAAACACAACTGAACACGTGCTCACTTAAAATCATACCTACCAACTATCTGCTTCATGTCATCAACAAAATCCCTTAAGTCCACGTTCTGTGAGTCCACCTCTCGACACGGTGGTTCGTAAGCCAAACGCGGCTAGATTTAATTACGCCACGCCAACGGGCCGTGTGATTGGCGAGAGCATAGAGTCATTTGCAACATGCTGCCGCAGACGCCAATCCGTGCAACGTTTCATATGCGAAACATTAACTGGCGATGCTAAATTGGTATGCGTGCTCAGTTTACGGCCGAACACTGGGTTCTTTGAATAAAGAACTTTTGTAAAACTAATAAAGATTTTAGCGTCTTCTTTTTTTTCAATATGGTCTTATGTTGCGTTGAGTATTCATTAGTTTATGGCCAAATACTAGATTTTTTAAAATAAGAACGTTTTATAAACTAATAAGGATTTCAGCGTTTTATTTTGTTTCTTATAGTCTAGTCTTGTGTTACGTTTCGGAGCTATTGGTTATGGTCTAATAATAGGGTTCTTTAAAATAAGAATGTTTCGAAAACTAAGGAAGTTTTTAGTTTCTTCTTTTGTTTCAAAGTGACCTTATTATTTACCTTGTGGAGGTTAAAGTCTGGTTTAGGTATTAGATATTTCAATTAGAAAACAAACTAAATCAAATATAAAACAAAGATAATTTTATATCAACTTGCTTAAAAAATCTAGATTAAAAAACATGTTTATCTAACAAATACATCATCTGCTTGAAAACACGTCGGCCACGATTAAAAAAAGGTTCTTTTTTATGCAAGCTCCCAAAAGGATATTTTATATTTTCAAATCGGTCACCCATCCAAGGACTCCATTGCAAAAGCTGATACATATACAATTACTACCCAATTACGCTAGCCGCTGCCAACTGATTTACGAAAATCACGTCCTTATTTACTAGTTTGTATATATATACTTCCCTGTAAAGACTTAGTAATAGCTACACAGTTTCCTCTGCCACATAATGGTCACGTACCGCGGCGTCAGCGCAGCCAATTCCATAGATAATATTAAGGCGACAGATGCGTTGTATTTTTCAATCTGTCGAAAATGTGCGCGGTAAATGACTTACGAGTACGTGCCCAAAAGGGAACGGTTGAGAATAGTCGAGAAAGAATTGCGTGAAACGATTGGCGATCGAGGATAATTTGGTGTAGATAATTTTTTCATTTGGTCAACTTTTCACTTATTTCCTTATAAGGTCTGTTAGCTGATTATAGTAAGGTTAATCATTGGTACCACAATCACCCAGACCCGATACAATATTGAAAATATCGTTTTCGACATTGACCCGACCGGGAATCGAACCCGGGACCTTAGAGTTAGCGCCGCCCAATATCTGGCGTGCAAGCCATTCGGCTACGGAGGTCGTCAATATCTTGTCAGTTATTAAGGCAGGTATCCCACCGCCGGCGATGAGCGAGTAGCGAGTAGAGCTAAAAACTAGAAGCGAGTTGGCGAGCAGCGACAAGCGAGTTGTAGTTCCGATAGTTTAGTCGCTGGGCTATAAGCGAGTGTTCTTGTGCGATAGGCGATTACTCGCGCTACTCGCCTAGTCCTGTAGACATGGAGCAAAGTCGTTATTTTTCAATCACCGTGACTGTCTTTCCAGTTACACAAGAAAAATCATCGTGACTCTGTCACGACAATAACGTCGATATCGTACATATTAGAAACACAGTTACCGTATATTTAAGAAAAACGTACATCTCGTTATTATCATTCTTAATTTTCATTTGACAACGCGTTAAATAGTTTATACTAACTGTAGGTATTCTCTTCTGAAATAATTAATATTTTGCATCCAAATTCTTCTATTTAAAATATTCCTTTTTTTCTTCCGTTTTTTTCAGAACTGCCGCTGCTACTACATAAATGGTATTAAGGTATGTACTACATAGGTACATAATCGTCGTCGTCTGAACTAGACAACAATGATAGTTCAAATAATTGTTCTGGATTCAGTATGTTAGCTATCCCTAGAACTCAGATCCGCACTCTATGTAGAAATGACCACTGGTTGGTCGCTCGGCGAGTGATCTGACCGCCAAGCGAGTATCGCTAACTGCAAACTAGTAAAGCGAGTACTCGCCAACTGCAAACTACTAAAGCGAGTACTCGCCGGCAGTGTGAACAATCAGCGATCAACTATTTATATGCATCTCTTTTATTGACACAGGATCTATGTCTATTGTACGTTTCTTGAGCGAGAAAATAGTCGATAGTTCGTCGCTTACTCGCCGACAGCTGTCTAAACGAGTGAGCTTCTGAGTCACCTCAATTGTTTTACAAACCTACTTGACACTCATCAAGTAACATACGTCATATGGGATTATGAACGATTGACCATGGCCCTTGTAAACATCCATCTAACTTTTAAAGCTATGTAGGTTACGTGGGCTATGCAAATAAAGTCAACTGCAAGTCGTTCTAAATATGTCGTAGCAGTCGTAGCGTCTGCTACGGCGGCGCGAGCGTTACGAAATACTACGGTATGTCTGAACTTATGGTCCGTCGTAGTAAAACGAATATTATGCTAAGTGCTTAAAATAATCAATAGAAATCGTGAAAAGGTTGTAATCTCAAAAATGCTCAAACTATTTAAAATATTAAACATCACAAATGATGAAAAAACAAAAACTTTTCCTAATAGGTTATCTATATATAATAAGAGAAGTCTTGACTGACTAGAAGACGATCAACGGTGGCCATTGTACAGCTTATCTAGAACCCTGAAAATTTGCAACGCTGGTCCCTTTTATGAGCTGTCCAAGATTTATTCACATGATACACCAATCATGCAACCTCGCTGAGGCCCAAGACACTATATTCGTAGAATCAGGGTACGACGAGCCGGTTCACAGGTGCTCTATACCAGGTACAGGCATGTACATGGGCGCTTCTCCCCACCCACACGTTTATGTGGAAAGGCCTGAACTTCAACTTCCTTACTCGATTATTCAAAAGAATCAAATGATGGTAAAATGGCGAGTGGAAGTTGAACTCGCACTTTTTAATAGACCAGGTCAGACGGCGCGGGTTTCAACGCTCTTTTAATTTATCATTTGATTGCAATAAAATTTGCTTAAAAATTCCAATAATCCAATAATGTCTCAAAAGCAGGAAGGACCCTGTCGTTCTACTGTGTTAATGGTGTCATGGAATATAAGTAGACAGGAGTTACTTTAAGATGGTACAAAAGTGCTTAAATTATTTATTTACACTACTAACTCATTTTATGTTGGTGTAAGGTGTACAATCATTTGCCAAATTACTTAAAATCCCTCCCAGACAGTAAATTTGAGAATGAGCTAAACAGATTTTTAATTGCTGAAACCTTTTATAATGTAATAGAATATTTCGAAAACAAGGAAAAAATATCTCTAAATAATAATAACGCAATAGAGGCGAGGTTTTTATTCGCTATTTCATTGACACGTTGTATAAAATGTTGCTATTCATTTTAAGAAGTTTTAGTTAAAATATAATTATCAACTTTTTTTTGTTTCTAATTCGTGTTTAGTTTAAGATTTTATTTGTTTGAAAGATTGAAATTTGCGATACCTTTTCATAGGTCATGTTTATGAGATTTAAAAAAAATTATCTATGTACATACCAACATGTGTCAATAAATGATATGAATATGAATATGAATATGTCTCCACTGTTGGGACGTAAGCCTTCCCTATGCACGGAAACACCTCAGGAAGAAAGCGCCATAAACCACCACGCAAGCTAAGCGCGGATTGGTGGTTGTTAACGACTGCTAAAGCAGCCAGGACCAACGGCTCAAGATTCTGCTCGCAATGAAAAATGTTTGGTCAGCCACCTGATGACCAACCTTTGCGACAGTTTCTTAATTTCAGAAATCGTGCGCTTACCACTGTGCCATCGAGCTATAAGACTAACAATAGAACTCGACTGTAAATAGATTAAACATTTATCTTTACTCGAGGCGAGTATGAACAGCCCTAGCAACATACTTAACTTGGAGGCCTTGGTTAATTAACTAGCAACTTTAGTAAGATAGAACTTGACTCCGTAGCAACTTTACGTGCTTCAACTAAGAAACTAAATAGGTGAAGGGAGCAACAATACTTTATTCGAGGGAGTTAATGGGATCCAGTATTAAACAGGCGTTGAATGAGGTCCATTATAGATAAGTTTTAGCACCATAGTTCGATTACTTAGTCCACTATGTATTCGTTTAGTTCCTAACTTTAACAGAACGATTGTACGTGCATGTGCTAACAGTATATTATTACCAACTTTTTTTTGGAGAGAGATTGCTGATTGCCTCAGACGGCATTTTCAGCTTCACCGGGCTTGTTTGGGGGCGGCAAGAAACTTAAAGGGTTCCTCAAGCTGTGAGAAACGAATCACCTTCGGATGTTTTCTAGAGGGAACGGCATCGCGCAATAGTGCGCGTCCCCGTGCCCTATTACATTCTCTGAAGGGTTCGGATCGGATCGGGAAGCGGAACAACCCGAGGCCACCTCCAAAGGCTCGGACCGCAGCTCGGGTTGACCGGGCCGTGGAGTACCTGTACCTGGTATAGAGCGCGTGTGAACCGGTTCTTCGTACCCTTGTTCTACGAGTACGGTGTCTTGGGCCTAAACTAGTGTGTATTTTTAGTGTATTCTGTAATTGAGTAGTGGCATTTAGAGGATTGGGCGGGGGTATTACCTACTAACTATGTCGTGAACGTCATCACCAGCTCATTTTATATCCCCACTGCTGGGATACGAGCATTTCCTATGGATGGAAACAGCACAGAGAGAACGGTCCATAAACTATCACGCGGACCTAGTGCAGATTAGTGGTTAACGACTGCTAATGCAGCTGGCACCAACGGGTTTTGCGTGACTTCCGAGACACGAACGAGCTCGAGATGATACATTTTTGGTCACCATTCGATGACGGGCCTTTCTGAAAGTTGCTTAATTTCAGCAATCGTTAACCAAGCGCGTTAACCACTGCGCCATCGAGCTCCAGTCGCATTACTATCTATGAAAAATGGATATGTATACGGTGCGTGCAACACAAAGATGGCTATGACTACCATCTTTGTGATAAAAGACATATAAGACTAGCGTCGGGAGTCCACAATGTCACGATGCCAAGATGCCATTTGCTAAATAGTTTTCACTTATTCATTCCTAGTAATGTTGCTATAAAACTTTTTTTAACTAAATCACTACTGCAATGTATCTCTTTCTTACATTACACGTTCTTTATTTTTACACATAACTTACCTGATGTTAAGTGGTAATAAGGCAAGGTAAAAGCGCACTTCGACCGGAATCTTCAACTACTGGTACTAGTGATTTTAGTGCGACATATAAACCTAGTATGCAAATAATGTAACCCCGCTGGGAATCGAACCCATGACTTCCGGGTTTGAGACCGGTGGTTTTAACCAATAGTCTAGAAAATACACTAACGTTTCGCCACAGCTTAAGCGCAAACACAACAATGTTCAAAGTCCTTAAATAAAAAAGGAACACTGATAAATTAAAAAGTATTTTATCACAAACCGCAGCGCAGGCGAGTCAGCAATCTTTCTTGGTCGGGCAGTGCACCGTAATTGCGCTGGACAATAAAATTTATTGCATAGTTGAGCCCACCGGTTTTGTAATTACGCGTGCGTTTCCATTCTGTGACAAGGCAATTAACTCTAGCCCCGAAATGAGTATCGTTTGACACTGGGCCTCTATTAGCGGTTGGTCATCGAATTAGTTGTAAAATTTGTGATTTGTTATTAATTATCTGTAGTTTAGCTAACCATAGCCATCTTATCACATGTGCAGCAAAGGCATCTCCACTTCGTCAAATAATATCGGTAGTTTTGTTGTTCCCACAGAAGTAAAGTAACCCGTTGTACACAAGCTTTGAGGTCTAGGTCTCACGCTACCAATCAAACAATATTACCAACAATATTGCTGATGTAAGAAAACAGAATAATATTACAATAAACAAAGATTCGTTACAAAATCATTTATTATACGAAAAATTATCAAAATGATTTTAGCCTCTATTGATTATTTATTTATCCATGAAATTTAATAAAATGGAGCACCATGGTCAATTAGAATAGTCAGATTACAATATCAAAATATTTTAATTTAATTAAAACTTATTTAGAATTATTTAAAAGAACAATGAAAACTAAAAAACCTTAAAAAATATAATAAAATAACTAAAATAAATTGTTAAAAGGAGTCCCTTTAGCGTTCCCCCTTTGAATAGCTAGACTAATTCTTTGTCCGAGGTAGCTGCCAGCTCTTCGGTCTCCTGTGATGTCGACTAACCTTTTTGCTATTTCCTTAAGAAGCCTTATAGCGCTAGGACCCCACGGACCAAGGGTCTCGACACCGAATGGGACAAAATCATATTTAATTTACAGATACGGTAAGACATTTGTTACTTACTTAAACTTGACTTATCAAAGCAGTGTTGTTTCATAATTGAACATTGTTTCAGAAGGCATTTTTTAAATAACATCAGATACAAAAAAAAAATATCCATAACGCATTTTTGTACATTCTAAATTCCCAAAAAACCTTTGATGTCCGTTATTCCAAAGCTTTTAATCGTTGTCTTTATTAAAAAGGAAACAACATTCATTGTTTTTCAACGTTTAGGGATGTAAGCTAAATAATTGCGAAGCGCAAAAAAGCTATGTCCGAATTTTTAAGTGAATTTTTCCACGAACATCAATCTTACTTAGAGGGAAAGTTTTCGAAATTAGGCCAAACGGTTTGCCGCGAAATGTTGGTGCCGACATTTTGTACATTCTTCGGCA
Source organism: Eudonia mercurella (assembly GCA_963082485.1). NCBI lineage: Eukaryota > Metazoa > Arthropoda > Insecta > Lepidoptera > Crambidae > Eudonia > Eudonia mercurella. Next base: position 6,606,331 of record OY720027.1, on the reverse strand, counting down.
GAAATCGCGAGAAATGTTGCGAAACTTTTTCAAGAAACTCTTTTCTGTTTCGTTCGGAACACGCTAAAAACTTGTTAAAAAAGAAAATATTTACAGCTTGCTCATTTTTCTTAAAAGTCCCAAAATCACGAGAACGTGAAAACAACTGAACCTTGGCCATTGAAAATAGAAGTTGATTTAAACAAATTGAATTAAAACCACTTTTACGGTTCAACTTGTGTTTATTTTACACATATTTTGTTGTGGTCTCAGGGAGACTAACCTATGATTGAACTCCTTACCCCTAAGTTCGAAAAAGACCCAATTTAGCTATACTCTGTTACCAAACATCTGTTAAATCTTTAATAAACTGATGTTGCACAATGGCTATTTACTTTTGTAACCAGATTACTATACAGGTACAAGAAATCGTCTGTTACATAAATTATGTAACAGACGATTTCTTAGCTATCTAGATGTTGTGATGATTGATGTGTACCACAATTATCGTAGGTATTGTGAAAAACTCATTAGCCTTATCAGTTTATTAAAAGATAATATCTTTTTATATTATAATGAATTACTAACTTACAGAGTAAATTGAAATTGGTTTTAATTAAGTAAGCTACTCACTTATCGTAGGTTTTAAGATAAAGGTATCGTACAACCCACACATTTCTCACTCAGAAAAACTATCAGCAACATATCATCAGTCGGTCATCAAAATAAATATTAATAACAAGAACGCAACGAAAAATTGTTGTTACTTAACAAAAGCCTTCCCTTCAGCAGTGACATAACAAATGAATGATCGTTTCATCATATCACAGAATTGTCTGTTCAAACGTTCATTCGAAAGAGCCACCCGCGCGCAAAAATATTACGGTCATATATCGCCCGGAATGCTAACACAGTCTGAATTCACGTGACTAAAAATGGGAAGCACCTTGCTGTTTCCGAACTGTTATCTTTGAGTTGTGTCGCTGTTTTTTTGTGTGCAAAATGGTGAATAAATGAGGCATTCGATACAAATAGAAGCAGACGGAAACACTTCGGTTTCCGTCTGCTTCTATTTGTATATAGGTATTCATATTTGATGTTGTTTTATGTTATGTTTATGATGTTATGACTGAACTGACCTGTTTTTAGATACACTGTTGTAACCAAAAACATAATATGATTAAATTTATTTGCTTTTGTGATCTAGTTGGTACACCACTTGGATGTTTATCAAACTCAAAAGTCTCGGATTCAATTCATATGGGTAAAAATTGTTGGACTAAATTGGCTAACTTTAGACTGTCATCACTATTGTGTGTTTTAAATTATTCTTTAATTTAAATTAAATTAAATTAATCGTTAGTTTATTTAATTAGTGTAAGTTAGAGTAAAATAAAATAAATAAACTAAATGAAGACATGCGAATCTCTGTTGTGATATAAAATATAAAGATAGACACAAAGGAGAAAACATAAAACATAACCTAAGCATGCGCAGTATCTTACGCTATCTTACGAAAACAAGCAGGACACCTAGGTTTTATTTCTAAACATTAAATAAAAGAAAACTTTTTACCAAGACTCGACTCGAATTACGTCTACAAAGCGTCTCAGTGCTGACGAAACACAACTCATCTTGTTCTAGTTTCCATAGCGAGACGAGTGAGTGGTTCCGTCTAAATTAAATTCCACTACAGATAAACTTTGCACAACGCTTAGGTCCATTATCGGAGTAACACAACAAAGTTAACAAAACAACATGGTTTATATAAAATACAGACAGAAAATATCTGTTACATTTTTCGAACAAACTTCATGTTTATTTTATTTTATTTTATTCATTAGGAAAACTTACTGCTACAATACATAATACATAGTAATTTACACGAATAATCATGAGCTAATAACAAGTTTCCACAGACAGATAAAAAATGTAATGCAATCATAATTCGAGAAGTATAAGCGTGACGCTATTTTCCAGTATATATAACAAGTTATATAACACACAGAGAAAACATAAAAACATAAAAGTGAAAGATAACATAGCAACATACCCCTGTACTACCCATCATCTCAGTAATGTGTTAGAAATTTAGTTGCGAGGGCTCGCCTCAGTGAGACAATGCCGTCACAAAATAAGTCGATTTCCATGTCATCGTTAATAGAATTGAACAAGCGACACGAGCGGACCAGGTAACTGTTTTGTCGGTAGTTGGTTCGCACCCATCATGGAACATGCAGTCTCAACTTCCTACGAGTATTGGATCTACAAGGTACAGTGAGCTTTATACGGTCAAGTAGTTCAGTCGAGTCTATTTTGCCTTTCAGCAGTTTTGATAAATAGACCAGGTCTGTAATATCTCTGCGGACTTTTAGAGGGAGCAAGTGATGTCTTACACATCTTTCCTTGTAACTTGTGTCGTAGGTTCTTGTTTTAAATTCTAAATATTTCAAGAACTTCTTCTGTATCGATTCTAACCGATTTATGTATATCTGGGGGCACGGCCGTGCCCCCACCAAGTCGAGCAAAAAAGAGTCACGGCCGTACCATCCTTTTCTCGAAGCAATTCAGACCATTTTCGACCCCCTGTAACTTCGTTGTGGATAAAACTAGAAGACTGAAATTTTCAGTAACCATGCAGGCATTGTAAAGACACGTATATTTCAAATTTCATTCAATTTGAACCAGTATTTTAAGAATTATAACGGGTCAAATTTCTTAATTTTGTCACTCACTGACTGACTCACCGATCATCAAAATTCTAAGGCACTTCTAGCAGACCTAGAAGCTTCAAATTTGGAATATACGTAGTGTTTGGTGTATGACTCAAGGAAAAACTAAAATATTTTGCAATTTCGGTCCAGTTTTCTAGATACACCAACTGCATAAATAGCTTTGTAATCCCATATAAATGTATAGGATTACAAAGTTAAATGTGCAGTTAATGAATCCACTGATTCATGTATAATATAATGGAATAATAGGTTCAGTTAAATTTTTCAATATTGGCTTTATTCGTAACGATGTTTTATTTTATTTATTTTACGGCAATTATTATTATTGCGTGCGAAGCCGCGGGTTTAAGCTAGTCCCATATAAATATAGGCGCATGGTAGTGCCCCTGCCAAATCGAAAGGAAAAAAGTAGAACTGTCTCTACAAAATACAAAAAGAAATGAGATCCCATCAAAAACAATACTTGTCAAAAAAAACCAAGTCTCGCAACTCAGTTGTTCTGCGGTAAAAAGTTGTGAGATCCATGTAATACCAAGTCGGTTATTAATTTATTCAGTCTCTACTTAAGCGACTTTCTGTCTTAATACGTCCAGTCTCTAAGACCACGATCGTGGTCCATAACATTCTTTAATGTTTTATATAAATATATTGAGACTTGGCCATCGCCTTAAAACACGTGTAAATTCAATCGCCTGAAAACACATGTAAATTCAATTATTTAGTGCAACACAAATCACGCACTGCAAGTACCATATTTACGCAGACGACACGCAAATTTATATATCCTTTAAACCAGAGGACCTTGACCAAGCTATAAATACAATTAATGAAGATCTTTCCAAAACCGCCCATTGGTCTACCCGAAATTGCCTTATGTTAAACTCTTCTAAGACTTAATACATGATCTTCGGGACCAAACATCAGATAAGTAAAATAAATTCATCAGTGCTTGTCAAACTAAAAGATGATGCTATTGAAAGAGTTTATGAGGCACGTAATTTGGGTCTTAAGATGGACTGCAGCCTACGTTTTGATAATCATATTGGGAGTTCTAAATTATATGGATACCGTTTACGGACCTCGTCTATTTGCGAAGACTCAGAAACTTATACTAAGAGTGCAAAATGCCTGTGCTCGTTTCTGTTTCACTATTCCGTTAAGGGCCCATGTAACTCCTTTCTTAAATAAACATAATATGTTGAAAATGCGTCACTGCCGTAAACTTCATTAGGCTTGTTTAATGTTTAATATTGTAAGGGATCAAGCACCTGCATATTTATAAAATAAGTTGTCTTGGGTTTGGAGTCTTAAGCCTTATGGAGCCCGAAGACATGCTCTACAGCTGTCTACTCCACGTCACACATCTACTGCTTTCAGAGGAAGTTTCCGATACGCAGCGACAAAATACTGGAACAATATTTCTCCGCCGATGAGGGACCTGCAAAGTAAAAATAGTTTTAAGAACAAACTGAGATAGTTTTTGTCTAGATTTCAGAGTACGCAGGAGACACCTAAACCGGCTCCGACGGAAGATCAGCGCTAACCTCAAGGTTCTCATTCCTCAAACCTCATTTTGCTGAGTCGGAATCGTTTTGGGACTCCGCTGTGCTTTTTTCCATTTTTATCCTGTATGTTTGAACTGTTCTGTCCCAAATAAATTTATTTCACATATGTATATATTTCAGGAGCCTTCCATAAAGATGTGATCACCATAGGGATATAGAAAACGGGCCCTATACCACCACGCGGGTCCAATACAGACTGGTTGTTATTAATGACTGTTACTGCAGCCAACGGATTTCCGCGCCTTCCGAAGTATGAAGGAGCTCAAAGTAATAAATTTTTGGTTACCCATAAAACTTTCACCAATTAAGATATGAATCCATAAAATTTTAATATCAACCAAGCCGAGTGCATGTACAAACAAGCGCTGGGAATTTAACCTGGCAGCTAGAGTTTAGAGACCGGTGATCTTACTACTAGACCACCAGTGCATTACCGACTGTTTTAAAACTTTCCTTTAACGTTAATTTCAGTTTTTTTTTAATCAAAAAACCTTCCGAATTCGCTTGTACAGTAAGACTATTAGCTGAACGCAAGAGATCGGACGGCGCGGCGATCCGATCGCAAAAGCCCTTTGTTGCAGATAGTCGAGATGTGCCGATCACAAAGCACTCCCAAGAATGGCGATCTCCTATAGAAGCGTCGAGATCTATCAATTTGTTTAATTTGATTCTTTCTTCCCTTTGTATTTTTTATCCCGTTTGCAAACAGCGAGGACCCATTTAGATTTTAATGTAATTTCTTTTTGTATTCGCCATCCGTTTTGTGTACTCGCAATGCAATTATTTTGTCCAAGCTGTGTTCCTCTCCTTTTTGGTCTGGATGGTTGAGATCGCTGTCTAGTTTGAGTTTAATTTAAAATTATTTTGCAATTGTAATTAATCTTGCAGCTTTGAGTTTTGTTCGCTTAACTAAGAAATAGTAACACACTTCTAAAGATTACAAGATGTTAAAAACGCAGGCATTTAGATAAAAGAATAAGGTATTATCGTCAGGATCAAGACAGTTTAGGGCTTTCATAGAGACTATCCGGATGACAATCGAGAAAGTTAAGCAACATTTATATAGGATGACCAACGGTTAGGTGACCGATTGACATTCTTTACTTTGAACTCTTTGAAGTGAAGCCTTGAAAATGTTAGTGATAGACCAACTAAACGACAGTTAGCAAACTAATTCGAAGTATATAGCGTTCGGCTGGCTACCATCATCTCATCTAAGTAAGTCACCATAAAAACAATGCTAGTTAGCACTGCTGTATTTCCACAGTAAAACAAAAGATAGTCGGTTTTATGAAATCTACAACAGGTTATCACTTACGGCCGAAATTAATAACCTATCCTCAGCAAGAGATAGGCCTACTAGAGATTTATTGCTTAGTTATTTCTGTTAATTATCGGAAAATAACAGCGGTTGCTTGGTAACTAAACTAAGATAGGCCTATCTCTTACCAGAGATAGGTTATTAATTTCGGCTGTTAGTCTTCATCTCATCACGATGAAGATAAGTCCGAGGAGTTCTTCAGAAGTTGAGTAATTCTGTTGAAGTGTGGTAAGATCTTCGGTGAGATAAAGACCTCTTCCCTGTAAAAAAAATCAAAGAGGTTGAAAGTTTTAATCAAATACAACGTAATATCAAACATAATGCTCACGAATGGTGTTCACTATAATGCAACTTTCCAGTGAATGTTTTAGTAACGGTTATTCCATTTAAGCTCGTGCACGCGAAGTGCAAAGTAGTTAATAGGTGTTAGAAGCATCTGCTATCTGCTTACACAACATGTTTAGTACAACTTCACACCTCGGGGACTGTTACTACCTCTAGGAACGTATTTAATGGATTATTTGGTTAAACTACATTAGTTAAGCAGTAGGTCGAGTACTTTGTTATAAATTAAAATGGTTGACCTTAAAACGTGTGATATAGAAAAAAGTATCATGATCTCAATTGCATTTCAACGACATTTCATTAGTTTAAATAGGGTCTAGTGATCAAGCTACCGGTCTAAGACCCAAAGGCCCTAGTTCGAGTGTTATAATTTTCAGGTATAGCTTTAATAGTAGTTTATGCAACTGTCATATAATGAAGGGTATTAAAACACGAGTGTGAGTTTATGAAACGAGCGCAGCGAGTTTCATAATAGTAACGAGTGTTTTAATACCCGTGTTATATGCAGTTGCATACACTACTTTATCTTCACTAATGCAATTAGTCAAACAACAAGAGTAAAAGCTGACAATAGTTTATTTATAATAATTGTTCAAATTTTGGATGGTACAATTTTGAAAGTTAATGTTAATTACCAACCAAACCAATCCATCCACCATCCAATAACCAATGAGAGCGCAGCTGCGCGCGCAGGGCCAATCAGGAGCGAGCGCGCGCTGTTCTTTTTTTATTCAATTGGCACAAGATCTTACCAAAGAGTTTTGTGTATGTAAGTTTAGTAGTTTCGACGAAGTTTTCACGTATAACCCAACTGTTTTCAAAAGCCAGCCTAATATCAAAATTTTATACAACTTGTATGAGGATTTTGACATAAGGCTCGCCAGGTTAATTGGTCGCGTTTTATTGATGTTATAATGAGATTTTACGATATCGATGTGGATATTATACCATCATGTGAAATTGCTTAAATTGAGTGTTTTGTTGTCTGTGCTATAACAGTAGTAATTATAAGTCAAGTATTGGAAACATAAGTAGAATGTTACAACATTAGTGTAGATAAACCTATTTAATTAACTGCCACTCATAGACGTCAATCATCATTAATGATTACTTAGCACTAAAAATTGTCTATTGTAAAATAGTCTCTAACAGTGACGTTATAAGCACATATTCGACTGAACAATTGTAGGTACTAAGTCATCATCGGAGGTTGGAATTAGGTAGAGTTATTTATGTACTTACACTGATTTCATACAGCGAAAGAATAAAGTGGATATGCCTCAAATCTCGAGATTAATTTTTAACCTAAATTTTAACCCGACGAGTCTAGGCTAGAAGCAAAAGTATTTTCGTATTTATAAAAAAGGCGAAGTATAAGTATGAGAATTTTCTTAAGACTATTAATAATTTGTATTGTGAATTAATGTAAATACTAATAAAAATTGTATTTAACCTCACAAGTCAAAGCTAGAAGCAAAAGTATTTTCGTATTTATAAAAAAGGCGAAGTATTAGAATTTGATTAAGACTATTAATAATTTGTATTGTGAATAAATGTAAATACTAATAAAAATTGTATTTAACCTCACAAGTCAAAGCTAGAAGCAAAAGTATTTTCGTATTTATAAAAAAGGCGAAGTATTAGAATTTGCTTAAGACTATTAATAATTTGTATTGTGAATAAATGTAAATACTAATAAAAATTGTATGTTAATTATCTTTGTTTTATTTGTCTGAGGTTATTATTATTATTTATTTGTAATATTGTTGGCCACACGGGATTGTCTATTAGAAATCCCGAGAAGATCCATATTAATACCAACATTTTGATGCAAGTACATAAATAACTCTACCTAATTCCGACCTCTGGTAATCATTAATGATAATGGTCGTCTATGATTGTGGCAGTCAATTACATAAATAAAGTTTAAAAGAGGTGCGATTTCGAAAATGCAGTTAGACAAGGAGGCAGAATCCTACTACACTAGCTGCCCTCTCATTTGTTCTCTGCTTCTGCTTGACAACAGGCAAAGCCGAGTCATTTGACATCCCATAAATAAAAAAACGGGCCAAGTGCGAGTCGGATTCGCGCATGAATGGTTCCGTACCATTATCTATAAAAATATTTCAAGTTTCTACCTCTTATCGTTATTAAGACCGAGAAAAAAATTGGAAAAAACATCACGTCTGTAGTATGGGAGCGCCCCTTAAATATTAATTTAATTTTAATTTAATTCTTCATTTTAATGTCAATAATATAACTCAATATTCTGTGAATATTTCAAGCGTCTACTTGTTGCCGTTATCAATATCGAGCAAAAACCAACAAAAAACACGTTTGTTGTATAGGAGCCCCTGTTAAATATTTGTTTAATTTTAATTTTGTTATTTATTTTTAAAGTGAATATATAAATAAATATTCTGTAAATATTTCAAGCGTCTACCTGTTGCCGTTATCAATATCGAAAAAACAACTCAACAAAAAAAAACTCACGTATAAAAATAATTGAATAATTCAAATAACCTGTTTAGTAAAACATCTGTTTTCAAACTCATTAACAATTACGATCTAATAGCGCTTTTCATTGCTCCTATCATCGTATCCGTATAGAGGACACAATAAATCACGAGTTCCAAAGGTAATTCTATTATTACAAGCCGTATTACACCTTTCATTGTTCGCTGAATAAAGAAGGCTATCTGGCAAGGAGGAAGGTGCCAAAAGTTATTGTTTGCCGAAATTAGCTGTCCGACAGATTGATGTATCGCTTTTGGTGGAAAAAAAATGAGGAAATCTCTCCAGAGATTTGAGGATTCCTTTTGATTAGAGACAGCGGTGATTTGGTAATGATTTGGTGCTCGGGGAGTTTTGGGTGAATGATTTAATTAATTGATGTATTGATAACAATAATTTATAATACGTCTGGTTTTGTGAAAATATGAAATTCGTAATTAAATGAAAGAAACAGCGGAAAAATACATTTGTCATCTAAAGTAAATTTTATAGGATATTTATAAAAAGGTGGTATTTTAATTGTCTTCGTTCACTCAATCAATCAAAACAATTAAAATATGTTCCCTTTTCCGATCTGATCCGAGCCTTCGGAGAATCAGGTATAAAACGGGGACACGCTTTATGCATGATACAATTTTTCTGAAGCCTTTGATAGTGTTTCGATCACCATGTCCGGCGACGCTGAATTGAAGTCTATCGGCAAATTTTCAATCTCTCAAAACAAAAATTTCCCTATCCTTGTCAGTTAAAAATAGCTAAACTACTTACGAATACTAAATATCCAACGCTTATCTACAGCAATTTACACTTTCTCTTACACAAAATAGCGTGCATTATTTTTTAAAGCGGTAACAACTTAAAATTGGCCTGGCGGCTCCCAAAAGCGGAACTTAAGACATTACTATGATGACCCGAAAAAAAAGTACTTTTAATGTGTCCCTAAACTCGTGGGAACTTCTGTTTGTGCCATTCCGTAAACACCGCTTGGACTTTATTGCTGTTTCAGTACTAACATCGTCTGTTTAATTTGTGTTTTAAGGACTTCGCGATTTTTTAAGTTTTAAAGGAGAGGCACAGTTGGTTAATGTCTATGGATTCAGCGTATTTTCGTTGTTGATTCATTAGTTCATGTTAGCGTATTTATGTGTTGAGTTGATGCTGCGGCTTACCTATTTTGGTTGCCATCTTGCAAGCTTAGCAACTTTTGCAATGCTGCGTCACCGGATTGGTGAACAAAATAATATTTAGATAGGTTGTACACTCTATGGAAAAACCTAAAACATGAAAACCTCAAAGTTTTGAATTTAAAACTTTTTTAAGCTTTTGCAAAAGTACCCCCTTCTGAGATCGCAAGTCACCGGAGAGTGTCCTGAAAGAGAGTCCGTCAAAATGACGAAGGAAAATGCATAATGCATTTCCCAATGTACGTAAATAAAAAAAGCGTCGACGACGTGATTGCTACATTCGGAGGAGATTTAATTTTGCATAGATTATGAATAGTTTACAAACTTTACGTTTCCTGATTTTTGGCATAAAACAACGCTTGTTGATCAAAAACTGAACAAAATATGTATTTTTACTGGTTTTCTTCCGATCGTTCTTGAGCTGCTATTTGTCTAGTGCTTTCCTAATTGTATTTCTTCTTTATTCATTATACGTTTTACTTTGCATTTATGTTTCCTAAAATATATTCCACTACTGTGACTATAATGTTGTCCAACCTTCGCTGCGAAGAGGAATAGTAAGAAGATCTGTTTACTCAGTTTAATAATCTATAGCTACAATGAGTTTCTATCGATTGCTATATATTGCTGTGTTGCTATAGTTGAATTATCTTTAGTAACAATGAGTTAGAGCACATATTGTGAACACAAATCATTGAACGATATTATAATTATCTATATGTTGTGGCAACCAATAATTAAGGCAACACCTAGCTTAGAAAATGTTAAATGTAAGTTACTAGCATGTTTAGTGTTTGATCTTGTTGGTTGTTCAAATAAATAAATAAATAAATAAATATAGACAGTATTACTCCAAAGTTGTACCTATTTGCTGATTAAGCACATTATAAATAATAAAAAAGATAACAAGTATGACTACGCAAATGATCCTTTCAGCAAGCAAAGCGTGCACCATTAAAAGTAGTAACTAAACTTTTTGCTCCGTCCAGAAAGTAGGTTACGGGTATTTTTACCAAGGCGTACTGGCTGTAAAATTTTTACCACGCAGAAATAACATTTACTGTTCGGTCCGAAGGCCGGCGCCTCTAATGACCAAACTTATCCCGACCTCTAATGACTGTTTAAACACCCGCTGCAAACCATTACCTTAACACCGAAGCGTATATTAACGTAAGAACGTGTGTTGTTTCTCACGTAGAAAACTAAGAATGCCAACACAGATTAGGAAACTTTATCCGCAAATTCAGCGGGACGTATTAAGGTACCGTTTGTTTAAATTGAACGTCTATATTAAGTTTGTGTACGGATTGAGAACGTTCGTGCACTGCATGGTTTAAATAGTGTGGTTGCGTGTGAACTTTATTAACACGTTTGGAGCTAAATGGTGCAGTGACTTACGCGTCCGGGTTGTGATCTTGCATGTCAAGCGATTTACCCAAAGTCGGATTTGCGGGTGGGTCGGTAGGCGCGTTATGGTGGTCCCTGTGTCTGCGCCATAACTCACTAACCCGCATTGGGTCGGCTCGGCTGGGCTATGGCCCTATATCCTTTTCTATGGTAACCTGAGTCTATCTTGTTGTTTCTCACGTAGAAAACTAAGAATGGTAATACATATTAGGAAACTTTATCCGCAAATTCAGCGGAACGTATTAAGGTTCCGTTTGTTTAAATTGAAGGTCTATATTGAGTTTGTGTACGGATTGAAAACGCTCATGCACTGCGTAATTTAAATAGTGTTGTTGCGTGTGTACGTTTGGAGCTAAATGGTGGATGGGTCCACAGATGGGTCGGAAGGCACGTTAAACAATTGGTTGTAGCTGTTGCCATTACCTGCTCGTAATGGGGTAGTGTAGACATATAAGTAAGGGGCTAGGGATTAAGAATTCCCGGTTATCAGAAGTATAACGTGGCGTTACAAGTGCCTTCCTAACAAAAATATAAAATTACCTTTCAAAATTATCAAATTTTTATATGCTTAACTAGGTACTAACACAGGACTAACACATTACGATGTGCTTAACACAACCGGTGTATAACCAGTATTAACCGGTCATAAACGTTAACACAACATAACATTTTTAACAGCTGTTATAATTTACGAACAAAAGTCAAGTACGAAACTTTTCTTGTTGTTTTCTAAAGATTACGGGAACACGGTTATTATATGTTTTCTAATATGTTATTAAAGAATGTTATTAAATATTACTAATAAAAAAAATAGGTCTGACTACATCAAGTATCAATTCTGAATTGTGTAACCATAAACATTTGTGGAGCTCGATGGCACAGTGGTTAACAATATCACGGTCTGCGATTGCTAAGGTTAACCAACTTTCGCATCGGATGGGTGACCAAATATTTATCATCTCAAGCTCCTCTGTACATCGGAAGGCATGTAAAGCCGTTGGTCCCGGCTGCACTAGCAGTCGTTAACAACCACTGCTGTTGCAGCACTGGGCCCGAGTGGTTGTGTATGTCCCATTCTCTCTATCCATTGATAGAGAAGGCTCGTGCCCCAGCAGTAGGGACATAAAATGAGCTTGTGATGTGATGTGAAACATTTGGCAGTGGATTCTTTTTTACGGCCCATATCCTATGTCTATTTTCCACTTAACTGAATGTGGTATATGGTATATGTTCAGTGAAGGTAGATAGATAATTTGTTACTTTTTGTAGGGTAGATTTTCATTCGGACTTATGTTGAAATGTGTTTAAAGGCCGTCGGTCGGTGCGCGGTAGAAAGACTTGTTTAATTGTTTATTTGCCCAAATTGCATCGGTTTTGTGGAATATTATGTATTTTATATTACTTATGATATTTACTTTAAAACAGTTATTCAAGAAAGACGTAAGTAACAAGTACTACCGCGTGTGTTTCGTCAAAAAGGAGCAGGGGGCTCCCATCGAGCTACGGTGCATTATAAGCAGTGATCGGAGTAGGTAGAGCAATTTTTTGTATTTGCGATACATTGTATTAATATGGGCATTCCCGAAATATTGTCGATAAACAATTTGAATGCTGTAGAAAGAGACAAAAACAGGTGCGTACTTCTAATCGTGCGGCAACTTCGTGCGTTTGCGCAATGGAAATTGGCAACGCGTCGCTAATGTACGTTTGACAACGTCGTGGCGCCCACTGCTGATACGTAAGACAGGCCTTTTATCATGTTTATAAAAAAAGTTTCAGTTAGAATCTCCCGGAATGTCCAAATTAACATCAACGTTTACGGTCAATAAACCAAAATAGCTCTACCTACTCCGATCACTGATTATAAGGTCAGGATTATTATATTTGTACATTATTATAGGCATTTGCTATAGATTTCTTCTAACTTCAGGTACCGCGAATACAGTATATTATGTAATAGCTTATTATAACAGCTTATGGAACACAACTAAATTAAACATTGTTAACAGACATAGACCTTTTTATTCAAAAACATATTTTTGTTGATCTGTATTGTTGAAAGCATTTTTTTCTATGAATGTTACTGATTTGGTACAAATCCAAAAGAGTTTTAAGTAATTACCATCAATTCACAGATTACATTTCTCTATGAAAACTCCTTAACGTTTGTGCTTAGGTATACTTACACATATATTTATTTATAGGTACTTAATGTCCCTATCTCTAAGAGGGTTTATTTCGCTTGGCAACACCACTAGCAACTCGAGTATAAGTATATTATTAGAAATAGTTTTCGAGACATTTCGAGATGCTTAATCACGGCTTAGGAAAAGTTGAAGTGTTTTTCTCATGCATTTGTTTATTCGTTATAAAATACAATGTCTCAATTGGTGTTTTGTGAGTGTTTAGACCTTTTTAAAGTATCATTACAATTGTCTATGACCACAAAATCATACGACCATCGCGCGAGGATCACCTGACCTCTCATCAACCAATCAACGAAGCCGAAACTGGACGGTCATTGGTGGTTTGCGCCGGCCGGCCCCAAACGGTTAATCCCAACGAAGACTCAGGCCCCTCTGGACGATTTAACTATTATAATAAAATTTGTTGTATTCCTGTAGCAAGTAAATTTGTAATTTCGAAGACTACTTTTCTTTCTTGTTCCCATCCTGAACAACAATTATCAATGCTGAATTGTATGGGCTAAATCTATTTGATTTTCTTGAGGTGAAAAGAAATCGGGAAAAATATCTCAATTCACATAAATTAGGTTTTTAAAGGGAAAATGAAACAGAAACATGTCTACAGTTATGTTTTATTTTCAAAAAATTAGGTTATGCTCATATTTATGTGTCAACGTGAGTTTGTACAAACGTCGACGAATTTAAGTCTTAAGTCTGCTTAAGGTCTCAGTAAATTTCCATATCTTTGTCGTAGCCCAAGAAATTTGGGATGAATCATAGTGTCATCTAACGAATACTGTCTCATTATCATCTTCAGTCAAAGGGAGATACTGATATAACAATCAATAATATTTTATTAATGCAAATCGCACTATGGTATTATTAAAAAAAAATACTCACAGACTTTTTTGTAACTAAAATTTTTCCCTGTTAAAACGTATTTCACCTACACGTATTAAATTCACCATCCGTAAGTGATCGGATGCAATGCATAAGCGCTGTAAAACTTCAGAAATTCAATTAACGTAGAAAATATCGATACAAAGCAAACATTTTGACGTTCACTACTCACTAGTGGCATTGACATGTTCCAACGTGCCCTGGGGCTTTAATTGTCGGCACTGCACTTTCGGAATTATTTTGTCTGATAAATAAAAACGTTCTTTTGTTCGAGTGTTTTACGTTCGGAGAGTACTTATAATAAAAGCTTGAATTTATAAGTGCCCATTTCAATAGTGTACTTTTTAATTTGGAAATTAATTAAATGGATCTTTAGAAAAGCAGTAAGTACCCGTTTCTGTTTGCGAAACAGTTACTAAAGTGCCAGTAAAGGTCACCATATTAATAAACCACATAAAGAACAGTAGTTTCAATTAAAGATAACGCAATTCTTTTTGTACATTATAGGCATATGACTGTATATGCGGACTTCTTTAGGTACAGTTAATAACAGATTTGGGTTGATATACATTTTACGATTTAGAAAGTAAAACTCAAGATCTAGTATTAAGAAATAATTTTCACAGATACCACATAATAAGACAAACATTTTTCTCCAATCACTCCTCGTGCGACCGCTTCCCCGCGGGTTCCGCCCTTGCTCTGCGAAAGTACCTTCGTTGCCCAACAGTATGCTTTTAAATAAACACCTATTACTCCTATTTACTCCTATAAAATAATTAACACCGCAAAAGTCGTCATGACAAAAATACATCACATTTCTTCCATGTAACTCTTACAGAACAGAGGTTCTCCTGAGGTAACAAAACTAAACCTCAAACTCTAGGACAGTGTATAAGTCAAATAGCGAGCTTGCTACGACAAAACCCAGTTAGGAGGATGACCCACAGCATTACCCACAAACTCACTCCGTTAATTCACACAAAGTAAAACATTTTAGAGTACCAAACTGAATTTGGCTGGGGGCAAATGGACGCTGGCAGTAACCACAATAGCTCTGCTTGCGTAGTCTAAAACTACAAATAGCTTTGACATAGGTACGCTGATGCTATTATCAGGAAAGGGCAGATAATTGCTATATTTTGTAAGTTGGTACTTTCAAATGTTTTTAGTATTAATTCGTTTGTTTTGTTATTGTCAAAGTTGGTGAACTGGAACTGCTGTTGCTGTTGGCACATGTAAATACGAAAACCTTTTTGGAAGATATATTTTTTTAAGTGATCGTTTTTTGTTTTGTTCTTTTTCTGTCGTTTTTGACAAATTATCACTATTGACAACCTGAATGGTATCAAAACATAATCCTGGACTTCTTGGCGGGAAAGTGAAGAGTCATGTCTGCGGTTTTGTTTTGTTTTCTAAAATTTGTGTTATGTCGAATATTAATGTGAAATAAGGGTGGATTATTAACCGTTAAGTGTTCGTGAGTGTGCATGAGTGTTGGCAAACGAAACAAAACAGTGCAACGTCACTTTTCAAATTCTCTCATGAAGTCCGCCCGAGGACTTAGTAAAGCCCCACATCTTTACTGAGATACTCGAGGCGTTGGGGGTATATAATTTCTCACTTCTCATTTCTATTATCATTCATCATCATAATCATACATGAAAGAAATTAATATTGTTTAAGTATTGTAAGACTTTTTCATTGGCTAAATGCTTGTGCAAAGCCATTATTTAAAAAAAACATAATTCTTTTCAATTTTTTTGTTGTTAAATGCGTCTATTAAAGTTTTGTGCATCTTTAAGCAAAATTCTAATGGAGCTCGCAAACCCCATACAATCCATACAGTCCACTAGCTTGAGCGAACACTAATAACCGCACTTCCCTTTTTTTTGCCGCTTCCTATCAAATTATAGGTTTTATTGTCTTTGGAATGTGTCTATAATTCTGGGCTGATAAAGAAAAAACATAAAAGTATGATCAGGAACATTGGTGTTATTTTGACCATTCTTAATAATTAAAGTAAAGTAAAAAATTCTCGTGTATTGTTTTCTTAAGTTTACACGAACATTGTTATATTATCACTTACAAAATTACCAAATAAAAGAAGAAACTCTTTAAATAAATCGTTAAATTTATTAAGTCTTCTGTAGTTCCAAGTCCATGTGGATGTCAGAAAATGAATGAATTAAATAAAACTAAGCCGAAATATGTAATCAAAACTAATATAGACCACTCAAATCCAACATTCTGTTACTGTTTTAGACGTTTCAATGTGAATCCCTATTTTAGAAGACGAGAAAGGTCCAACCCTGCCTTATAATTCAGTCACTAGAAGTGAATTATTCTAGAAGGAAATATGTTTAAGGGTTAATATGACACGAGAAAGAAAAATAAATAAACACGGAAACACTGTAACTGTGTAACTAATAAAAAAATTAAAATTTGAAACCTATTTTGTACGAGAGAGCTAGTGGGCAGCCTATTGTCTTAGATTTTTATTCTGCTTGAGAATGAAAAGGCAAAATTACCTACCAAAATAAGTGTTCCAGACAAGAATAAGCTTAATCCAATTTTAATATAAATCCGTTAATATATAAAACAAAAGTAAATACTTACACTATACTGATCAAAAAAAGATAAATAAAATAAGTATACAATAAACATTAACAAAAAAAAATTATGACAGTTAATAGCCTCTTCGTACTATCTTAGGAAACATTTTGCTTTTTTCTTTAAACCACCCTTTTGTAGTTTACCTTTATAATAACTTTCTATGTATAACTGTTAGAAGAGATCCTAAGTTAATAAAAAATCCACACTAGAAAGTCCATTTTGTGCGTCTGATAAATTTAATTTAACCATATTTATCATTACTAAATATGTGTCATTGTGCACATATTTAATAAAGGTATCATAATATAAATTTAAAAACAAAATATTCCTTCCAGTCGTCTCTATTAGATTTCAGGGCTTAGAAAGGGTTCTTCTGCATGTGATATATGAATAGATGTGCCCTTTCTTTGTCCCGGACAGATAACCGCGGAGCTCTAGCATTGTCACTCAACACATTAATCATTAAAATGACCCCGGACTGAACCGGAAAGTTTTGGGAGCCCGTGACGTAATAACTACTTAAGCTTCAAATCTGCCTTATTTGCGTGGCAGTGGAGATTGTTTGTAAGCGAAATTAATGATATAAAAGCTTTATAGTATAGGTGTAATAAGGTTGAAAGCTAAAAAGGTTGAAGGTTGGAAGGTAATTTATTTTTGTTTATTCTTTTGCCTACTAATGAATCATGTCTTTGTCTTGTATTTGTACTTTGTCCTTATTTTGTTTGTATTTCTTTTATTTTTCTGCCTACAAGATAAAATAAATCTTTACCAGAAAAAAAACAAGCAGCCTCAGAAAGCCGAGTG
This sequence comes from Eudonia mercurella, assembly GCA_963082485.1. Taxonomy (NCBI): domain Eukaryota; kingdom Metazoa; phylum Arthropoda; class Insecta; order Lepidoptera; family Crambidae; genus Eudonia; species Eudonia mercurella. The sequence continues at coordinate 6,588,775 of OY720027.1, read as the reverse complement.
GGAATCGAACCCACTGTTCGCGCCAGAAACGCGACGGTCTCATTCGCTATTTACTCATTCAAATAAAACATACGCCGCACAAGCCGAGACGGCGGAGCGTATGTGTTGATTGGACCGCGCGACCTCAACTCAGCCCCAAGGACGTGCTGCGTGCTTTCGGGGCATTGAGTTCTCAACGATCGGCCCGCCCGTGACGTCGCGTCGTTCAGCACAAGCCGATTCGATCAGCCATAGAGAAATACACTTATACCATCAGCTCTCCGCTCCAGAACCTTCTAGAACTACTCGTAAATTGCTTTCCCGGCAGCCGATACACTCACTACCTTTGGATAACCGGTCCAATGCTCTGGTAGGCTACTCTTGACGCAAACTCAATCTCAATACAATTCCAATTCCAAATCTAAAAAATTCAAATGGCACTATTAAAAGCGATAATAGCGCTACATTGCAATTAAATTGCGTGGAAATTGAGTGAACAAATTACTATCGAGATGGGGCGTTCCGAAATTGTGAAACTTATCCCAATATCGATACATATTATTCGCATTGGAATTGTATTGAGATTGAGTTTGCGACAAGAGTAGCCTACCTGATCGTTGAGTTATCGAGTATTTTTTCGAGTAAAAAAATATATCTTGTAACTATATTATATACCTAGCATTGTAGATGAAAAATTCCAAATAATAGAAATATATTTTTTCCTTTTTAAAGTAATAGACATTTGCGTAATATCATCTACTTAAGTGTAAAAATTTTACTTAACATTTTTACAAATAAAAAAATTATTATGTAACAATGACATAATAATAGTTAAATAGTTTGAAATATATTTATAAGTAAATTACGCACAAATAGAAACTTGGTCTTTGTGATGTTTTTAGTTCATTGAATATAAACTTCATTATTTATGTTGCAACCACATTAGTAACGATATCCCCCTATCGAGTCTTACGGCTGATTTGAGCTCTTCCATATTCCCGTGATTCACGGACCATAGAGCAAGTCAATTGCTCCTTATAAGAACCATGAACAGATAAGACGAGGAAACTGTCAAGTATCATAACAAATGTATGTAAAATGTTCCACCCTAACAGATATGTTTATAGCAGTGTCGTGTTCTGAAAGTTAAAAGTAGAATTGTCTAACTTTGACATACAAAGTAGTGAAGCCTACTACTCGAACCTTTGCGTTATCTTAAACTTTATTATTATGAGTTTTTAAGTATTATAGTGTTTCACAAAATTCATTTTATGTTAAAAGAGGCTAAGAACAAATTGTATAGCGTCCACTTTATCGTAAACCTACCTTTCACCTACGACTTCGGTTTGTTATAAATTCCTGACAGAATAACAAGTACCGAGGAATGAAGATTTAAAAAAAAAAATATTACCATATAAATATATAAACTTAAAAGACATGGTTATAACATTCACAAAAACCACGTAGGTTCGCATAAGGAATGTGCTGTTCGACAATCATTCACTATAATAACTATTACGACAACTATATGCTCACATACTCGTAAACAATAACAATGTATAAATAAAAACAGAAAATAACTTACATAAAAAATATCAAATCAATGAATCAAAAGAAAAATTATTCCGCCAGGTAAGACGGTGCCCGTCGCATTAATCTGTGCGATAACGTAAAGTAAAAAAATATTATATAAATTATCTAAAGCTTCGTTCGTTCGTTTTGTTATCATAAACCAGTATTTACATTCTGTTATTTATATGTAGATAAACCCTTATAAATTGGGAGCTATTATAGCTCCTATAGATAGTTATTATATTTGTTTTGAAAAGTAAACATTTATTCGCAAAAGTAAATAAATTAGACTGTGGGACATTGTTGGTTGACCTTGAAAGCCTTATATTAAGTTTAGACTAAAGCATTCTCCTGTTACTATCCCATTTTTAATGTCCAGTTGACTATGTGGGGCCAACAGCAAACTCTCAAAAAGAAATTCTATTCCTGTCCAAAAAACCACTCTTTTCCGTTCATTTGTTTCTACGGCAAACAAACACTGTCGCATTTACAATATTACTTAAGACAGTCAGGATTGTTGTATAGCTCCGACAGAAAGAGATAATAAAAACAAGACAGTTTAGGAAATTGGCCTGCCATAGCGGAGATCACCTCTTGTCAACGTAGTAAGGGATCGTGGCGCTACGATGAACTTTATAGCGGGTACAAGTCATGAGGTTTTATATATAAACGATAAAAAGGTCAAATAAAAAAGGTTTGATTTTTGGTAGAGCTTGATATGAGTCCATCATAACTATCTAAACATGTCGTCATAACATTAATCTTAGTAGCATTGTTGTATTGTGAACATTGCGATAGATAAAGATAAGGTAGCTAGTGCCCCAGTCAGTAATTCAAGATTCCAGGGGAAGTGTGCTTCCACCTTATGGTTACTTAAAACCTTTTTTTTGGAATGGGATTCCTGTAGGTCACCTTTGGTCTTTCAAGCGTAACCAGACTAATGTCTGGTTACGCTGTCTTGTGTGAGGCGAAACTTGCTGGCTGAACATCCTCTGAGGGTTTCTAGAGGGGATGGATTGCATCACGCAAGTGTATCCCCGTCCCTTACTAGATTCTCCGAGGCCTTCGGATCGAATTGTAATGAAGACCAAGAGCTTATTCGTAACGTAATAAATAAACCAGCCCATAGCAAGATTTCCTTCTAAACGCTTTTAACTTAGACCACGCCAAACCTTTCGGGTTACTCGGGATTCGGGTCACGAGTTCCGGCTATGGGCCGTGTCCAATAGATGGCTGCTCATCCCGGATCAATCGGCGGAGGTGTTCTTAATGGAGATTTTACACGTGATTTCCGGGGACGATAGGTGCCTGTTTGCGAGCACCATTAGCTCGCGAAAATAGAGCTGTGTTGGTTCTTAGCCATTTTGTTCGGTTGATGTTTGACGTTTTGTGAGTAGACGAAAGAGGTATGACTATGATTGATTGACACCTGTAGGTCAAGTTAAATTGTTGAAGTCGTATTATTTAGTTTTGGTAATTGTATCACAAAAATTTGTCACTTTTTTGATACAATTACACAACGATAAAAAAATAATACAAATATATGTTCGTATGAACAATTTGTCGTTTTATTCGCCCTCTATTTTAATTACACAACAACGTAACAAATGACACTCGTTAAGTTTATGGTACTTAGCATTCTTTAAACAAATACGGCCTGGCTATAAGAGGAGTAATACAAAGACACTAACGTTTCTTATTCGTTTCTTTAAAGGTAAACGGCCTAAGGCCTATTGGCCTATGGACCTACCTCACTTGTTGATATGTACAATTGACACTTTTAAATGAGGTCGAAGATGGGAGCGTACTTCAAGCAGCATCCTCAACCACTGAGATCGTATCGCCATGGAGCGATCTTTACCAGACCGAAAAAGTCCATTCGTGACCCATTTCCCTGACTGAGAATTACCGTGAAAGCCTAAACGCAACCTATCTCCAGTGCCTTATAGGTGAGCGGGGATCTTGCATCGTCACTCCCGGGTCGTGAATGACGTTTTGTATAAGCTTTGCACGGAGATTTTCGGGCTTTATTTTTTTTAAGGCAGGTGATTGATTGCCCTCTGTTTTCTTGTGTAATTTCCTGACACTAATTGCGGTAGGCATCCGTCACGGAGGCGAGTTATGGGGATGAAAAAACCAACGTTGATGGTAAGAACTTAAGACACACAGATATTAATGGACAGATATAGTTTTATTTTGTTTCTTCCAGGTTTGTTTTAAGGTGGAAGCGAAACGTGTATTATGTAAACGTAAACGCGATGTATTATGATAATTATAATGTTTATAAAATGTTCAAATAATTTTTAACGCAAATTTTGTTGCAAACAAATTACAAAAACACAAATGTTGAAAAAATTGGAAAATTTTTCAACATTTCCAATTTTTCAACATTTGTGTTGCCACTCAAGTAACCGACTTTTTTGTTGCTTTTTAAAAGTACCCACATTGCGACATTCTTGTTGAGGTATTGCTAACTTATTTCAAAGTTTAGCTGCTTGGACAGTAAAAGAATCGCCATACATGTTAGCGCTGCAAGTGCAAGTGCTTATGTAGCAAAAGCGTCTAAAGTAATTAGATAGGTATACGAGAGCCCTTTTTATACTTTACGGGTAAGCACCATGATCTTACCTGATGTTATGTGATGCCATTGATGGAAGCGCACTTCACCCGGGATCCTCAACTAGTGAGGCACTGGCTATCTTATCTCTAGCTGCCGGAACACAACAATGCTACCAACACTGATGTTATGGCGACATATTTAGATAAAATGGTGGTAGCTATCCAGGCGGACAAACAAGCCCTATCACCAACCAAACCGAGTACACAAACATGTACCCCCCGCTGGGAATTCCCACCGAGGACCTCCGGATCTAAATCGATGGTCTTAACCACTAGACCACAGAGGCGGTCTGACACTACGTCCGCGTCAGGTATATAGGTAAGTAGCCTTTTGAGCGAATATTTTAATACATTATGTCACTTACGCCTAAATGACAAAGCAAAACTATAAGAATAATGTTCGAGTTAAGCTTAACTCAAACTTAAAACATATTTTAGTAAGCTCACTTTTAAAAGCATTTTTATATGGTCATGTTTACCACTGATTCCTTTAGTGGTAAGAAAGGTAAGGAAAATAAAGAAATATATAGAAATGTAATTTAACGTTACATACATAACTTAAACAGGTTGGACGCTTAGTACAATAACGTTTTGCCAAAAAGTATCATAAATGAAACAACATGGCAAAGTAATTGAGTGTCGTTGCCGTCTCGAACCACTTGCGTCCGTTTGATATTGGACTAATAAAAGCTGGAGATTTTCTGTGATGTCATCTATCGAATAGTAATATCACGGTTCGGAAGTATAATATTAAAAGATAACATCGCGGCTACGTTAAGAAAATATTTGATTGGCTTTCGGCAGTCGGCGGGATGAAATTTTCTATTGCTTCTACCAATTGTCGGAGTTCGATGATATAATTTGATAGAACTTTTTGGAATGATATCGAGTGGGTTTCTTTTAAATGAAACACTTCATATGGATCTACAAGTGTTTATTTTACATTATTGTTATTTTTTCCTCACGTTTAGAACTCTTTGGAGAGAACTCAGCACGGACCCACGAGTAGATCCAAAAAAACTGTTTCACGTTCTTCTTAATAATAATATGCTTATAATGCACAAAGTATAATTTAGTGTTACATATTATCGATAGATTTTAGACTTTGTCCGAAGACATTTAAAGTTGTAAATAATCGATTTTTATAGATTAATATTATTTTATTTTCAGGTGTGGGGATGGTAATAAGAATTAAGTATTCGTATTTTAAGAGGAGAAAGCGAATATGTGATGTTAGTTTACTCTGTGATTATTCTATTTCTTATCCTTGTTTTCTCATTTCTTATGCTATGATAATATAAATACTACTAATAGTGTTTGTTTTTAGTGAATAGCTACCACCATCTTACCTGAGCCTATGTTCCAAATATTTGTGGTATTTTTTGTGAAGACCTAGTTGCTTAACGATTAAGAAGCGTTAGAACCTACTTACTTACTCCACTTTTAAAAACAAGCGGCGCTTTATTCATTTGAAGAATGCTTAATCTCTTTCATAAAGCGACTGAAAGTCTAAGCGGAAAACATTCCTTGGAAGATTAAAGAAAAGCATTTTCATTTAAATTGGCAGTTAAGTTCGAATTGAGTTTTGTTGGTGTGTCTAATCATATTTTTTTTAAGAATTAACATACTCTCTCGGTCTCGTTTTGCTATAAAGCCAACGCACATGACAGATTTTTAAAATAAACTTTGGCTTCTTAGTAATAATCTGTCTGCATAATCTGAATTGTGAGTTTAGGACCTTAGACTCTTTTGTCATGTTACGCTAAGTGGAGAATTAAGTGCTATTTAATAGGATTTATTTAGATTTCGATTTCATCATTTTCTCATTGCCATCTTCTTTTTTTTATTTAACTAAATCACCCAACAGGAGTACGACCCGCCTGAACGGTCCCCACAACCTAACCATCACACATCGCCGATGTGCGTGCGAGACCGCGTAAGAGTAGGTAGGTAAAGCCACGTTTGTTCTTTTACACAATATTAATACTATAATATAACAATGTTATACATTTATATATTATATAATTTTATGCAAATTTTGTTGCATAAATATAATTTTTTTTTTGCGATTTGTGCGATTCTTATTCCGCTCGTGGGAAAACATTTTTTCCATATTGTTAATTTATAATTTATAATATGTCAATTATTACGTTCCTCTCTATATTGTAATTTTTAAACATTATACCTCTTCGTTTTGTTGATAATGATACCACTTATTCGTAACTATATCAGGGGGAAAGTAATAAAACAGCAGACACGGTTGTTCGTTAAAGCGTACCTCGTAATAAATAAAGATTGAACACAATCTACCATCATTTTAACCAACCATGCATTGATACTGAAACTCAAACGCCTTTCTGCTGTAAAATGCAAATAAAAGCGCTCCTTGAGCCGATATCAAATCCGTCTGCAGCCTGCTTTATATTCACCACAGTTCGATGCTTCAAAGAGATCATTACGATGTGAAATGATTTCCATAGAAAAATATAAGACAACCCATGGGTTGTAATAAAATATCTTTGGCGAATTCCAATTCTTGAGATTTGAGTACTCAAATGATTACGGTTATATACGAGTAGCTTGGTTATATAGCTTACCTTTTTCTTAACTTATCTTTAATATCCTTATCCCTTTGTCCCTATCTACTGTCCCTAATAGACAGGGTATGGCAGCTGGAACTACGGGTCTGGCTCTCTTTTCAAGGGTACCACGGGAGTCTGGATCCTAAGCCTCCTGCTGGTTATGCCTTCGCGGGCGTCTCTGGCAGGGCCCGGACATGGGTTGGACTCGTGGCGGATCCTAAGCCTCCTGCTGGTTATGCGAGAGTCTCTGGCAGGGCCCGGACATGGGTTGGACTCGTGGTGGCTATGTGGTTAGCTGTAGAGGTGGGAATGTTCGTTTGTCTGGTTGAGGTCTGGCCAGGCTTCCATCTCGTGCGCAGCGGGCGGGTCCGAGTAGCGGTATCGGTGGGGCCCGAAGCGAAAGGATTTGCCGGGCACGTGAGTTGTCCATAGTTAGTTGTTCTGCTCGGTGGTTTTTATTGAGTAGGCTTCCAACATCTCCGGCACTAGTCTGGATAACTAGTAGAGGCGCCAGCTAGATGCAATGTCTCCGGCTAAGCCAGTCGCATAGGATTGTGGAACTGGTGAGGTACCTGGATGGGTACTGAGAAGTGAGTAGGCTTACAACTCCGCCACCAAAGAGGACATTTGGTAGTCGACTTTAGAGTTGACAACCTAAGCAGTGGAAACTGCGAGTTGTACTTTTAGTGCAACGAGTGAGCGAGTTTACAGCTCCGGTAACCTATCTGGATATTAGACAGCGGACTATACATGTCCACGGGGCAAATCGCTCGAGACACTAATCTTAAGATTTCCGGATGAAGAATGCGCTTCGGCGCGTCCTGATCTGGCGTTATGACCTGACGCAGAAGATCTCGTGTACTTGCGCAAGGCTGTCTGACACCTACTTTATGACCTGACGATTGGTGGTGTCAGTATAAACTTTAAACTTAAGAGTTCCGGATGAAGAATGCACTTCTGCGCGTCCTGATCTGGCGTTATGACCTGACGTTACTGGTCCTTTGTGCGAGTTAGTTTGCTTATGCAAGGTCGTCTGACACCTTTTTGTATTCGATTCGGTATATCATGGGGTGCGCTTTCTAATCCCGCTCGTGGAAATTTTTCAACACTTTTTTTTCAAATATTCAAATAATTTTCCAATTCAGTCGGAAGTACTAAGTTTTGTTATAATGCCTTTATAGTTTTGAATCAATAGCGAGTTTGACCTTTAACCTTTTGATGAAGTAAACAAGACCCAGAATAGCTAATAAGCTTAATGATGTACAGAACAGCCCTTACACTTTATGCATATCAAGAATTCCTCAGTCGAAAGTTTGATGCAAACATGGCTCGAGTTTCAGCGGTCAGGTTTAAATATGAATATAAATTGAGAAACTTTAGGGATGCTTAAATCTAACGGGAACTTTAAAATTATTAACGCGCCTCTCTTACTGATTTACTGGCCGTAATTCTATTTTGTTAGTTGCATGACGTATTTAGGAAATATGGGCACGGAGTGTGTGATTTTTTTTGTAGGTAGCTTGGCAAATGACTTCATCCCACCTGATGTTAAGATACCTACGATACGTACGATATTTACGAGTAAGTAGTTTTTTTGCAATTTAAATAAAATTGTATTATATTAAATATGTAATTTAATATGTCGTTTATAACAGCTGTAATAGAAATCATACAAAAAACAACATGTGTTTTGTTACTTTATCAAATAAATAATATGTATGTTGTTACGTGTGGATGCACTACTTCAGCCACATAAACACCTGTCTTAGACCATATAAAAGATCTTCTTAGTTTAAAAGCTAATAAAAAGGTCCAACTTCTACACATTAGGTGATAAGTTCAAATGTTTCAAAGATAAATATTAATAAACAGGTTATAAGATCCAATATTAACCTATTATGACGCAGCTGTGAGCCACTTCCATAAAGTTTTATATCTACAGTTTCATGGCCACTTCAATGTTTTTTCTTTTTTTAACTCCTATTTTCTATTGTCTTGAATGTTTATTCTTCTTCTTCAATAATATAATGGAATTCATGAGTAAAGATCGACTGTAATGGAAGCAGTGGATGCTGGAAGAAAGCTTTTTTAAAATCTATTATAGGTAAACTATTTAGTTTTTTTAAACTTTGTCCAAAATAGAGATTTTTTGATAAAACAGTAATCTGAAAACGTTGCGGTTGACTTTACAAATGTAGCCTGAGCCTTTGTAGGTTCCAAATCAAGCATGGAGTCGGATCACGTTGTGTGTGCTAGGACGAGCCTTGTCTACGATATTTGTACGAGGGTCCAATCAGTCGCAGACAGGAGACGTAGCGGTTTTAGCAAACGGTCGCCCCCTTTTGCTTTGGTAAAGGTAGGGAGTTCCGAGCTATAGATACTTTTCTCTGCTTCTTCGTCACGTTCCAACTGTTGTTAGAAATATAAGACGAAAAGGACTCTTTAGACCATCTTTAAATTTTTATTATTGTCAATTGAGGGACACACAGCTGTGTTAAAATTTTGACTCATGTTAAAAATTTAGCCATAAGTCACCATTTCAGCCCAATTCATGTTAGTGAAAGATTGCCATCTTGCTACGATAACCATCATCATCTCATCATCTCAGCCAAAAGACGTCCACTGCTGTACAAAGGCCTCCCCCAAGGATCTCCACAACGACCGGTTTTGTGCTGCTCGCAACAGCGACTTCCCGCGACCTTCACCAGATCGTCGGTCCACCTTGTTGGAGGTCTGCCCACACTGCGCTTTCCGGTACGCGGTCGCCACTTGAGAACTGTTCCGCCCCAGCGGCCATCAGTCCTGCGAGCAATGTGCCGAATGTACGATAACCAGAAACAACTGAATTTCGTGTCGTGTGCGTCAAACTTTTTAATTTGACAACCAAAGTTGCTTAGCGTTCACGATAGCTACTCAGGGGCGCCCGGACTCTTTAACAAGGAGGTGTGAAGATACATCTTACGGGTCGGTATGGTGAAAATGGCAAATGTAACACTATCCTGCTTGACTAGTTGTCTTTGTATCTGAATTCTGTCCATGTTCATGTTCATAACATCAGGTAGAGTGGAATCATTTGCTACTTTTTAATAAAAAAAAAACAGCCTACGTGATGCTAACCGCTAAGAAAGCTTCGGGCTTAACATGTCGTCTGCTTAATGCCAGATCCGTCCTACAAACAAACCCACCAACCACTCATGGCCTGACTCAACCATCAGGTTATACAGGCCGAAGCGCGGGAGATGCGCGCGGAATAGGACATAGATCAGCATAATTTGTAGGCCAGGCGTAGACGCCCGCTTATACCAACACGCCGCAACATACGTTACCGTGGCGATGTAAGTGCCTTGGTACAGCACGCGTAGCGCTTTGTACCTGATTCCCCAAGAGCTAGTCGATACTCTCGACATCTTGCCGAAACAATTTGCCGTCCGCTCCCCTATTGACACCGTATGCTGCGCGAACGAGTGACTCGAATCGACCATCACCCCCAGCACCGTAGTCGACGCGACGCTCCAAATGGAATTACCTCAGAATCTGATGATGGGTGGCCTCTGGAACTTATCCCTGACTGTCATAGTTACCGACTTAGCAGGGGAGAAGTCCAGTCTGTTTCGGACCCCCCAGTCATCAACAAGCCTTAAGACGTCAGATGTTGTAGCCTCTATACTCGCCCGGGACGGGCGGACGGGCCTGTATTCACAGCAGACGACAGATTAATCAGTTACAACAGCTTAAGAAATCACCAAGTTTCCAGGTAACCCAGATACGCTTGCCATAGACAACCAACAGCTAAATCTCTCCACCAAAAAAACCTTTCGAATCCATTACATACGAGTATATTCAATCTCGTCTCAGAAAAAATACTCCGAAATAGGGAAAAGATAAAGAACATTTTTCACTATAGTTTATTATATTAAAGAAACAATAACCATCTATCATGAGTGTTTTATATTTAGGTCAGCATCTATGAGAAAGGAATGTTCTTTCTTACACTTCATACATCACTTTTGACGGTCAATTTTGTTGGGCCTACGACGGCGACGCGTCGACGTAATTTTGTCACGTTTGAACTTTGTTACGCGAAAGTTTGGGCAATCTTATTTGTTCCTCGTGTTCGATTTTGTAGACAGCCCGAGACTTTGACAACTTAGTAGGTAACTGAAGAAAATTTTGTCTGGAAAGTGCTAAAGTGGATTAGTTTTGTCTTACTCAGCATCTGTCAAAAATCAAAAAAATATATTTATTAGGAAATAAATTGAAATAAAAAAGTAATTAATTTTTATAGATTCAATATTTCTAAAAAACTGGTTAGCTATTCTATATATTTTTCATTAGGTAACTATCTTAAGTCTAGGTATTATTTTGTTCTCCATCAGCTTTAACACATCCGATCAAAAAGGCATCGTTTGCTATTTTGCAACGTCTATAATCATGTCTCAGTGGCTTGATACCGACATTTTTCCATAGCCAAAATGTCAAATACAGCCAGTATGTGTGCCAGCCGACACACTATTGAGACGTTATTGAGTTAGCATACTTGATTGCCCGTCTCAACATCATCACTAGCTCATTTTTTAGGTCTCCACTGCTGGGGCACGAGGCCTTCCCTATGGGTGGACAAGGAGAACGAGCCATAAGCTACCACGCTGATTGTTAGTAAGTAACGACTGCTAATGCGGCCGGGACCAACGGCTTTACGTGCCTTCCGAAACACGGAGGAGCTCGAGTTGATACATTTTTGGATACCCATCTGATAACTGGCCTTTGCAAACATTGCTTAACGTCAACAATCGTAGACCGGGCGCGCCAACGAGCTCCTCAATCCTTGTCTATTTAACGGTATATTCGTTGCTACTTTGTTTTATAGCTTAAATTGCGTCCGTGGCCTGATACCGCAGACGCCGGGCGACTGGCGGGGGTCGCAGCCTCACAGCTAATAAAATTAAGGCATTGTTTGCGTTGGAGCATCGTTAAGGAAGCGATATCGGCGAACGATTCATCTTTAATGGCGTAAACGCGAATTTATTGGTGTACCCAATGAGTTGGCTTTGAAAATATGACCTAGTATTGGAAAGTGTAACAAATAGAATGTTGGTAATGTTTTATTGCGGATGATTCTCGATCATGGTAATAATCCCTATCATAATTGTTTTTATGTTGATAACTTATTTACTATTACGTAATGTAAAAGTGGTGGAGGAGCTCGATGGCGCAGTGGATAACGCGCCCGGTCTGCGAGTGCTGAGGTTAAGCAACTTTCGCAAAGGCCGGTCATCGGATGGGCGACCAAACTTTTATCATCTCGAGCTCCTCCGTGCTTCGGAAGGCACGTAAAGCCGTTGGTCCCGGCTGCATTAGCAGTCGTTAACAACCACCAATCCGCACTGGGCTCGCGTGGTGGTTTATGGCCCGTTCTCCCTATCCATCCATAGGGAAGGCCCCTGTAGTGGGGACATAAAATGAGCTGATGATGGTGATGATGAATGTAAAAGTGACTTAATACGGTTGTCTTACCTTCCGATAAACAATTGTATTTTCGATAATGTAAGTAAAGCATACAGGTGTGTATTAAGTAAATCTGAAAACTTAAACCAAACTCGGGCAATCCTGCGGCCTTAGATGTAATTATTAATTCATTTATTACACTGTTCCTGTATCCAGGAGACTCTGTTAACATATAACATTTGAATATATTATTTTATAGTTTAGTTTAGTTTGTAGTTGTGGTAGGCTTGATGATCGCAAGTTTCATTTAAAAATATTTAGGTATAAAATATTTACAACATTATCGCTACATAACAAAAAATTTAGCAGCATCGTGTTCCGTTGGTTAAGGCGAAGGGTAAGGCACACTAGCGCCACCAATTGATAATTTGACAATTACTAACGGACCGGATCTTTTTTTAAACATTGCCTACCGTCCGATAACAGGAAAGCATCCATAGTATTTATTTAATAATTGTGCACTACTTGAGTTAAAAATTATTTGAACATTTTATAAATAGCTTGCCTGTTTCTTAACTGATCTTTAATATTTGTAAAAATATTATGATCGGATGTTAGTGACGGTAGTTGTTGACATTGAATGGGCGCCTTTGGCTTTCAAAGTAAAAAGTGTTGAATAATTTCGGCGGGCTGGTTAGAACCACTACGATAGCTCAATTGGAAGAGCACCTGACCCGGTATGTCAGAAGGGTGCAGGTTCAAATCCTGCTTGTGGAAATTTTTTCGACATTTGTGTTTTTTGTTGTGTGGTTTATTCACATAACGGGATATCGCATTTATTCACAAACAATGGCCACTTTTGGTATTAGCGAATGGATACAAAAACAAACCTAAAAGTAGTGCACAATTATTAAATAATAGATGTTTGCGTAGTGTCGGAAGGTCGGCAAAGTTTGAAAAAAAATCCAGTTTAGCAGTTATCAAATTAAATTAATTAGCGGCGCTAGTGTGCCTTACCCTTCGCCTTAAGTAAGATAGTTAGTTCCGCAGTAGGTCAGATTTCCGGGTTTGCTTTCCATCTTCGGCTGTATACTCAATCAGTTGAGATGAAGGCTAAATGCTTCTCATTGAAGAATATAAAAGGAACAACCTCTTTGTAACGGAAGGAGGCGAAAGGGGAATAAAATAAATATTGATATAACAAATGAAAAAGGTGGACTGTATTTATTTAAAACACACCAACTTAGCAACCACGATGACAATTAAAAGGAAACAAAAGAAAATTACACTTAGAAAAGAAGAAAAACTATAAATTCTAAAAAGAAGTATTTACTCCGTAACCTTCCAATAAATACTTTCGCTCTATGTAAACTGTGTTTGCTATTTTCTTGGATAGCTTAAATTTCTCTCTTAGCTCTTATTCAATCTACGTAATTTGATCGAATTAAATGTCAAAACAGTTTACAATCTGACCCATTAAAGCGTCATATTAGGCCCACGTGAGGAAAAATGGTTTCTGTTAGCCGTAATAGGATTACCGGGTTTTATTACTTGTTCCAGGAATATCGTTAGGAAGGCAATTTTGCTTTAGATATTAGCTATTATCGTGTATAGTAATGCCTTCTTGATATTCACGTATAACGACACAAAAATGAAAGTTCTGTTATCTCGACTGTAGCGACTTGATGTATTATGGCTTCATAAAGGAAGTTTGTGATACTGCGATTATAATTATGCGAAATGAAGGTGAAAGCGACCACAGCAGAGTGAGATGACGCGTTGGTTAACGCGTTCGGTCTGCGTTGTTGAAAAAGCAACTTTCGCAAACGCTGATTTTCGGATGGGTGGCTAAAAATGTATCATATACCTAGAGCTGCTCCGTGCTTCAAAAAGCATGTACAGCCGTTAGTCCCCGGCTGCTTAGCAGTCGTTAACAACCACCAACTGCACTGGGATCGCGTGGAGGGTTATGGCCCGTTCTTCATGTAGAGTTACCATCTATAGAGAATGCTCGTGGTCCAACAGTGAGAGCATAAACTGAGCTGGTGATGGTGATATTTGGCCCACGTGAGGAACAACGGTTTCAGTTAACTGTAATAGGATTACAGGGTCTTATTACAGGCAGGAATATCGTTAGGAAGGCAATTTTGCTTCAGATATTGGCTATTAGCGTGTATAATAATGCCATCTCGATATTCACGTATAACGACGAAAAAATGAAAGTTTTTTTAAAAATATTTTTTACAGGTAAGCTCAGTGCCTTGATCTCACCTGATGTTAAGTGATGATAAGGCCAATGATGGAAGCGCACTTCATCCGAAATGCTCACTACTGAGGCACTGGTTATCTTATCTCTAGCTGCCGGAACACAACAATATTACAAACATTGATGTTATGGCGACATATTTAGATAAGATTGTGGTAGCTAGCTAGGCGGACAAACAAGCTCTACCACCAACCAAACCAAGTACACAAACATGTACCCCCCGCTGGAAATCGAACCCGGGACCTCTGGGTCTAAGCCGGTGGTCTTAACCACTAGACCACAGAGGCGGTTAACGTTCTGGTATCTCGACTGTAGCAACTTGGTGATGGATTATATTGGACTATATTGGACTTGGTGATAGGCTTCTTAAAGAGAATTTGTGATACTGCGATTATAATTATGCGAAATGGAGGTGAATGCGAGCACAGCGGAATGCGATGGCGCATTGGTTAACGCGCTCAGTCTGCGATTGTTGAGGCTAAGTAACTTTCGCAAACGCTAATCTTCGGATGGGTGACATATAATTATGCGAAATGTATGTGAATGCGAGCACAGCGGAACGAGTTGGCGCCGCGGTTTGCGTTGTAATCTTGGAATTCAAGACACTTTAGCAGTGATGTATCATCGGATTGGTGACGAAATTGAAACATCTTGAGTTTTTCCATACTCCGGAAAGCACGTTAAGCCGTAGGTCATCACGTTGATGAATGATATCAAGTATCAAACGTCGAAACCCACAAACAGTATTGGGCCAGCGTTATGGGTTCTGGTTCGATCTCCTAAAATATGCTAACAAGAGCGAAGAAATGAAA
The DNA here is from genome assembly GCA_963082485.1 of Eudonia mercurella. Taxonomy (NCBI): domain Eukaryota; kingdom Metazoa; phylum Arthropoda; class Insecta; order Lepidoptera; family Crambidae; genus Eudonia; species Eudonia mercurella. The sequence goes on along the minus strand of OY720027.1, from coordinate 6,573,500 downwards.
TAAAATAATTAATTTACCTTCAATAATGTTAATTGTTGCAGGATAAACAAAGATCAAGCGTATTTTGTCAAGTGGTCGATATGCAAAAGGCTTAGCCTAGTAGGACGGCAAGCAAAATCTATCAATAGCCCATCGTTATTAAATAGAGTTACGTAATACACTCCCCTAGCTGTTCATCTAGTTATCACATCCCATGGAAGTGTTCTGCGCACCTAATTGAATTTGAACCTCGCTCTAACGAGGCAACCCCACTTATCGGGAACTTTCCCAGTTATTTTATATTGTAAATTAGCAACCTGTGTTGCTCGCAACGGAACGAGGTCAGCCCTGATCTCATTAACTTCTTAATTAAGAGGTGACGACACGGCCTGGTTACTAATTTTGGGGACTAACGAACTCGCGCATCTATTGATAGTCATCTCTCGGAGGGATTTCTGCTGATGAATACGCTAAAGCATTGACTGTACTATAGCAGGTGCGCAGGACTGTTATCAAAGGGTTAACCTTCTTTGTTCCTTGTCAACCCACACAGCTTCATATAATTTGATTGATATTCGTTCCAATAAGTGTCTATTTCCATTCATTGTTTGATATAGGTTCTTGTTTTTCTATCCGAACCATCTTTTTTAAAGTTAGTGAACACTTGCTCTATAGCAGATGAAAGCTGTTCCTGAGTCTGAAGAAAATCTTCCATGCGGGACATCTTGATAATGATGTTTAAAAAAGTAAATGATATGCCTTACTTGATTGATTGATACTGCTCTGATCGTGGTTACTCATGATGCCAAAAGTGTGTTTGACTTCCTCGTTGCTCCTGTCTTGATAATTTTTCCGATGACTTCAGCGTTGGTACACCTCACTTGTAACACAGAGTCACGTTTTTTGGGTCCACGTTTACACTTAGTCACTCGCGAGGGCCTTTTCGAAGGACCAAAAAAATGTACCTACGGGTAATGTACGATCTTTTGTGATAGTTGATATGAATGAAAGTCTTTGATAGAAAATTATACTGATAATAGGATACTGATATATAATTGATACTTATGATAAAATGATATGTGGTGAAAGAGTTCGCGTGGGATGAGTATAATAATCGATTACGAACTGAACTATAGATATTTAAATGACCTAAATTAATGAATGTGGCGTAAAAATGCTTATAAGACAAAAATGTACGCGCTTGCTCGTACACCATGAATGAGATAAGAATCGATGTTCAATTGTTCTAATTCTTAAAAAGTGAAACTGTTGAGTAAAGCTTGCTTTTGTTTTACCTTATATAAAATTTATAAATAGTATTAAGTAGTGTTCACTTCGTTGATATATTCGTACCTATATGTCAGATCGTACGGTTTGAAATCCCAGTCGTAAAAATTTGTTTTTAACACTTTTCAAAACTGTTATTTGTTTTTTTTGATTTTTTTAACTATCATGTTTTACAATATTAAAATTATTTTGCCTTTTTTTATAGTTTTGACGTCATAAGTGCTTGTAGAGAAAACAATTTGACTTTGACTTTGCTTCGACTTTGATGCTGTGTGTGCTCGTATGTCAAACCCTGGTCGGTATAATAGAAGAATGGGTGGGCGGTCCAGCGAGCCAATTAGTGAGGTGTGTCCAAATCCACTGGTATTCGTTCCGGTATTTTAATTTACTATGGCTGTGGGTTGTATGTGGGAGTCATTAGAGAGCTCTTGACAGACTACCGTATTGTTTTAATATAGAAGACAAAAGTGTTCCTTTTATCTCTTGGGGGTTAAAGTTACTCGCGTCGGTAGGTTTGCCCTTGAGACCCTACCCGTGACCCCTGGGTGGTGCTAAATGAGTGACACTGTCTGAGTGGTAGAGCCACGCCGCGTTGCAGCACGAAATGGGCCAGCTCGCCCGGCGTAATACCACCCTCTCACAGAATATCGGTTTGAAACAATGGCACTCGTTGCTGTTGTGTATCGTCTGGTGAGTGAAAGTACCGGAGGCCCATCTCTCACCCTTCCCCCCCTCCCAATTGATCTTGAAGAGGAAGTAAGCTTCCTCTTCAAGATCCAACTTCTTTCTAAAAGTCGGCAATGCATCTGCGATTACTTTGGTTTTGCGGGTGTGCTTGGGCGGCGGCGATTACTTCCATCAGGTGACCCGCCTGCTCGTTTGCCTCCTTTTAATGTATTAAAAAAAATCTTTCTTTATGTATCTTTTTTAAAACAATGTAAACAAATGAAAAGGAAAACGCAGTGTAGGCAGGCCTTCAATAAGACCGACTGACTATCAGGTTGGTCGCTGGTAGCCGCTGGGTGTGAGCAGCAAAAAAACGGTCATTGTGGAATTCCTTGGGGGACGCCTTTGTCTAGCAGTGGACGTCTCTTGGCTAAGATGACGATGATGATGATGATGATAAAAAATACTTCAACAAATTAATTGTACAATTCTGACGTTTTGCAGAACAGTGATAAAGTGTTTATCATTTTTATTGGTTTTTACTAAATAATAAGGCAGCGCTCGGCCTTTATCTCAATTGACGGTACAATACTATAAAGCTGAAGTAAAGAAAGAAAAGTAAAAGCACACATCACTTAGAATCCTCAACAACTAGTTATTTTCATTTTCATGTATTCTATTTAGGTATATATATATATATATATAAAATAATAATAATAATAGCGCGAGGAGGGTTATTTGATTGAGCCCACTGCTCGTTACTGCTTGTTAAAATTTATTTTTTTAATAAGCAAAATATAAAATATAATATATATATATATATATATATATATATATATATATATATATCTATAATATATTGATAGCTTTTTATATATATATATATATATAATATTTATTATATTAGGTAGGTTTAGGTAGGCACTTTTCTCTTATTACCTAATCCAGTTTATTATAAACAGGATAAATCAATAGGTAAAATAATGAAAGTATTATAATCCGTATAACGTGATTTATAATAAATAAATAAAGATAAATAAATAGAAATAAAATGCGAAATATTCGGCCAGTTCCACCATAAAGTTGCTAGTGACGTTTCACAGTAAAGTTTTGGTCCCAATGCAATGATTACAAGCGCGGGTGGCCCGCCGCGGCGCCGCGCCGTGTCCTCGTAATTGCTATGCGAATTTTGGGACAATACCTCGGTCCAATCAGTTATGGTAATGAACCAAGCGTATCGATACTCGTGCGGATTTTCGAGCGATGCTGCGACTAGTGTTGTGGCCCGTTTGCGTTCATTGTCAGTATTAGTTGTTGTCGCATAAATTCCGCGATACAACATTCGTGGAAGCGTTTGAATTAGTGACATAATATTGCCAAAATATTTTGTTTAATACAAAAGAAAGTTATTATTTTGTTCTTTACGCAAAAAGTTTTTAGTTTTTCCACACTTAATCGTTTAAGTGGTTGCGTACGTTAAAAGCGTGTGTACATTCATAAGGTAGTTTTTAGGGTTCCGTAGCCAAATAGCAAAAAAAGGAACCCTTATAGATTCGTCATGTCTGTCTGTCTGTCTGTCTGTCTGTCCGTCCGTATGTCACAGCCACTTTTTTCCGAAACTATAAGAACTATACTGTTGAAAGTTGGTAAGTAGATGTATTCTGTGAACCGCATTATGATATTCACACAAAAATAAAAAAATAAAAAATTTTGGGGGTTCCCCATACTTGGAACTGAAACTCAATTTTTTTTTTCATCAAACTCATACGTGTGGGGTATCTATGGATAGGTCTTCAAAAATAATATTGAGGTTTCTTATATAATTCTTTTCTAAACTGAATACTTTACGCGAGAGACACTTCCAAAGTGGTAAATTGTGTGTCCGCCCCCCCTGTGACTTCTAAAATAAGAGAATGATAAAACAAATATATGATGTACATTACCATGTAAACTTTCACCGAAAATTGGTTTGAACGAGATCTAGTAAGTAGTCTTTTTTTAATACGTCATAAAGTACGGAACCCTTCGTGCGCGAGTCCGACTCGAACTTGGCCGGTTTTTTTTTAAATATGTTCGTAACCCATACTTTGAGATATATGACATTGCACTCGACTGTACTGCCATCCAGCGACCTCAAGATACATGTCGCCTGCATACCAGACCAGGTACCTCAAACTGTCAAATTTGCCCAATAGACTTTAAACTTTATATATATGGACAATGGTTGAAAGTTTATTGAATAAATTAAACCATTTTATTATTGGCTGATGTGCAGGCGTTTGCGCATCTGCACTGTACAACGTACCAATTCATAAAGCAGTTGAACATTTGAATCGATGTCAAATTCACAGACAACAATGATTTTACAGGGCTAGAGTAAATTTGTACTATATAATCCGTCAACGTTAAAGTCCGTGTATTTTTTAACAGTTAAAACAATATTTGTTCAAATCTATTGCAAAACTAAACTTTTGGAGCCATACAATTTACGATACAATCCGAAATGCGATGTATAAACATTCGTTTTGATCCCAAGGGTGATACATAACTTCACTAAAAGTTGTCACACGATTCGTTAAGTCCGAGCTAATGAATATATTATTATTACATTGCATTCATCATAGTCAGCCTTCATAAGGAGCATAGTGGAAAAGGACTAATTTATATGGTTGTATATATGTATGTATGTATGTATGTATGTATGTATGTATGTATGTATGTATGTATGTATGTATGTGTGTATGTATGTATGTATGTATGTATGTGTGTATGTATGTATGTATGTATGTATGTATGTATGTATGTATGTATGTATGTATGTATGAATGAATGTATGTATGTATATATGCATGTATGTGTGTATATATGTGTATTTATGTTTATGTAATATATTATTACTGTACACTTTTTATCATCTTATTTAATATCAATCCTCTCCATCCCTAGTTTGCCTAGAAGATATCGCTTTTTTTTAGTTATAAGACAGCCCATTTACTTTTGTTTTCTTTGTTTAACATGTCTGTGTTTTTATGTGTACAATAAAGTATTTTATTATTCTAAACGAAAAAATAAGTCGATTATAGTAAGAACGTTTATTTTTGACAAACATAAGTAGGCAAATGTCTCCGCTCACCCTGACGTTAATTGGAAACAGAGTCCAGGTGCCAACACAACTAGTGAAGCCGGATCGTTAACAGTCTTTACAACATTTGCCGAAATATATCACACAACGAAACTATTTAAAGCCAAACAATTAACTTCAGCACAACAACGTCACAATCCGAAATGTGGCGTACAAACATCCGTTTTGATCCCAAGGGTGCCACATAACCTCACTAAAGTTATCACACGATTCGTTGAGTCCGCGCTAATGAAATTAACCCCCATACGGCCGGGAACGAAACACTGGTAATGAGATGTTTCCACTGTAACTACATACGTGTTAGTTGGGTCTGGGCCGTTACAGAACAAAAGGGCGGACTGATTCCGCCTTTGTAACTCTTGAGTTGCTCGGGATAGTTGTAATTACCGTTGGCGGACGAGCTAAATGGTTGAGAGATAATTCAATAAGGCTATTGATTAATTTTCTTGAATGCCAAAGTAACGTATTAAAACTTTTGCAACATAAATATTACATGGCGAACTTAATGCTTGAGGCATTCCCTACCAGTCAACCATAGGGTGGTGCAGAGATAACATTGGTACGTACAATTGAAATATATTATTATAAATAATTTAAATGTAAGTATATAATACATGCATAAATATTACATATACATAACGTATATGTATTGTTAATACGTAAACTAGGTACTATAAATAAACATACATTAAATACACAATTCTAATAGGACGTTATTGTGATGATTTTGCCATGATTCTATGAAACAAGAGTTCGCGGACTTTCTTTTTAAAAGTGTCACGACTCGTAGCCATCCTGATCTCAAGAGGCAGCGCGTTCCACAGGAGAATGGATTGAATGTGAAAGGAAGAATGAACCAAACCAGATGTATGAAAGGGACAGAGAAGGAGAAGATTATTTGAGTAACGTATAATGGATATGGTAATTTAATCCTTTAACTAGCAGTGGGTTGTGTATTGGCTGTGTATTCTGAACTTTATGAGACTGAGATAAGATTGAAAATCAATTAAATGTTGAAACATGTTGAAATATTGAAAAAATAAAAGGTAATTTTATTTTTTGTAAAACCACCGTTAACCTTTATTTTCATTTTTACCACAATTAGAAAAGAAAAAGATTAGAAATTAGATTAGTAACCCTTGGCTTTGACACCGTTAAACTAAACGTTAAGTCAAACCTCTGGGTCTGAGAACGGTCCCCTTACCACTAGACCACGGAGCCGGAGGCGGGTAAGCTTATAGTTCGCCCACGATTTCTTCCACATGGAATAGAAGTTCCAAAGGCGATAAAATAACACGTCATTGAACACGTAGGCAGAACGTGTTCGTATCATTTTCTAAAATAATAAAAGTACTACAAATCATCTAATGTAACCTTTTTTGTATTAAGTTATTCCTTAAAATTGATAATTCTTAAAAATAAAATTTATAATGTAATGTACCTATATCATATTTTATTTAATCTAAAAAATTCTTATATTCCTCGGTCAAAAGATCTTCGATAATCAACCGCGTGATTCCCTGGTGACTTGGACTCTTTGATTGATAAGTCATCCAGTCTTAATCTTTAATTTTATGAAATATTTCTTCAAAATGCAAAGAAATTTACGTTGTTTTGTAGTCAAACGACTTCTTAAAGCCTCAAGCCTAATAATTATTTATATTACATTGAAAATAATTTAAATGAAAACGAGTGGCTGCTCCAATGTGAATCAAAGGGAAAATTTAAATAAGAAGGAAACAACAAATGTCATAATAAGAATGGGAAGTAAAAAGAAGCATTATTTAATTGGGGTGGGAAACAAAAAAAAAACAAATATTGCCGTTAACGGTACAAATTCCCTTGAGCAGTAAGAAAAAGTAACGTGTGTAGGTAAGACGGATTTTCAGATTAATTAAACTTATTGTTATTTAGACGTGAGTTGTAATTTGCGGTAGTCCCATAAGACCAAAGTTTTTTTATCCTGGATATTTTTTTGCCGCGGCCCTTAAGGCGTTCCGGATAGACAGGCAACTTTGAGTTCCGTGTTACGGCAACAGGCTTCTCGCCTAGTTGCAAGTTGCCTGTTTCCGTATAACCAGAAGGAACTGCACAGACATAGCAACTCTAATTGCAAGTTTCGATGATTGTCAACAGTTTTCTAACAAGCTGCTAGTTTCCCTAACTGGCAAACACTGATTGTTTACTATAGATTTGAAGAGTTTATTTAGAAATACGGCAACCGTAAACTGTTTCTGCAAACTTCAAGGTAAACTTTAAAAAAGTAGATAGTAACTAAGTTGATAATTACTTCAATTAAAGTTTCAGCATTCTAAAATATATTCCTACTAAAACACATATAGTCCTTTTAACTGAGACGTGGATTAAAACAGAAGACCAAGCCCTCTCGCTGCAAATAAATAATTACACACGTTTATTATAACTTCAGGACTGACAAAACTGGCGGCGGTGTTTCCATCTTCGTGCATAATGACCTAAAACATACCTTAAGTGAAACGGCTTATGTCGGAGGAAATAATTACCTATGGATACGGCTTGAAAAATATGCACTTGAAATCGGAGTTGTATACAATCCAGGTGACAACAACTTTAACAGCTTTTTAGAAACCTACGACTCACAACTACAAAAAAGGAAAAGGGCCCTAGTCTTTGGAGATTTTAATATAGATTTGTTAATGAAAACCAGTAAAACAAAATCTTACAAACGAATTTTAAAGGAGCAGAGCTACAAACTGTTAAACAAAATTGACAAAACACACAGCACTCGTGAAACAGCCACAAGTAATTCAATAATAGACCACATAAGCACTAATTTAACAAGCAATAATTTCCACATGACAATAATAGATTCACCAATGACGGACCACAAACAGATGTATTTACAAATGAAAAAATTTAAACATATACCTCAACAACGAAGAATATACCAATCTACAAACTATCACAAATTGCATGAAACTCTAGCTGAAACTGATTTTATGAATTTATCACCTAACTTTGCAGCACTCGAAGGCCTCCTTAAATACCATATCAGCCGAAGCAAACAACAAAAGATCAAGATTCTTAATCTGCCTCAGAAAAACTGGATTAATAAAGATGTCATTTATGGATTAAACCAAAGAAACGAACTGTGGGTGAAATATAAAAACAACCCAAATAATAAGACTTTGGAAAATAGCTTTAAGCTTATGAGACAAACGGTCGCTGCTAATATTAAGAAAACCAAGGACGCATATTATTACAAGGAATTTATGAAAAATATAAAGAAACCAAAGAAAATTTGGAGTTTGTTAAATGATTTGGCTATAAATAAAGTTGGCAAGAGCTGTGTTCCCCCTAAGCTAATAGTGAAGTCTAAAAGTATAACAGATCCATCTGAAATATGTGAGACCTTCAACCAATTCTTTTCCACCATAGGAACATTGCTTGCTAGTCAAATACCCCCCAGGAGTGATTATTATATTAATTCCCATTCTGATAAACTAAATAAACTTTCCTATTTAGAACCATGCGACGTAGACGAAATAGACAAAATCATTAGTAAACTTGATCCTAACTGTAGTACTGGTATAGATGGCATTTCCACTAAAGATATAATATGTGTTAAAGACCTTATTTTAAATAACTTGACCGCATGTTTAAATAAACTATTAGAACAGGGTGTGTTCCCCGATACTTTAAAAATTGCAAAAGTCAGCCCCATCTTTAAATCAGGTTCAAAAACAGATCCTGGAAACTATAGGCCTATATCGGTATTGCCAGTGATATCTAAAGTACTGGAAAGAATACTATACAATCGTTTAGAGGGATACCTTGACTCTATTGATTTCTTATTTGAACGACAATACAACCCGTATTGTCGTTCAAATAAGGTCCAAATCAAATACTCTCTCAGCTACCATTGACTTAGTCACTAAAATCAAAACTAATATAGATAAAAAAAATATCGTTCTTGGAATCTTTATAGATCTAAAAAAGGCATTTGACACCGTAAGCCACTCCCTGCTATTAAAAAAACTTGAAAGTATTGGAATCACTGACAAAGCACTAAAAATGTTTAAATCTTACCTTGAAAATAGATTCCAAATCGTTAAAATAGATAAGTACCAGAGCAAACCTTTAACTATCACATGTGGCGTTCCTCAAGGATCCATATTAGGTCCATTGCTCTTTTTAATATATGTAAATAACATTAATGAGATCAACCTACATGGGGAGATAACTCTATATGCAGACGATACCTGTTTGTTTTACTTCGGTGCAAGTATCAGTAATATTATTACACAAGCACAGGCAGATATTGACAAAGTTTACGATTGGTTTCAATGTAACCTATTAACTATTAATATAGCCAAAACTTGTTATGTAGTTTTTAAGTCTAGACAAAAAAAAATCGTACCATTTACACCCCTGGCAATAAATAATGTACCTCTTTTAGAAAAAAAACATGAAAAATATCTTGGGTTGCACATTGACAGCCATTTGACGTGGAATGCGCAGATCGATCACATAAAGAGTAAGCTCTCTTCTCTCATGGGTACTTTAAGAGGTGTCGTTCGTGGCCTTCCGCGTCAAGTTCGCTTAACAGTCTACAACTCATTGGTCAAATCCCATCTCTTGTATCTGATCGAAATATGGGGCAACGCATCCAAAACTAAGTTAGCTCAGCTTCAAGTAGCTCAAAACAAAATAATAAAAATGTTATTTCACTATCCATATTTAACATGTACTGAAAAAATTTACAAACAGACAAATCTCATGAACATCAAACAATTATTTAATTATTCTACTTGCATCTTAGTTTATAAAATTGTTAACAAAATCATACATACCAATACTACATTTTCAAATATCAATCAAATACATAAGAGAAGCAAACGGAGACCTTATCATCTTGTTTTACCTAAGATACGGACCAACTATGGAAAGAAGACCATTACCTTTGAGGGAGCACAGCTCTTTAACAAACTTCCATCGAACATTAAGAGCGCGGATACTCTCGAAGCATTTAAGGCGAGATTATCCAGACATATTCTTTCGGACTATACCTTGCTACGGAACTGAATACACGAGGTGTCTGTGCACTCGGTGCTTATAAATTCTGAATAGGCTACTTTTAAATTTGTTTTTATAACTTTTTTTTTTTTTATATTTGTTTGAAATTGTAAGCTACTTCATTTATTTTGTTTTTATTTAGATTGCCACGATGCAAATTTGTACTTAAAAAAAATTGTTCTCGAGTAAGTGACATGTATGTCTTTTATGAGAATAAAGTTCTATAACCATAAGTTGCTCTGTCTGCGAAGCGCCTAAGTCGTTGCATTTTGAATATCCACATCACCAAGTATTATACAAATTAGACAATTTGTAAATTAATTACCTCCATTCGTAATCTTTTATTCATTCGCAAATGTTATTTATTGTACGCTTAAGATTTCATCGTTATGAGGAAATTAAAAACGTGACTGTTTGAAAATGATACCCAGTGCAGTGCTTACCTAGTGACGTTCCCTCTTATAATCAAACGTGAAATTTGTTTAATAAGTTGTGCTTATGTATTTTTTTTATTAAGGTGGAAGTACAGAGACAAGTCTGTTTACCAGAATTAACAAAATTCACTATTTTAGAACGACGTTTATTATGTATTTTAGTTTTTTTTTCCGGTTAGTATTTTTTTATTATTTTTTTATATATTTATATTATTTTTAAATGCGACTTTTTGCAATGAAGATAATTTAAATTTCATTGTACAAAGTTACTAACCTCTTTTTTAAATCTTACCTATGATTCAAAGTGATTATAATACATAATTAATATTTATAGGCAGTAGGGTAAGCTTAAGCTTAGGCTCGTAGGCTATTACAAAATGATTATGTAAACATTTTAATCTGGCTCTCGTTACTGAAGCTTCCAAACACAAATTAAGCTTTAAAGACAACAAAGAAAATAAATCAACAATAGTTCCCTCACCTTATTGAAATGTCCATCATCCCTAAACGCCATTTTGCACGGCCATTGTAAACATGTTTTTCGATCGGCCAAGGTGGGGTGAAATTAATTATGGATTGCCCCATCTCAGGCGGAGACTTCTTTTTGATCTGTCAGTGGGTAAAAAGGATCCATTAGCTGATTTCCTATTTGTCGGGTGCACGCTGCATAGAGAGGACAATGAAATAATTTGATGGAATGGCGCCAGCCGGAGTTATTAAGAGATTGAATGAATTATTTTTTGGAAATAACAATAAAATACTTACAATGTTTATTTTGTCCTCACGAAAACTTTACTTTGCGAAACTGCTGTATAGTTCTACGTCAATCCCTTATGCAATTTATTACCTACCGTTAGGATACTCAAATTGCACGCAACATATATTACCTAACTTACACTAGAAACTAAAGTCTGGACTTAACTAATTTTTTTTTTATAGATAGCTCGGCAAATGACTCCATCCCACCTGATGTTAAGTGGAAATGGAGTCCAGACGCGAAGATAACTGGTGCAGCGTGAAAATAAACGTAGCATCAGTCAAGCTCAGTCAGCCGGCCCACAAGATGCTTATTCACGCCTCTTTTGAAGGACCCTATATCATAGGACGGAGGGAAAACGTGTGCTGGTAGACTACTCTATCTTTTGGAGGTGCGACAAAGAAACAAGTCACCAAATTTCTTTGCGCGCGATGGGATATTTGAGTCAGTGAAGCAGTGATTCCGAAGAGCAGCGCGTGTACTCCTATAAAGGACAGGAGAAGGTGGGATGAGGTCAAAGAGCTCTTCAGAGCACCCTTCATGGTGTAAGCGGTAAAACACGCTGAGCGACGCAACATCTCTACGCAATTGTAGAGATTAGAGAGTTTTTGCGACTTCTTCATTGCAATCTAACTTTTAGGGATAATTTGTTCATATCAAATTAAAACAACTGACACAGGTACAGTGCTGTGTTACGCAGAATTTGTGCTAAAAAAAAGTCAGTTGAGCCAATCAGGTTTAGCCAATGTGAAGCGACTAAAACCTTACAATACATATACCCTTCTACCGCTCGGGGGAATTCTGAGTACTGTGGACATTCGCGGCCCGCGAATTATGAGGCGCTAAACCCTAGCTCTATATCATGAGAAGTTATTCGTGGGGAGTGTGGGTCGCGACACGGCTAGGACGGGTGGAGCTACCCGTGCAGCTGGCTCTTTCAAACCTTCTTGGAGGTCTGCCTGCACCGCGTCCTCCGGTGCACGGTCGCCGCTCGAGAACCGTTGCACCCCAGCGGCCATCAGCAGTTTAGCAATTCTTCGGGTAATGTCGGATCCTTGGGAAAGGCCTTCGTGTATTCGAGTATTACGAGTGAAGTGCGCTTTCATCGTTGACCTTATCATCACTTATCAAAAGATGAGATTAAGGCCAAGTACTTAAACGTAAGGAATAATAAATTAATGGGATGAACAAGAAACTAAGTAAAAGCTTTATCTTTCCTTCTTTTATCATCATCATCATCATCTCAGTCAAAATATGTCCATTGCTAGACAAAGGCCTCTCCCAAGGATCTCCACAACGACCGGTTTTGTGTTGCTCGCATCCAGCGGCTTCCCGCGACCTTCACCAGATCGTCGGTTCACCTTGTTGGAGGCCTGCCTACACTGCGCTTTCTGGTACGCGGTCACCACTCGAGGACTGTTCCGCCCCAGCGGCCATCAGTCCTGCGAGCAATGTGCCCTGCCCACTGGCACTTGAGCTTAGCAACTCTTCGGGCTATGTCGGTTTCTTCTTTATTATCGTTAATTATTTTTTGGCAATATCAGAAGGACAAAAATATTTGTTATCCTTCTAATTCTTTAACCTAAAAAAATATAAAATAAAATAAAATACTGCGTTCTGTCAAGTTGAGTAGGTATGGCGTCATTATTTTACGTTTAGCTTAGATTCTGTTTATTATTAGTAGTACGTGGTTGTCTTTGTATGTATTACATGAAATTAAATTATATCTACCTACGTATTTTTCTTGTATTATTTAAATAGTTAGGAGCACCCAACAATCCTTTGCTTGATGGAAAACAATAACAGTAAATTGTCACAATAACAAAATTTGGTGATTTAAGTTACTGTCATATTCTTTATGACTGTAAATCAATTGCACCTAAAACTGATGTTTTTCCTTGCAGGTGTCGATATATACCAATATGTACTGACAAAAATAATAATCGTCTAGAAAATTGTGTTACTTTAACATTTAAACGTTACAAATAAATAAATAAATAAAAAAAATATAAAAAAAATATTATTTCGGATAACTTGATCCATATCTGTTAGTAGTACAATACATAGAAAGTTGTTAGTAAACTAATTAATTTAAAACTTTATTTATAAGACTCTCCCATAAATGTGAGGAGAACCTCTCAGCTATAGTCATCAGGATGCTATTGGGACTGTCCCGCACTCTACGGATCAGGGATGCCGTCTTTTTGCGTAAAATGGCATTAAGGCCATCAGTGCGATAGTGTGCAAACATCCCCGATGCGCTACAGAAGCGAGGCAGCCCTAACATCATCCTAAAGATATTATTGTATTGGACGCGAAGGGCGTCCAGCGACCTTCTGGTGTGATTGACCCACAAACTTCCCGTGTAGCAACTTTGACAATAAGCTTTAAAAAGCGTTATTTTAACCTGCTCAGTGCACCGGGAGAATCTGCGAGTCAACATATTACCTCTGACCGCTAGCGCCCTCCGTTCCCTCTCAATTACGCAGATAACAAAATGAGATATAACTTAAACTTTCTTTCAAAGAAAAATACCACTTAGCACCAATCTAGAGCATTAGCGTCACTCTGACATAAAATATTAGCAAGTTGCGAGTCGGGAAGTATTCCCCGGATAGTTCTAGACAAGTTTTCGACGTGATTCTGCCTCGCTAGCTCGAGACAAAGAGCCGTGAGTTCGCTAAGAACCCGCCGAGAGCATTAAGCTGAAACCACAAAGTGTAGAAGTGTAGGAGCTAAAACACTAATAGTTGGTGATAACAAGAAGCTAAGTTCATTTTTAGGGTTCCGTAATAGACTAGGAGCTTTCTTAGTTTTGTCATGTTTCACTGTTTGTCCGTCTGTTTATCAAGAACAATGTTTAGGGTCACAATTAGACTACTTTAAAAAGGTTTTTCTTATGCCTTGATGACAAAAAAACTGACCGGATGACTGGCCGGTGACTAGCTGGGTCGCTTTCTACCTCTTTCATAAAAAATATTTTCGACTATACTTAGAAATATCCCAACAATAATCCTTACCTACAAAGTTCATAGGAGAAATGCTTCGAAATAATTCTTACTAATAACATGTTTGGTAGACTTACAGGATTATTAAAACTAATGTAAAACAAAGGACCGAAAGAAAACGAAGGAATACATAGTTACAGTTAGAATAACATTATCCCGGGTTTTATAAGAAAAAGATTTATCAAACTTATTAAAATCTTATATGCGGATTTTTTTCTCTATTTGAGACTACATACTGGTAGGACACAGAAGGAGATGGCGAAAAAACTATTGTCTTTTTACCGGGCTATCCGTGGTATAATCATGACTATATTTGAAAATGCTTCTGGGAATGAGCTTACTTAAATATTTTATTACTTTATTACTTTAACTCTTTAAAATTAGTGCGTTTGGCTCTTTACAAAGAATTGGCTTTTAGTATGTTTTCGTCTTGCAGTGTGGCAGCAATTTAATAAAAATATAAGATTAATCCCAGGCACATGGTTACCGCCTTTTGACGTATTAAAATTATTTAACTAGCTATATAGCTTTTCTAATAATATTTTTAAAACAATCACAGTGGTCTACGATGTGAAAAAAAATTGTAACATATGTCATGTTTACAAAGGGAGGACTGACAGGGCGTGTGTAAAAAAACACTTGGCAAGATTACTGAAGCGGCAGCGAAGCCCTTTGAGGACAGATAATAACGTTTCAGACGCAGCCTTCGCCAGCGGGCCTGTTCGGGATTTGATATTGTTGTTATTACAACACTGGTCGAAAAAATCCACCAATAGGATAACTCTATTTTACACCGCAACGAAAAGAAAGTAATTCTATTCGTTGTTGATATTTTGCTCGCATACCGCTAATCTACCCGCACATATCTGGTGGGAAAGCAGCCTTAAAAACCTTTGCTTAGGCGCAGCTCTTTAGTTTCGACATTGCCCATGAACTACCTACTTCGTATAACGCATAACGCGTTCAATGCCGTGTAATAAAATTTTGTGCCGCTCCATTAGAAGCTTGGAATTAAAGGTTAACTTACTTCCGAAATTAACTACACAAAGTGTTCCTAACAAAAAAGAATTGAAGCTGTTTATAAAAGACATTAAAGGACTCAGGCAAAGGAATACATTCACTCAGCCGCCGATTATACAATTTTACAAGCATAGAATTTTTCCGTTACGATTTAAATGTTTATTACCCATTAAATGAGTGATCGTCGATAACTCTCGTATGCGATAATAAGTCGAGCGACTTGCTTTTGCCTTCAAAGGGCTCGTTACACTAGGAGAGAACACGGGTAGTCCTTTGTTCTGACGGATTAACCTTATCAGAAGCCGGTTCGGTTCTATCGGTGCACCTTTGACCAGCTCCTCTATAGATCCCGATTCTAAGTTCAGCTTTAGCTACAGTGAAAGGGTAGTAGTAATAAGATTAAAAAGTCAGATTAAAGTTTTTGAGTACTTTGTTACTGTTAGTTTTTTTTATTACAGGGAAGCACTTTACCTTTCCTGGTAGTAAGTGATGGTAAGGCTGGAAGTGTACTTTGCTCGGAATCTTCAACTACTGAGGAAGTAGCTATCTTATCCCTAAAATATCGGAACACTACAATGCTTTAATGGTAGGGCTTGTTTGTCCGCCTGGCTAGTTACCACTATCTAATCTAAATATCATCATCATCAGTTCATTTTTATGTCCCCACTGCTGGGGCACGAACCTTCTCTATGGATGGATAGGGAGAACAGGCCATAACCCACCACGCGGACCCTGTGCCGATTGGTGGTTATTAACGACTCTAATGCAGCCGGGACCAACGGCTTTACGTGCCTTCCGAAACACGGAGGAGCTCAAGATGATTAATTTTTTGGTCACCCATCCGATGACCGGCCTTTGCGAAAGTTGCTTAACCTCAGCACTCGCAGACCGGGCGCGACCACTGCACCATCGAGCTCCTCAATCTATATGTCGGCATAATAATATCAATGTTTGTAGCATTGTTGCGTTCTATCTAGAGATAAGATAGTCAGTAGTAGAGGATACCAGATTAAGTGCGCTTTCACCTTTGACCTTAGATATTATCACTTAACATCAGGAGAGATAAAGGCCTAGTACATACCCGTACGAAGTAAAAATATGCTTGTAACATCATTGCTACGGTGACATACTTCGATAAGTTGTATTTGAAGATAGCGAACCAGATCCTATAGGCTAGCGTGGTGGGTAATGGTAACACACCTACCTACCACCTACCCACACCTACAACATTAGTTAATTAACACTTTATTTAAATGGCATCATCAGGCTTAGTTTAATTTAATACGATATCTTTTGTTTTCTTATTTCAGTGAAGCTTGCTGAGGTTTCCCTCTCCCTACTAGGAGACACTAGTCTTCACTTGCAGGCAACCCCTTCTTTCACTTTTCTTCCTCTGTAAAGATAGATGCTATAAGTTTTGCAACGTCTTTGAGAGCGAAGAGCCTGAAGTCTTCTGATTTCGAATAGGTCGATCCCAGGAGTCCCAGTAACTTAATACAATTATTATTACCTAAACATGTGATTAAAAACTTAATTAATAGTCTTAGGAAGTTTCTACATTCATTTGCATCTCCTCGCCTTGGGCGCAATGCTAGAGGTTTAATGACTATTCCTTTTACATTAAAAGAGCCTTCTTGCATATCAATACGAAACAGTGTGATAGTAATTTTCCGTGACACGACGCTAAATTCTCGTGCTCGCGCCGAACTCGCAAAATGTATCTACAACCAAACTAATGACGTCACGTATACACCGACCGATGTACAAAAGTTAAATTGAAACTGGTACGCAAACCGCACTAGCATGATTTATTAGCCGCATGCGAATACGTTGCGCCGCTCAAGCAGTGTTTATGTATGCATGTATACACTTATATATGTATACATGTAAGGGCTCCTTCTCGGGTAGTGACGCCTGTGGGAGCTTCAGCCGTATCGTTATCGCTGGAAGTTGCCTCGTAAATTCTCGGAAGTTTTACTCACCGTCTTTTCACTTAATAACCGCTTGATGCTCCTAATGAAATTAGACGTCGGTTTGACGCTTCGTCATTGCTGGTCTATTTCTGATGTTAGACTGGAATGGTTTGATCAAATTGATGTGAATTACATTCTTACGTTGAAATTAAACGATATGTTTTTACCTACCACCTGCCTGGAACCCGCATGCTGGCACAGGTTACATCCTAGTCCCTAAAACCAAATTGCAAAACCAAAGTATAGTACTTATAAATGTTTTTTGACTTTGCCGAATATGAACTCAATTCGGCAGTCATTTGTATGTTGTTTCCATGTAAAAATGGTTTTTAAAATACGAGCGATACTATATCTTATGTATTCGAAAATGTGCCTACGAGTATTCCCTGTCAACATAAACCTTGAGTTACTATGTTACAAATTTTCACTCGTGGTTTCCTCTAAGCTAAATCTGTTGACGTTAACAAAAGAATAGTGGAGATTTATAGCGAGCAAAATGCACGGAGTGTGTGTCGGTGCTCAATTAACGGCTGAAAGCCCTGAGCCGCAACGCAACGGATAAGCCTATCACGCGAGAGCCGCAGCTTCTATTTTAATTTTATTTTCATATTCTTTATAAAGATAGTAGTCGGTACTTCTCTTGAAGGTCTCTTTTTAAAATTTGAAATTAAAACTCATTAGACAGAAAACTACAAAGTTTTTTCTTGTTATTTGAATTAAAAATAAATAGGCACATATTTTGTATCATGTATAAGAAAGTGGAAAAAGAGAAGGGAGGTCTTTGTTCTACCGTGGCATAAAAAAAGGCTGATAACATTTACAAATAAAATATTATAAAATAAGAAATAATAGTAATAAGTATTATATTATTTTTATTGACACGCGGTAGCGTGTCAAGCCAAGTTCAAGCTAACAGAACTGGCGAGAAGCACCGTGTGTAATAATTACACGAATCATTTGGAGCCACTTTTGGCCCTTCTCATAACTCAAAAACTATTTCACTTAGATATGTCTTTGGCTCATATATTGAGACTTGCGAGATACATATGTGCTTCAAATTTCATAAACACACCTCCAACAGTTATTTAAATATTAACGTCCAAAAATCGTCATTTTTATCACTGACTGATCTACAGACTCAAAACTCTAACCCAGTTCCAGATGACCTAGAAAGTTCAAATGTGGCATCCAGATAGGTAGTTGGGCGAATACAAAGGAATAAATCAGAAACTAGTAAGTTTTTATCAATTTAGTATATTTATTAGGAACACCCTATAGATAGATGCCTGTAATGTAAGAATCAGCAATCAAAATCGATGTCAGCCGGTCTTTATGTGGATTTTAAGGTCTTCACGTGAATATATAACGAGTGGATTTTAAAAATTAAGGGTGGTATCACCCTTAATTTTTTTTAAATCCAAACATATCTATTTTATTACTTATTATAACTACTTATAGAGTATAAGCCAGACCTTAGGCTTCAATATATTATCCTAACTTGGCACCCATTTAGATCTCACTTCTTTTGTCATTGAAGTCAACAGCCAAGGCATATATCATAATATTGTACTTGGCTGTCATTTCATATTTATGTTTTTGATGTGATACTTTTATCTTTAGATTTTTTTCCCAAATTAGTGAAAAAGTCATATTCATAGATTTGAAAAAAGACAAAGTGTTGAAAAAAATCCAAGAGCGGGATTCGAACCCGCACCCCATGAGATGCCATTTTAAGTGTACTACCACGATAGCATAGTTAGTAGTGCACCTGCTCGTGGAATTTTTTAACACTCTTTTTTTCAGTTTGTAATTGGTTCGCAACAAAATTTGCGTTCAATTATAAGTTAATATTCATAATCATAGATGTTTGTACCAGTTTAACAACTCTAGACCCAGGTACGCACCGGCTGAAAGCCCAAAGCCGCATCTGAATTAAGCCCATTACGGGCGAGCCGCAACAATCGCCGTGTTTCCGGTATAATGCAACGCCGCGTCGTCGCTTGTTGGGCGGCGGCAAACATTACTGATATCGCCTATAAGGCCTTTGATTGCACATCCATACAGTATTTTACCTTATTCTACGTCTATATAAAATTTTATCACCTTGAAACTGAGGTATGTGGTTGTTTTGGTTCAAACTAACTTATTAGTGTTAAACTTACCTACAGTAATGGCCCCAGTGATCGATAGGACTGAACCAGTGATCGTAATTTTTTTTCTTTAATCATTAAAAGTGAGTGTCAGCAACTTCATTTCATTCTTTCAACTTTCAGCGTTTTAATTTTATTTATTTTTAATTTTTTAGTCTTTTATTTTATTTTGTACTCTTTTATTTGTATTGATTTCCATAATGTAAGTTATAGTGTATAATTTTAACAATTGAATTTAATTTTACGTGTTTTTTTCAATGATTTGATTTAATGTTTAAGCATGTTGTTTACACATATTTGTGGAGTTGCAGTCTATCTATTTAACTAAAACCATGTAACAGAGAAACCGGGGCAGGTCGCTAGTAAATAAATAAAACTGATTTTAGTCTTTAGTAACAATTAAATACAAACTACCTGCTTCCTAGCTAGAGTAGGGACTTATTGCTTAAAATTAAAAAGGCACTTATGCTTTTCACTTATAATAAAAAAGCAACTTTTTTTAATTGCTTTTTACTTACCAGCTTATAATATTTTAAGGGCAATTAATGGCTTAAAAAGTGAATTGCTGTTTGATGCGTAGACTTTTTTAGTAAGCAAAAAGTTTTTCGCAAGTAAAAAGCGTAAATACTTTAGAAATTTTAAGCAATGAACATTTAAAAAAAGTCTATTAATCATTGAACTTTCTTTGGTACTTTTCAGGCTTAGGTGGTCACTATGAGTGAAAAGTAAAAATCAAACGTTAAATCTGCGTAAAAAATAAGTGACTTACTTGCTTTTCTTTGAAAAGCTGCTTGCTTGCTTAATTGATTGCTTTTTGCTTTTTTATCCACCTC
Source organism: Eudonia mercurella (assembly GCA_963082485.1). Taxonomy (NCBI): domain Eukaryota; kingdom Metazoa; phylum Arthropoda; class Insecta; order Lepidoptera; family Crambidae; genus Eudonia; species Eudonia mercurella. The sequence goes on along the minus strand of OY720027.1, from coordinate 6,553,196 downwards.
TATTCCTAGCTGTCACCCAGCAGAATTTCAGAAAGTTTACGTATGGCCTCAGCCACAAGCACAAGCGGCTTGGTGGCGAACGGATTTCTAGTTCACTGCGCATTATACCATGACAGTCATAGTCAACGGACGTAGGAAGAACGCAATGAACTAGAAATCGCTTACCGCTTCGCAAGACGTCAGTGGTCCTACATAAATTGTCCCTCTCCCGAACAGCGCAGCTACCTTAAGAACAGTCACAGTTAAAAACATATGTTTCAATCCACAATGTAACATAATGTAATGTATGTACGCCAATTAAACAAGTGAATAAACAATGAGTGAACTGCCTGCGACCGGATAGGGCGGCAACAATCGCCAGTGTTGCCAACATAATGCAACACCGCCCATTGGCTTGTTGGTCGGTGGCAAACAAACAAGGCGCCATTGCAATAGATCTTTGTTGGCATATGTACATGGGAGTGCAAAGGGTTGAATTCACGTATTAATCTTACACATAATACTCTGCCTTATGACATAATTATAGCAAATGTTGTGTTCGTGTTTCACTAACTATAGGTCTTTGGGTATGTCGTACGAGTATGTTCTGGGTGAAGTGTGTTTTTTAATTAGAATATCATTAAAATATTTAAATAATGGTTGGTCAAAAAGCGCGGTTGCAAATTAAATTCTCAAATATGTATTTGCATAATTAAGTGTGACATATAGGTGTAATTTAATCAAAAATTAAAAATTCGAATCTTGGTCGTGGAAATTATTTCAAAACTTTTTAGACCGACTTACAATTTTCAAGTGCTTGTTTTATACGAAGTTAGTTAGTTTTGTTTAATCAATGTTTTTTTAATAACTACATTTTTGTTTAATAACTACATCTTAATTGAAGATTCTCTCGTATCCAATATTGTGAGCCCAAATCCCACCTGATGCGCTTCCATCTTTCGCCTTATATCCACTTTCCAGCAAGCGAGCTATATGCCAAACGCTTCCTCGTAAGTTCTGCTACCAGTCACACAGTTGACAACCGATCGTAGGAACGAACGAACGAACGGGGAAACACACTACTGCGTGTTGCCGAACGGCAAGCCACTAGAAAACCTCTCACGGTGTTTCGTTTCACACGGCTTGATAAACCCTATAAAGGTCCGGTAAAGCTGAAAATGCCGCCTGAGGCAATCCGATATTAAAATTGTCAGCCGTAAACTGCGTCCCACAACTCATTCGTGTTTAGCTTGCACTCGTATCTATCAGTTGCGATGCGCCGGCAACGCCATGACAAATTGCTCCAAGCGGCATGTCGTCCGTTAATTAGGGGTCGTAAATATACCAATTGCTGAATTGCATTTAGCATTTAGCGCCGGTCAGTAAGACCGCGATTGCAGTTGCCGTGGGAATTATTAAGCGCCACATAGTTTGTTATCTAAATTATACAACGTGTGACAGAAAGGTGTGATAAAAATGAAAAGATCCAAAGTGTATCCGATCTTGTATGCAGAGTTACTAAGACGTAATTATTAACTTTTAAATATTTATATTGCGACGTCACATCGAAATAAACAAGTCACAAACCTAGTGGTTTAGTAACCTCTGTTTACTTACATTTATCACTGCTGCTTGCTTATGCGCGCCTGACGCCTATGACTTCACTAATAGAAATACTTAATTTACATGCATGACAAACTAAAGTTTATAATTATGTGTTAGTAAAAACACATACAAGATCTAGATCGGAAACATTTTGGATCTTTTCAATTTTTATTTGGGGGGGGGGGGGGGGGGGGGCAAGTGTAGTGACTATGCATGCATGCAGAATGTATGTGCGTGTCACAATCACAACACAATATCAATCAGACAGATTTCTATACTTTGATATAGACACCGAATGAATCACCTATGTTTGATGTAGCTCCTTAAAAACAATAATAACATGTCAAAAAAAATAAATGCTAGTCGCTCGCAACCTCAGGTAGGCTACTCTTGACGCAAACTCAATCTCAATACAACTCCTGAGCGATTAATATGTATCGATATTGGGATAAGTTTCACAATTTCGGAACGCCCCATCTCGATAATAATTTGTTCACTCAATTTCCACGCAATTTCATTCCAATATGGCGCTATTATCGCTTTTAAGAGTGCCATTTGAATTTTTTAGATTTGGGATTGGAAATTGAGTATTGCAATCGTGTTTCAAGAGTCCCTACCGAAGATTACCGAATACAGCCGGTTAGATTCGGTAATCTTCGTCCGCCATCGTCGCGCGCGGTTTTTCGGCAATTGCACCGTGCATTTTGCCAGTGTCTACTGCGCGGTTTATTTAAAAGTTTGAGCGTAAGGCCCCGTTTACACTTTGATTAGTAATTAGGCGAGTTCATACATGTTCTGCGATTTGAAATCGTAATTCAAGCCCTACTATTTTAATTGTTAACTGCTACGAACTTTATAACAATATATTTTATATAATTATTCGGATCTACTCGCGATTCTTTTGTAAAGCGTTTGAAACCTTCTTAGGATCTACGGTCACGTAATATAATAATAACAATTGAAATAAATTCATGTAGATCAGTATTGTAACACCTGTATTTAACAAATTCACCCGTATACCCGTTCTTACCTAAATCAAACCTGAGATCACATCATCCTAAAAACAAAAGGTAAACTTTTGTCAGTTTATCAGCTAAACAAATCAAAACAAAAAGCATTGATGCACTGAAGGTTTACGTCCAGCGTTTATTGATCCGACGGGTGTGTACTAAATATAAAGTCCAATAAAAGTCCCCCTCGCGATAGGAAGTCCCGGATTTATTGGAGTTACCCCATGTAAATAAATAAAGCGGAAGAGCATGCATTTCTTATGAGAAGCTAGCCGCGATGCGAGCGGGTTATAAAAACTATTGATTTCACATTCATGTCAATGTTATAAGTATGTGATTATGATTGAAATGTTGGTTCAACGTTTTAGTATGATTACTACTTAACGAAACAATGGAAAATACTATTGAATTATTGCTAGTGTTGTACTGAAATCACTTAAAACAGCAGTCGTATAATTTATGACATTTCCTGAGGTTGTAATTTATAATAAAATCATTGTACATAAATTTCTACAAGCGGGATTTGAACCCGATAGTTGCTTATGATTGTCTTATTTATTCACATTATTATTCTGACTTAAATATACATTTCTCTGAAGTAAATATACATAAGTATAAATAGGTGTAAGTAATATATATATTATACGTAATAAAATTGCGTTTAATTGATGCATACTTTTTTCTGTCATAATTTTTAATTTTATATACATTCCGAGCTTGAACAAAGTTTGTCGTCTTTCAATCTACTTCTACTAAATTAGAAAAGCCATTTCCGATACTAATGTTCGACTGATGAATAATCCTAGCTGCGTAAAAATTCATTTCCATTCTCGACGGCAACTTGGTTCTCCTATTAATCACCTCACAAAAACCCACCTTACGGAGTCGACGTTTTAAAATCCTGAATGTCGCAGCACTGTTACGATTTATCTAAGTCGTAAGTTCAATCAGATTAAAGTACATTTAACTGTAGGTAAAAGTTCAATTTGGGGAAACCGGGAAAAGAAATATGGCGTCAGGTAGAGGGGATTCAATTCAATCAGCTCCCTTGGTACCTTTCGTTGATTTGATGAGATTGTTGGAAATCAGAATAGGTTGAGAAAAAAAACTTATGTATCGGTGGGATATGGTCTAATGGAGATTCCGTGTTGTTTGAGACGACGAAGTTTGTGTCCCTGTGAGTAGTTCGCCTCGGATTGTGTGAAAGAATTTAATGCGAAGTATTGGTTTCTATTTGGCGCATTGGAGATTTTTTGCTACGATTAATATGAGTTGACAGAGGACTGTATTCACAGTTCGATGTTTTATAGTGTTGTTTGTGTAGTTTTCAAATTTTAAACAGTCAAAGTTCAAGTGTTATGTGTAAAGTAACATTTTGAAGGAGATGACATCATTAAGCATCAGCCTAAAAAGTGCCACTGATGATAGGCTCAGGCCGGTAGCTGCTGCATCATCAGGCTCGTAGGTGTAATGCCACTCAGATACTAACCAGGCGATTCCGTCAAACCCCAACCGAACGTTAACGCCCGGACCCGACCAAGCGACTTAAAACTTAAATTTCGTCTATTTAGAGCCTACTTTTGTATGATGAAGTTTGGCTATAAACAAACTAGAGTAAATTTGCTACAGTCTAAACACCCAACAACTTTATTTTCTTTGCGTTTTCAATTTTTTTTTTCGCTATTTCGCGAATTATTCATCGGCGCAGGTGCAGTCATTAGTTTTGTTCGCGATTTGAGAGGTTAACATGATAGAAAAAATGAAGTTTTTTAAAATTAGTAGGTACCTACACGTTCTACCTACATACATTATTTTTTTTTTAAGTTCGGACAACTATTTTTTTTAAACAACAGAGTTATTGTATCGCTGAACAGCCGTACTGAAAAGATCAGACATCGAAAAGGCGGAACATTGCGGCCCGTCGATTTGTCAACATCATTGCGGTTTACCGACTGCCGCCCAAATAAATTGGATTGGGGCTTTAAGGCACTTACAGCGGAGCGAATGGCTTATTTAGTACTCTAAAATGATGTACAACGGCTGTGTTTATTATCTGGACAGTAGATTTAGATGAACGGGGCCCTGGGCAAGGCTAAGATTTGTCAGGTTGTCGCTGAAATTAGTTTGCATTTTGGAGATGACAAACATTGTACTCGTATAACTTTTTAAACTATCATGGTCACTAGCATTGGAATAAATATTATTAACGGGATTATTACCATGTTTTTTGTTGTGTACACACAAAAAACACAACAAAAAACATGGTATAATCCCGTTAATAATATTGTACTCGTAGTTCCATTCCATTGGCTCCATTGTATAATTAGCCTGCATTATTAAGGCATCATGTGCTTTTTGTTTAGAAATAAATAAAAAAAAATTTTTTACACAAAATTGTATGTCTAAAACTCTAAATAGAAGTTAAAACCACTTATGAAGTAATTTATAAAATTCATTTGGATTTTGAAAAAATATTTAAGTGTAAAATAAAAAAAATATTTAATATGAACAAATTATAAATAAGTTATATTATATTAATAAATAATTATAAATTTAATATATAAAAGCTCATAATAAATGTTTATATTTTAAAATTTTAACGGACATTATTTTGTGAAATTCCAAAACAAAACCAGTAAGTTTTTTTTTAAATTTGATAAACTGCAATAAATTAGAAAAAAGTGTCTGAGAATGTTGTTGCGTTGCAAGTCACCAACAATTTACTATAGGTACGAGTAATCTCTTATCTTTTACAATTAAGCTGGGCGAGGAGTCAAAACATCGCAAAATCATTGCGGGAACATCGTGTTCTGTTTATTAAGGTGCGGTTCGTCGTGGTACGTGGTCTTAATGTTTCAGGCGGGTTCCCATCTGCGTCGCATGATACATGCAGTTCCGAGGACACTTGTCGTGACTGGAAACCCCAAAATGGCATAGCATTGAGTATACAACATAGCTAAATTGAGTAAAAAAAGCTTTTTTTCGTAATTTTGATGTAATTACACAAAAACATTTTTTGTAAAATTATTGCAAAGTTTTCGTTTGAACTGCATAATACTAGATTAAGGATCCAGGAACTTTTTACCTGATCTTTGTCTGATTCTGATTGGTATCTACCTTACCGTAGTTTTTTCAAAGCTTGGTTTCCAAATAATTAAGCATTGTATTACAAAACTAATGTTTAAAAAAAATTCAAAAGTTGCAAGTTAAAATTACTAAGTAAGTTTAAACTTATTGTATTTTTTTTTTCATTTAGTTGATGGCTTCGTGCGATTAGCACATTTAGCCAGTGTCAAAGTATTTTTTCTTACAAGTAATACATAAATAAACAATATTTCATTTCTGTATGATGATGTTGAATGATAATAGAAATGAGAAATGAGAAATGATATACCCCCCACCCCCAACCCCTCGAATATCTCAGTAAAGATGTGGGGCTTTACTAAGTCCTCGGGCGGACTTCTTGAGAGAATTTGAAAAGTGACGTTGCACTGTTTTGTTTCATTTGCCAACACTCATGCACACACACGAACACTTAACGGTTAATAATCCACCATTATTTCACATTAATATTCGACATAACACAAACTTTAGAAAATAAAACTAAACCGCAAACATGACTCTTCATTTTCCGCCAAGAAGTCAACTTATTGTATTAATACAATAAATTTCAACCATAAATGTACACAGTGTCTACAATAAACTGCCTAAAGTTAAATTAACAAATCAATTAAACGTTTTGCTCCCGAAAATAGTCCAAGTTTTATATATATTTACAACACACGTTTTGATGACAGCCTTTTATTAGGCAACCCAAATAAAGTTAACCTTCTCAACTGGCGTTCTTCAGTCGCCACTGTGACGTAAAACCTTGAAGGGTCATGACGCGTTCCCACAGGTATAGTTGGCCGTCTCCGCCCGCCATATCGCCATAACTTCAGGGATGGGCAATTGTAGAGGTTTCATCGGCCCCGCGAGCCCGCCGCCCCTTATCTGGCACACTCACTACGTTGTACATTTTTAAATTAGTGGTAGAGTGTGTTTTGTTTTCGCATATTTTTTTGTTAATACTCGTAGTGTTCGAAACAAAGGAACGTATTTAAAAGGTGGGTAAAACAAGAAAGAAGCGTAAGATGTTTTTACAAATCGTTGCAGGTAGAAATGTGATTTTTTTAGTTACTTATAAGAACATAATAAATGTATATATTTTAACAAAATTATCAATAAAGTGTATTGTTTACCCTTTATCATGTGCTCGATACTCAATTCCTGTAATTTAATATAATAATGTGTGTGTAAGATTATGCCATTTCAGTACCACCAATTTTAGGTGAAAGTTGTTTAAATTCAGGAGTCGAAAACCCTTCAAGTAAATTTAATTGAATCCTGTGGAGTATCTTTGTACCTGTCCCGTATAATTAGTTAAAACATTGAGTGATATACGTTTTACGCTACGAATTTGTATACTGTTTTAAAAATACATACAGCATCCTTTTCAAGTCTTATTAGAACCCAATCAAACCGCATTAGGCCTGCGTAGTAGGTTCTGGCCCAATCTCCCTATATGCTTTTTCATGTGGAAAGGCCTAAGCTTAACCAGTGCGACGTTTATAGGTAGGTGATAATAAAGATTGTTATGTGTATGTATATAAAAGTAATAGCCTATATACCTACTGTCCCACTGTTGGGAAACGAGCGCTCGGCCCATCTTTGAGTGTCGTGGGGGTATTATGCTGAGACAGAGTTCTTGTTGGTCTCACACACTTCTTTTTTTTCTTTAGTTGTTCTTTTTTGTTAATTTTCTAACATTTTTTTTTTGTTATTCCTTAATATTTTTTTTAACTTGTTTTGTGCTGTGTTTTAAAAATAAATATTTTATTTATTAATAATAATTTATTAATATTCCTTTGTTGTATGTATGAGTGTCAATAAATGTTTTTCTTCTTCTCCAACGGTCGCCATTATAGAAAATCACTGTTACAATAGACAGGTATTAGTTTAATCACCACGCTTGCCAAATGCGGGCTGATGATCACACACCCGGGCAAATCCAAATCCAAATCCAAAACGCACTATATACCCGACTTGGGAATTTAACCTAGGACCTCTGGATATCTAGGCGGAATTGCCAATCGGCCACCGAGGCGTCCACTTCATTATTTCTTTGATAAAATCTACATAAAGGATGGATGATGGATGAAAGACAAAATTAAATAATGTAGATAGATACTTACCGACCGGCATGCTACAATATTCTTACAAGATCCAACCAATGTTCCTGATTATGTGTATGTGTGATTACGAGACCTTATTATACCGAAACACGATCTCATTAAAATTATTATCCTCCTTCGGGGAATACATACCTACTGCGTCTTCCAATTTACTTCCACAGATTAATCCATTTCCCAAATGAGTTATGTTCAAACTATTGTCTTGTGTGTAGAGCAAAAACATGTTTCAGGTAATAATACTGTATAGCTAGGGTGTGTGTTATTTATGTGACAGATTTTGGATAAACTGGCAAATTAGATAAAGTATTTACTGTCCCACTGCTGGGCAAAGGCCTCCATCATTGAAATCAAATCATCTGCTGCTGCTGCTGCAGCTGCATTTGATAGTTTGGCATAAATAATGTTGTTTTGTGGTTGCTGTATTCAATTTATAGCATTATTTTCAGACAGGTTTATACAGACAGATAACTTTATAAAAAAAAAACGTGATATAAGCTGTCAATGGAAGCGGATAATTTTGTGGGATGTCCGTCAACAGCATAACTTCCTTTTATACTCTTATTTCCATTTATGGTCAGATTTCTTAATCTAAAAAAAAACTACAGGGCATTATTGACACTTTTCCAAGTTTAAAAAAAAAACTATGTTTCCTTTATTGCAGCATTATTTTATAAAAATATGATATGCGATATAGAATAGATCAACACCGATATCACGGTTAAGTAAATAAGATGACCTAGTTTTAGTTTGAAACTTACAAATCAATATTCACTAAGAAGCCACTTCCTACTAGTTTGCATTTATTATGGTAAATCCATTAAAACTTTATACATCAAGTGCATGAGTTTCTAACAGTTCTGTGTTTGGTTTTCTCTCCACTAACCATCTTGTGTGATGAAGAGCAAGCGCTTAGCCCATAGAAATATATACCCATTATGATATTCAAGAAATATTTTGTGAAACAAAATTTCTTTTTCGGATCTACTCGCGTTGAAAAACAGTAAATTTTGAATAGAAACATTTTGATTTTGATTTTTGATTTTGATATTTTAAAGGTTATTCCATAGGTAAGGGGAAGAACTTGGCCATCATCTCATCTAATGTTGAGTTATGATAAAGCCGAAGGTGGAATCGCACTTCAACCTGTATCCTCAGCAAACAGTTATAAGATAAAACATATCTATCTATCTAGCTGCCGGAACACAACAATGCTACTAACATGATGTTATGGCGACATATTTAGATAAATCCGCCTTGATAGTTACCAAACTATCAAGAAAACGACTTAAAACAAGTACTACCACCAACCAAACCGAGTACACAAACATGTACCCGCCCTGGGAATTGGTTGTATAAACCACTAATCCATAGAGGCGGGCGGTTAAAAACGTTGATATTGTAAGGTGTTTCGTTTCATTAAGTGCTCAGTGTGGTCATCCTACCATTCAGAATTAGATAATATTACAGGTTGAAGTTTCACAACAAACCGGTGGATTTCGCGGCAGGCACCAACTCCACGGTAACTACCTCCATTGTTCCATCAATGAATAAATTTTGAGACCATTTCACCAGTTTCGAGTAATTGATGTGGTTAATTATCCTTCTTACATAATTGAGTTCGGAGATTTTGGCCGTTTGTTTGGTTCGACTTTGTGTTGTACATTGTTTAATTTCCGGGAAAAGTATCTTTTTGTCGTAATTGAGCGGTGTATAACCTTTTGATAATGGTTTTAAATATACGAGTATTGAAAGCCGTTTATATAATTATATTCGACTCACGTATTTATTTTAATAAATACAATTTTTTTGCGTCTTATAGTTTTATACTAGGTTATTTTCTATTAGTATTTATACTAGGTACAGTACCTAGTAGTACTACATAATTTAAGTTCTTTTCATTGCATATTTTTTCATTTAATTTTGTTACATTTTCATATATATATGTAATTAGTCATTCCACTTCCAAATGAATCCTTTTTTGGTAGGTACCTCTTGCAAATCCAGCTACTCTTAGGTGAGTGACAAATTGAAGTCGGTTTGATCTTTTTTTTTAACAGTACTCAAATAGACGGATTAAGTTAGCCTCTCAAGAAATAGCATTTACAATAATTGCTAAGCTAATGTTAATGTTAATTGTTAAGTTAATCTGTGTTACGCGTTGGCGTCGAGCAAGCCGCATTGTCTGACGTCATTCGAATAACAAAGAGTCACACCGAGTACTGTTATCTATTTATACACTTAGGGGCACATTTGACCGCCCACCCCGTTATTTTCATACAAACAGGCTCACTTTGAGACTCTACACATAAAAATGTCAATACATTTCTGCAAAGATCTGTGCTAATGTTTAGGTTCGACTGTCCAATTAGCACTTTGAACAGTTTAAAAAATTTCCTCCCGTTTCCAAACCTTCGTTTAAGCAAAGCATTACTTTATTGCCATATCACATTATATGGAATGTGTTGAAGCATTCATTGTTCTGCCTTTATGGACAAATGCAATGGTTTCGGTACTCTTTCAAAATGCTAATTGGGCAGTCGAACCTAAACATTAGCATACAGATCTTTGCAGAAATATGTTGACAGTTTTATACATAGAGTCGCAAAGTGAGCATGTTTGTATGAAAATAACGGGGTGGGCGGTTAGATGTGCCCCTGAGTATAGTTTTACATTATGATAAAAACTTTGTTGCCAACAGAAATAAAATGGGAAAAGTGTTTCTCGAACCCTTACGTTTTGACCTGACCCGATTTGTCAGAGTGTATTGACCTTTTGTAGCAGGTATTTCATATCTGCTTAATTATAGACAGTTACAGTGAACTATGTGGTGCCAAATACAAATAATTATATACAAAGCACAATATACTCACCTTCGTAATTATTATCATCATCAGCCTGAGTGACAGGCAAGCCGCTCTCAAGTCACTTATATTGCCCCGTATCGACTCTGGCCGTGTTCTAGAAACCACCATAACTCTAAACAAGCTAGGTGGACATAACAAGGTGCAATTGACCTGGGTTCAAGGCCACATGGGAATCCACGACAACAAGATGGCGGATGCTCTTGTCAGGGAGGGCTCGGAGACCCAGCTCATTAGTCCTGAGCCGTTCGTGGCACTTGCCCCAAGTATCATTAACAAGAAAAGATTAAAAAGATTACATCGAAAACTGGCACGGCATCGAATGGAAAGAGCAGCCGGGTATGAAACAATCTAAATCCTGCCTAGGCGAAAACGCTTTAGGACGGAGTAAGTTCATATGGGGAGGCAGTAGAATGCAGGCCCGATTTACCATCGGTGCCTTGACAGGGCACTATGCCACAAAACAAATGCTTCACAGAATGCATCTTTCAACAAAGAGTTTGTTTAGGGCATGTGGAGAGGAAACGGAGTTAATGCAGCATCTACTATGTGACTGAGATTCTCTGGCTAGGAAAAGAATGGGACTCCTGAGGTCGGCCTTTTTTATTTTATATTTTACGGGTAAGCACAGTGCCTTGATCTCAACTGATGTTAAGTGATGATAAGGCCAATGATGGAAGCGCACTTCACCCGGGATCCTCCTCAACTAGTGAGTCACTGACTTTCTTACTCTAGCTGCCGGAACACAACAATGCTACAAACATTGATGTTATGGCGACGTAGGTATTTAGATAAGATGGTGGTAGCTAGTCAGGCGGACTAACAAGCCCTACCACCAACTAAACCGAGTACACAAACATGTACCCCCCTCTGGGAATCGAACCCGGGATCTCTGGGTCTAAACTGGTGGTCTCAGCCACTAGACCACAGAGGCGGCCTATCCGAAACCGGAGGATTTCAAACTCGGACGTTGCCAAACTTATGGCATCTTTCTTCACAGAGGAAGAAGAGTGAAAGGATGGGGTTGCACAAATGATCCCGATAGGTCAAAGTGTTACTGAGAGAGGGAAACCTTAGCAAGCCCCTCTAAGATAAGATAAGATTATCATAATCATCATCATCATCATCATCTCAGCCAAAAGAAGGCCACTGCTGGACAAAGGCTCCCACGACCACGACCACCACGACCACGACCGGTTTTGTGCTGCTCACATCCAGCAGCTACCCGCGCCCGTCACTCGATCGCCGGTCCACCTTGTTAGAAACACATGTATCGGCTGCCAAGAAGGCAATGCCGACACAGCAGAGTGGGCAGATTGGGGAGGAATATGGAGCTGACTTACTTTGCGAGCTAACGTCGACGGCGTGGCCACGACACGACGGACGCAGAGATGGAACTGATGCTGGTAGAATTCGCTTATTTCTTCGCGCACACACATACACGAGCACACGCACTTTTGAGGGGGGTGTATCGGCCTGTAGGTAATTCACGAGTATTCAGTGCTGAACGCGACTTCACGGGCGGGCCGATCGGTGAGAACTCAATGATGGAATGAACGCTGCACGTGAACTATGCAGCGGAGTGAAGGTCGCGCGGTTCGTCAGCACACTCATTCGCTCCGCCGGCGCCGTCGGCTTGTGTTGGCGTATCTTTTATTTTAATGATACCGTCGCGTTTCTGGCGCGAACAACACAATATAATAATTATATTATATTTCAGCTAACAAGCAAGCTGACTTAAACCTTGTGCGAGAAACAGGGAAAACAAATGCGATTTTTATTAACCAAACAGCCAAGTACACCTAAAGCGACCCATTCAAATTTAGGGTTAATCCATTGATATTCTCAACGAGTTATTATAAGTTGGCTCCCTCATAAGCCACTCACATTAATGGATTACAAGTGAAAGCTTTCTCGCTCCTAAGGCGACCTGTAATCGGCTTTCTGACCCTTCCCGTTCGCGAATAGTTCCAGAAATATTCACTATGCGAAAGGATTCCCATTCAAAATTATGAATGGCAGGCTTAAGTGTCAATGATGCGGAGCAAAGGATTTTTATGGGTTCTTGGTTCAGATTTAACGCTCCTTTTAGTAAGCTTATTTATATTTTTTATTCGTAAAGTTACCTTCATATTGGAAATAGAAATGCTGTTATTGTGTCTCGCTTAGTATTGTGCAAAAAAGGTAAAAAACTGGATAACCTCAAATTAATCTTAAGTGTTGATAAAACCAAAGGTGGAAGCGCACTTCTTCCGGAATATCTTACTTAAGACTTACTTACTCTGATGGCTAAGCGACCCAAAGTGGATACTACTACGACACAAGAGGACGCCACTGCGCTCTGTCATGCGCAGCTTCTTCCAAATGTACGATTCCATGCATCCTCGTGTAGTGTGTGTACACCGTATTAAAACTCACGCATCAAACTCTCTATATTATTGTAACGTTAGTTATAAGAGATAAATCAATATAGACCTTTAAACCATTAAGTGCATTCTTATTTCGTTACGCCAAGCAACCATCTTTGCATGGTTTAAAGTTTTAAGTTTTAAGGTTTAAAGGTCTATATTGATATGTCTCTTATAACTAATGTTAACTAACTAATACATAAGTATTAGGGAATAAAACAATATTCAAACTATTGGTTGTTTCTACCATGTCTCTGCTATTGCATGCCATAAACATTTCACTATCCGCTAAAAAGCGTTCTACGTGAAAAATCTATCTTTGGCGAAAAAACCAAAAAAAACAGTCGAAAGAGTATGTGAAACGAATATTGATGTCAGCGTTATTCTAAGCACAAACGCAAATATTTGTATTCAGCCAGCGGCCTAGGGAATCAAAGCTTACAGGTAGTTGTGGAAAATGGGTTGTAAATAATAAAAAGGATTTAACGCCACGCGTAGAAACCTCCCGCCTTCTTTCGGTGGAGCGTGTGGGCTGCCGTAGGTACTGTTTGCACTTTATGTTTTCCTAGTACCTTTGTTGACGGAGTAGAGGATATTGTGGTTGCTTTTTATACATATTTCTGTATATTGTTGTCACGCGGCTTTTTTTGTAAGATTTTGGTTCTAGAAAAATCTTAGAACTTATGTTTTAGGAACACGCACGTCTAGTGTGGTAGGTTTTATAGAAGTTGGAGGATCAGGATGTATCGTGCGTATTGTTTATACAAGTCTATTTCGTACGAAAACGCATTCAAACTGCGACTCGCCTTATGTACTTACTTTTATGTACAGACGCCTGCATACCAACTATCCAAAACTGTCGAGTTTCTTCAACAAATGTTCAACCTTCATCATCAGCTCATTATGTCCCCACTGCTGGGCACGAGCCTTCCCTATGGATGGATAGGGAGAACGGGCCATAAACCACCACGCGGGCCCGTGCGGGTTGGTGGTTGTTAACCACTGCTAATGCAGCCGGGACCAATGGCTTAACGTGCCTTCCAAAGCACGGAAGAGCTCGAGATGATAAATTGATGACCGGCCTTTGCGAAAGTTGCTTAACCTCAGCACTCGCAGAACGGGCGCATTAACCACTGCGTCATCGAGCTCCTTCGTTCAACCTTAATTGACGGATATAAAGTTCAAAGTCTGATGAGGAAATTTGACAGTTGAGGAGCTGGCGAACAAAGCCGGATTAGACCGTTAAAAATAAATTTTACACACTGGCTAAAAATATATGTAATATCAATATATGTAGGTGATTAATAACATAACATACTATTCTGGTTTTGTTTGAAAAGTTTGAAAAATTCTTGGTTTTTTTGGGACATATCCGGTTGTGACTGCTAATGTGTGCCAAGTCCGGTTTTATTAGTTTCGGATAAATCCGGTTTTGAATAAAAATGTGTTGAAGCAATGAATTCTACTAAAGCACATGTCTGCTTCAGAATGAAAATAGAGGAAATTTTTAAAGTTTTTATGTTGGTTATCGGACTGATCCAGTTTCGTTTGAAAATGCACTTTTTAAAGCCTTTTTTGCCCACTTAGAGCCGGTTTTGATTGAAAATATTAACAGGGATCGACGCAACGGGGTCAAGACATCACGATTCGAAAAAAAAAAGCTTTTGAATTATAGTGGACTACTCCAGTTCTGTTTGCCAGCTCCTCAGTTTGTGATAGTCTGATGTGCAGACGTGTGTAGATATAACTACATAGAAGTTAAGTTAAACCTTTACCCCCTTACCAATAAACAGAGAATATGTTCCGAATAGTGATTCCGTGTTTTGTCTCTTTTACTCTAATTTGAAATACGTTTACATGACGGGAACAAAACACGGAATAACTATTCCGACCTTATTCTCTGTTTATTTGTAAGACCCTAAAGGTACAGCTACTCATAGCGTTGGTTTTTGAGTAAGAATATTGAAAATATTGCTCTTTAGTACCGTTTAGCAATGTAATATTTTTAATTCATTTCGTATCATCATCATTATCATCATCATCGGTTTCGTATGCTACTAACTAAACCAACCAACAATAATTTAAACTTTTGTGAACAAAAATCGAATATTTTGGTCTAGTTTTGTTTCGCGAATTTAATATAGAATGGAACTGTTTCGATATTACGGCGATTCTAACAATCTAAATCCTAGCACTTCTTGCAATCTATGTTGGTTCCCTGGCTGTATTAGCTACAGTCATATTGTTCTTTATAAGCAGCACTAAAATGATTTCACTAAAAAAAGTGCAACGCTGATTACTTACACCGTCTGTGTGACTGATTCCTGTAGTATATGTATTTGAGAAAAAAAAGTGAAAATAACCCCTTAAAAATCTGCTTCATTTTAAGGTTTCACAACCGTTGACTAACCTAGAACTAGTTAGTACCAATATCCTTCCCTGGAACACTTTTTACAGCAGCAAACTCCATTATTTGTCGGATTCAAGCTAATCTAGCCCTTATAGCGTAGACAACAGTAAAAGTAAACGAAACTAAGATGTTTTTGTGAAAGTTTGAAAATTTTAAAAACAAAGTTGGGAGCTTCGCCGGCGCGGGCGTAAAGCTGCAAGAAAACTTAAAAGCTGGTTAAACCCTGAAACATACAGTTCCGCGAAAGGTAACGTCAAACAACTCTATGCAGACATGTCTTTAAGCGTGATGTCATGTGGTAGGATTTGTTCTTAACCCACCCGTATGAGGACCACTCGTCTAAGCTGCCAAATAGCATTGTAACCATTACCATTAAAAAGTAACTATAGCGTCATGAAGATGCGCAAAACAAAAAAGGCAACCGTATCCTTTTGGCCAGAATCTTACCAGACAAAGTATAAACCAAACCTAAAGTGTCTTACAAATAAACAAAGAATAAACTTCGAATAGTTTTTCCACGTTTTATCTCTTTTACTCTACTTAGAAATGACATTTACATGACGGGAACAAAACACGGAATAACTATTCCGAGCTTTTTCTTAGCTAAGGCACAAAGTTTTTATTGTAAGATGGGCTTGCTCTTGGCCTCATTCGTATCCCTAGGACTAAGAAGAGGCCGACGATGGAACGAGCTTGCCCTGCTTAGCTATAGCAACAGCTTTAGCAATGTAAGCCTCATCCTAATAATGACTAATTCTGACAAGCTGGTAGAAACAGGTGCCCGTATATTTCATTTCTTAAGCCGACGTCAGACAACACCTTGGCAGCACTCCGACAAAATTGGAAGAGAAAATAAACAGAAAATTTCACGTACAAGATTACCTACGGAGTCGGATGCAAATGTGATTTCGCCAGGACGCTAGTTTCCGTGCGCCGCGCCGATTACCTCCATAAAATTGCATTTTAAGCCTTTGCACAGTCGGATTAAGTATTGTTTTAACGAATTAAAAGGTGTGATGATATTCCTTTTTGTTTATAGTATAGTAAAATAAATAGCCCATAACTGTCCCACTGCTGGACAAAGGCCTCCATCATTGAAATCAAGTCATCACTACAATTGATGGGTAATAGCTAAATCACCACGCTTGCCAAATGCGGGTTAGTGGATGGATCGCACAAACCCGGGCACAAAATCGAAAAATCTGGAACACACATCTGGATATCAATCAGGTCGAGCGCCATTTTACAAAGATTCTGTACCTACCATTAGGTACAAAATCTTTGTAAAATGGTTTTAAATTTAAAAAAAATCTTCAATGTACCTGTACTTGGTCACTTGACAAAGCTAACTCATTTTTAAGGACAACAATAATGTCAAGATTTTTTTATTTTGTTACTATATATACTAAAATACCTACTAAGCAATACCTATGTGTATTTAAAGTATGTACCTCCTAGAAATACAAAAAACAAAATCTATCTCGGCTAAGAATAAACTCAAATACGGAGTTAAATCAACAAATAGAATTCATGCTCGTTGCATTTTCACTTTTGCAACTATAATTTAATATTATTATCGTTAAAATTTTAATGAATCGTTTAATAAACCTTGTTTCCATGCCCGGTGGTGTACAAAAGATTAAAACTTTTTACAAAAATGCATTTCTACATAACTACAAAATCGATACTATAGCTTACAATTTCAGAATCCATGCTGACCCATTACATAGCTCTTACTGTATAATATAGTAGGTAGGTTACAAAGAAAATATATCACCTACATTGTAAATAAGCAAACATAAGGATATTACAAATGTGTAGACCATTTGAAAGAGTTCCGTCAACAGTTTGTTAACATCCATAACGCTGAATGGCTCACGTTGAATAAAACGCCTGGGCCTGGAAGCCTCAAGGCTCATGAAAACTACATCAAAAACTGGAACGAAGCAACAACTAAACCTTACCTGTCGTACATTGCGTAGCGCGTTAAGAATATCACTAAACTAACGCCAACCCGAAAAGGTAATGTATAGCGTATGTTTCGGAGTTACGGTTTTGACGCGACTCTCGAAGTGAGTGTTCAGGTCAGTCCGGGGATGATGGAGGCCCGTAATTCACTGGGTCCCATTTTCTCTGTGACAGATGACTAGTCGTATAGTATACTGCACCTAAAACATAAAAGAAAAGCAATTGGAGCTGGCACATACGCCATAATAAATATTCGGAAATAATCGAATTTATATAAAAAGTAAATAGTTATTTAATTTATTTTTTAATTTATAACTAATTCTGTCACTTTGTCTTGACTCTAGTTTTTTTTCTCGCTTTAAAGCAATAAGACCATGGACCGTAAAATTTCATTTTAGTTTTGTATTTTAATAATATATAAATAGTTGTAAGATTACTGTGTAATAGGAGAAAATAAATATTTTTATTATTTATTATTATTATTATTTTTATATTTTTTTCCAGAACTGCAATTAAGTACAACTATTTCCTCTGTGCGAATTATATTTCCATAAGATTTATGATTTCTAATTTAGTAAACAAGTGCATATTATCCTATAGTATATATATAATCTTATAATTATATATTAGATAAGATAAGATAAGAAATAACAGTATTAGTAAAAGAACTAAATTTTTATTCAAAAATAAATTTTGAAATCTACCAGAAAATGCCATATCCAAAATTGAAGTTGAACAAGCCGAAATATGTTTCGTCGTGGGACCATTTAAATGTAGGCCTCATTTGCTAAAATATCCCGGCCATCTGCGACCTCAAGACTATATTGTTTTGGTTCTAGCAATTTAAACGCCTATATAGTAGGCACGTACGTAGCTTAATGGCAACACAAATTCCTGTTTGCATGATTTTGATTATACTTCTGTGGGGATTTCCTACATGTCGCCGTAAGCTAAAATGTTCGAACGCTGTGAATGGTACACACGCCAGCAAATCAGAGTACCACAAACTGTCAAATTTCCTAAATAGACTTTAAACTTTATGAAAACGGCATACGGTTGAAAATTTATTGAAGAAATTAAACAGTTTTGGTTTTAGGTTAATGTGTAGACGTCTGTACAAATTCTAACGTAGTGTGCTGTACATTAGGTCGAATTGTGATACAACGAAACTTAATACAGTCGTAGCGATGTATAATTGAATGTTAAAGACCGAATAGTCACTAGGTAAAAGCTTCAACTGGTTTAAGATTTAAAGAAGGTATAGAGATGGCCAGGCATGTTCAACATTTTAGCTCTCGGCGATAACTACGAAACCCACTTCTGTAGTACATACCTGTTTCAATCAATAGTGTTTTTAAACTTAAGGTTACAACAGAAAACACAAGAATTGGGTTGGCCAGCACTATCTGTAGTGCGTCGGGAATATTTGCGGATTCGCTGGTCGACAGTTTCCCGGCTATTCTGCGTAAAATAGCGGGATCTCTTCGGCGTCGAGTCCGCGGCAGCCGTAATACTGTCCTCAAAAGCATCGCTGATAGTGGGGACTGTCCACTATTAGCGCATATGTGTAGCATAACCAATTCACATCCAGTTATTAAATTAAGTACTAACATAAGTTTTAAGCTCTTGTTGTACTAACCACTTATATGGATCTTTGTTATCTGAGAAATAAAAACAATTTATTTAATTTAACTATTTCGTACGTGTGGAGCGTTGAGATAAGCAGTACATGTTTCTGCATGGTTTTATAATGTTTTATTAAAATTTGTATAGTCTTGACCTTTCATGAGTAATATAAAATGTGACATTATTTTGGTGGCCTCCTATAACTTGTAACTGGGTTTTAGTGGCGATGCAATCTTATGGTTCCTCAAACTATAGTGTTAGAAGATTTTCTAGGGTCTTATATCACGCATAAAGCTTTTTGAGGTGTTTGAGTACTTGAGACGTATGTACACTCGATGTTAAAGACGAGTTACAATCTTCGTATGAAATAGCATGCGTTCTATCCAAACACTTGACTGTAATTAAACCATAGTCTTGTATTATCGTAAGTAGGTAGTTAGTCCGTTTATTATTAATACCCAGTTTTTGTACTAATATATTTATTATCTATAACCTACACTTGGTCGGTTTTCGAAAGCGACGTCCTATTCCTTTGTTCATACCGCAATGAAGTTAGATATCAAAATGCATTAATAATCCTATCAGCTATTCTCTCCCCGTCTACGTATAACGTAGTCTCAATGGTATCCTCGAAATTCACTATCTCATTTTATAATTTCATATTCATACTGGAAAATTGCGCAGTTCCGTGATGGCAGATGTTTTTGTCTGTAGCCGGTGTTGTAAGCGCGCTGCAGATAATGGCTACTTAAACAGAATGCTCATTGTTGCATTGACAATCCTCTCTATCTCTGAGCCTCACGCATAGGGTGGCCATGGTTGCAAATTAATTTGGGATACTCGAGAAAAGTTGTTTTGCTTGTCGACTTTACTCATTTGTTGTTCTCGTTCGATAACGTCATCCATCGCAGCTAAATCAGAACTTGTCTTAAGATTTTCAATATATTTAAAGCATATGAATAAAAAACGTATGTGTACGTATTGTTTAATTTTCTTGTTATGTAATTTAGCTTTGTGATGTTGATAATCCATATATTAATCATCATCATCATCAGCTCATTTTATGTCCCCACTGCTGGGGCACGAGCCTTCCCTATGGATGGATAGGGAGAACGGGCCGTAAACCACCACGCGGGCCCAGTGCGGATTGGTGGTTGTTAACGACTGCTAATGCAGCCGGGACCAACGGCTTACGTGCCTTCCGAAACACGGAGAAGCTCGAAATGATACATTTTTGGTCACCCATCCGATGACCGGCCTTTGCGAAAGTTGCTTAACTTCAGCACTCGCAAACCGGGCGCGTTAACCACTGCGCCATCATCATCATCTCATTTTATGTCCCCACTGCTGGGGCACGAGCCTTCCCTACGGATGGATAGGGAGAACGGGCCATAAACCACCACGCGGGCCCAGTGCGGATTGGTTATTGTTAACGACTGCTAATGCAGCCAGGACCAACGGCTTTACGTGCCTTCCGGAGCACGGAGGAGCTCGAGATGAAACATTTTTGGTCACTCATCCAATGACCGGTTTTTGCGAAAGTTGCTTAACCTCAGCACTCACAGACCGGGCGCGTTAACCTCTGCGCCATCGAGCTCCTTGATGATCATTTTAATGTAATTTAAAACTAGCCAAAGAAATGTGGGCAATAAAATCCAAAATAATTAGAAGATTAGGCAAATTTTATTACCAGTGCATAAGAATAGTGTGACTCGCTTTTTATTCTTGAACCATGGTGATCCCAGCACGCGGCTCCGATGCGAATTATCCAATAAACATAATGAAAATTTAAGCCCAGCGACGCTGACGATCTGGCGAGACGTCGCGTCGGCGTCGCGTCGTCTGCAGATAATCTGGCTGGAGCTGGCCGTAATAATGTCCACGAAAAATGCCGGATGCAATAAGCCGATTGACATCGATTAAACGAGTACACGTAAATTTATTATGAGCTCGTTATAAATGTGTTTACGATTGACGTTTGCTTGAATTTGAATTTTACGGGTTTATCCTGAAGCTTTACCTGCGTTATTTGGTCTGTCACAAAAGTCGGTGCAATAATTGATAATACCTATTTGTTGCTAGTTTCGCCGCTGACTTATCCGACAAGACGCGTCGTCTACAGGTAACAAACACCTGTATAAGTATTTATTAATAAATTTAACAAATTAATTCTTATATTGTTTTCCATAGTTTACGCGAACACTACACATTGAAATGAAACAAATTTTACTAGTATATCCTTGCGTATAGCTAGAGCGCGAGCGGCCCGATAGACATCGATTATTTAACTATATGGGTTAATGGTTTTTTATGAGTTAATAAATGCACTTTTTATTTTTTTTATCGAAAGCGTTAATTTTTTTATTTTTTGATGTTAAATATTACGTTTTTGAAATATAATTACGACACAACAATAATTGCACTACCAGTATTTGGGACTAGTTTCCGTCCGCGGTTTTAAATAATTCTTTATTGTACAAATAAACAACATGACAGGACAGGACAAATGTGAGCTTATCTCTAGAACAGATTTCTTTATCCTAGCTGTGGTATATACAAATATGCGGGACTAATAAGTTGTAATAATAATACTATACTAACATAAACATATTTAAACTAATGACCTAAGACATAATATTATTATCTAATTGAAAATAAAATATTACATTATAAATATATACATATATACATCTATATCTTATACTAATATTATAATTTTATTATTATTAGAATGCTACATTAGCGTTGAGTAACACAGGCTATATAAAAAAATATATACATATTATTTTAAATCTTAAAATGTTTAAAAATAAAAGTACACCCGTGCGAAGCCGGGGTATACTAGCGGCCCTAGTATTATAATAAAAACAAATTAGGTTACAACAGGTTGTCTCCGATTAGCCGTTAGACAGATAGTGCTTTTTGAGCTTGTGTTTGAAAAATTCTACCGATGAACTCTCACGAGTGCTGGCAGGCAGTCTATTCCACATTTTAGCGGTATATTACTTGTGAATGATTTTGATGATGGTTTTACCAACAACGCCATAACTATTTAGTCTGTCATAGAACGCGATACAAATATAATGACTACAATTTTAGATGCTATATGCGGCACTGACAATCCTGCGACATATCGCGTCGTCTGCAGGCAATCTGACTTGAGCCACTCTCAAAATGCCCATGGAATATGCTTGCAAGTTATGCTATGCCTACAATTAGTGCAGACACCACTGTTCATCGTTAATCGAACTCTGTTATTATACTCGATTTGGTTTGTGGAAAAGGTTGGTTATTTTTTTTATAGATACTAATATTTTATAAAAGTGTGGTGCCATTAC
Organism: Eudonia mercurella; assembly: GCA_963082485.1. Taxonomy (NCBI): domain Eukaryota; kingdom Metazoa; phylum Arthropoda; class Insecta; order Lepidoptera; family Crambidae; genus Eudonia; species Eudonia mercurella. The sequence continues at coordinate 6,530,757 of OY720027.1, read as the reverse complement.
ATTGTTAGTAGCATTGTTGCGTTATGACAGATTAGATATCTAATTTCTAAGTCAATTCGGGTAAAGTCCACTTTCGATAAGCGGTGACCGACTTTTAAGTCGGTAAAAACGGAATGTATGGAGTTCTATGTTGCAACGCACACGGCCTATAAAAAGCCAGTCACAAGTCAAAGTCAAGTCAAATATTTTTTATTCAAATAAACTTTAGAAAAGTGCTTTTGAATCGTCCAAACATTTTTTACCTGTAGCTGTGGAGAAGAATGGGCGCAAGAAACTCTACAGCTTTAATATAAGTAACGACATTTACAAAATTATATGCCGTTACCAAGTTATACAAGTTTAAAGTAAACAATATTTTAAATTAGAAATACCTGTTGGAGTGATTGGAGCCATTTAATCCCATGTTGTTTTGTCTTCAATGTAATCAGACACTTTATAATAAGCTTTTTTACAAAGCTTTTCTTTAACCTGTCATCTGCCGCAAGCACTGATCAGTGCCAAAAACAATTAAAATTCTATTGTGTCTGTATTCACGGTAGGTGACAGGTTAATGGTGATTTTATATTTATTAATATCAAGGTTTTGTATATTACTTGGAACTTTATTGTAAAAACGAACACACAGGCCTCTAAATGAATTACTTATTTACTTTGTGGAGCCTAGTATAAGGTACTGCTATTTTGTTTTTATTTCTAGTGTTTACATTGTGAATAACACTGTTTTTAGAAAAAGTTTCAATATTTTTATAAACATACATTAGGTTCTCGTAAAACCTCGGCGAAAAAATCGGTCCGATTATCGGTCTTACAACAAGTCGGTCCTGGGTGGGAGCCGTTATCGTCACTTACTAGGTAAGATAAAGGTCAATCGCATCCCATTGGGAAATTAAGAAAGAAATGTTAGAAGACCTTCGAAATCAGTATTGTAATTAATAAATCTGTATTGCTGTTGGTAAGGCACACCATTAAAAAAGTATAAAAAATCAAAACAAAATGAAATGAAAATGAATTGAAAATACACTTTATTGTATACCATATATACACAATACAAAAAGAGGACAATACAAAAATAAGTACAAATGGCGGCCTTATCGCTAAAAAGCAATCTCTTCCAGGCAACCATGTGTTGAACTGGACAAACTAGCTAAGAAATGGTCGGTTAATGGTATTTTCAAAATTATTTACAGACAATATAAATATACTTAATTATAATACATACATTGAATATACCTACATACATATCTTTCATCATATTTTGTGCTTATCCGGTATCTATGAGAATCGGCCAACATCTATTTTTCATCCCCCTAAATGTTAGGGGTAGTCCAACCCTAAATTTTTTTTTTATTTTTTATGGCAAAACAACGTTTGCCGGGTCATCCGGTATCTATGAGAATCGGCCAACATCTATTTTTCATCCCCCTAAATGTTAGGGGTAGTCCACCCCTAAATTTTTTTTTTATTTTTTATGGCAAAACAACGTTTGCCGGGTCATCCGGTATCTATGAGAATCGGCCAACATCTATTTTTCATCCCCCTAAATGTTAGGGGTAGTCCACCCCTAAATTTTTTTTAAATTTTTTATGGCAAAACGACGTTTGCCGGGTCAGCTAGTATTATTATATAAATTGAATACATACATAAATAAACTAAATACTCGTAAATGTGATATGGACAAAGTAGGTATGTACTTAATTATGCGACGACCTCCTTGGTCGAGTGGCTTGCACACCGGTTTTCATGGTGTCGCTATCTCTGAGGTCCCGGGTTCGATCCCCGGTCGGATCAATTTAGAAATACCTGTTTTTCTATATTGTTTCGGGTCTGGGTGTTTCCTATGTATAATAAGTATGTATTTAAGTATATTAAGTATGTTTATCCGTTGTCTAGTTAACCATATAACGAGTTTCTTTAGGAAGCTTTTCTTGGGGCTAGATAATTGGTGTGAGTGTGGGAAACATTTATTTTATTTATTTTTATTTAATTATAATAACATTATAGCGACAACGATAGATAGTGCTCCTTAACTTGTTGCAAACATGTCTGTATAAAAAAATATGTTCTCGCTACTGTCGATTGTTTTCGTTTGCAACGTTTAACGTTATAACGTTTCTAATGTTTTCCCTAAAACATCACATTTCCATACAATGTCGAAACAATAATCACTCAGAGAACTCATCAATCGCACACCGCAACCGCAAACGGGTTGATAACTCGAACGACGGGATTTTATTAAGCCGAAATTGATTACACAGAAATTAATTAAGGCTCCGTCTAACATACGACGTGACATGATTACCCTAATCCCGGAGACTCGTTAACGAATAAAACATTTACAAGGGCTGCAGGCACCGGCTATGAATATTAATACATTGCTTTCTCCACCTGAAAGTTTATTTCATTATGCCGAACGGAACGCGGTCGTTCGTGTACGTGAAACGGAACGCGCCGAAAGTTTTGCGTTGCGTAAATATTTGGATGTTCGGAATGAGAAGCGTAGTTCAACGTATTGTTGATTTGTACTGTAAAAATCTATATTGGGAAAAGTTAACTATTGGTTTTCATTACATTTGTTGGTAGGTAGGTGGTGAAATCTTCGAAAACTTCAATCCCGAGGTACAGGCAATCATTTTACGGAACTTACTACATTGTTGTTCTGGTGACAAACTTAGATAGGATACCACCAACTAAACTAAGCTAAGATAATAACTATAATATGCTAGAAATCCGAACCCTGGACCTCGGAGTCTGAGGCTGGTGACTTAAGCATTTAACCACCGACATGAGTAGTACCAGCCCCCCAACCGCGTAACACTCTCGCTTCCGATCGCTTTGAAGGCGAGGCTCTCGCCTCGCTTTCTAATATAATATCGAAATATAATATCGAATAATATCGAAAGCTATAGCCTATAGCTTTCGATATTGCTTTCATATTGCTTTCGAAATGACAAGATGACGCCTCCTCCTCGCCTTGCCTTCAAAGCGATCGAAAGCGAGAGAGTTAGGCGGTCGACCCCCTGTACGGTGTATGTGAAGGACTATAAAGCAACTTATTAGATATGTTTTTGATTAATACTGTAATAATGACTGATAAGCCGTTATTGAATAACTATTAAATCGCGATCTTCGAGAGCAAGTTCGATAGAATAGTGATTAGTATAGTATCGAGCAGAAAATAAAAAATATGTAAGAGGGTGGATTAGTTTTCTCTGTTCATATGAACATATATTATATATATAAATATATCCGTGATCATAGCGCTTGGAACTGTGCCGAAACATCGGATAGTGACACACAACAAATACATTGAGTTATCCGTGTTATCCCTCTAATGAATTATAACATTTCTAATGTAAGTAACCATAATAGTTTTGAAAGTTATAAGCAACCTACGCCGTAGGTACTGCTAGAGCAAAAGATACAATAAGTACTTTTCGCGTAAAACGGAACGCACCCGATGATAATAAAAAGACACATTAATTATGAGACGACCAACACCTCAGTCTCCCGTGACCACGCACCCTGCAAAGGGTTCGAAACGTCAGGATAAAACAAAAAACGTAAATGTCAACATAAACGCGAGTAGATCCGTAACAATTGTTGTCCCATTTCAATATAAACTGAGCTTTAAATATGAACCTTATAATATAAAGCAGTAGATTGCACGTAGTAATTATTTGCGGTGTAACTCCTCAGTGACCTAAATCAGTGCGAGCACGGACCCGTACGTAACGTTGTACAATTAAATTGGCCATAACCGTGTTTAGAGTTAACAATGTAGCAGTTCACAAGGTTGGTAATTTCTGGCACGTAAGTAGGTAGGTACCTAAACAGTTTTTTTTTGTTTTTAAGTTTATTAAAACGTTTGATAATAGCTCGTGTAACGCCTTATTCTATTAAACAATCATGTAAGCTTCGTCATACTTTACAATACTGCCAAAGGCCTGTTTCTTGCATTAAAGGGTTTGAAAACCCTGTAATATGGCATTTCCACATGGTTTGGTTTTTATCATCATTATTAACATCTTCATCGTCATCAGCCTTTAAACGTTTCTTAAGCCGTTTGGACGTTGGAAACAATCATGAAATGTCATGGCGTGGAAGCTATCATCTTCATCGTCATCAGCCATTAACGTTTCTTAAGCCTCCCCTTTTGAACGTTGGAATCAATCATGCAATGTCATGGCGTGGAAGCTATCATCTTCATCGTCATCAGCCATTAACGTTTCTTAGGCCTCCCCGTTTGAACGTTGGAATCAATCATGCAATGTCATGGCGTGGAAGCTATCATCTTCATCGTCATCAGCCATTGACATTTCTTAGACCTCCCCGTTTAAACGTTGGAATCCATCATGCAATGCCATGGCGTGGAAGCTATCATCTTCATCGTCATCAGCCTTTAAACGTTTCTTAAGCCTACCAGTTTGGTTGAAAACAATCATGCAATGTCATGACGTGGAAGCCTATATACCTCCTAGCCTATATATATGTCGGAGACGTGGCGCTAGCATCGCTTAGAAACGACAAGTATAGTCTATACTTAGTGTGGCTGCGCAGCCTATGCTCTATGGTACGCGAAACGTCAACGTCAGTTGGCGCGACAACGGACGGGACACATTTGAACGGGAGCGGTCGGAGAGTACGCACGCGTAGAACTCACTTCGTTTCTAAAATCCATTTGCATCGGGCAACTGTTTCTAAATTATTACATTGTGATATTAAAATAACATTAAAGTGACTGTAAGGAATACGACTGCGCTTTTATTTTGAAGATCCAAAATGAACAGTGTTATCGACGAATCAGAGTTTGCTCGACCGTCCTACCTACAAACCAACCTCGCCGCCGACATATACTTTATGATACTACCAAAGGCCTGTCTCCTGCATAGATGTATATGAAATCTTGTAACATTGCAGGGTCGCATGCTTTTGTTTTCTATCAACATCATCATTACCTTCAGCCCAAAAACGATCCACTGATGATCATTAAAAGTTTGCACCTCAACCTACTACCCTGGTTCTATGAGGATTGGTGGGGTTTAAAGGCTTTCATCGTGAAGTCCCAGGTGTTGGAATCCAATGACTCAATTGTATCTTCCGAAACACGGAAGAGTTGAAGATATTTTAATTTGGTCAACTAACTTTGCAGGACTGGGTCTCACTCACGCTATGATGGCTTGAAAATATCTAAAGGTTTCTTTTATAATTATTATTTTTCTATGTCCCTACTTACGAATAAATTAATGTCCTTACTTCAAACAGTAGTAGTAGTCACACATATTTTATAGTATATAACAAACGCTGTTAATTAAAAAAAATGCTAATCATCATTATCATCAGCCAAAAGACGTCCACTGCTAGACAAAGGCCTCCCCCAAGGATCTCCATAACGGCCGGTTTTGTGCTGCTCGCATAAACGGCTTCCCGCTAATGCTAATACTTATCCAGAAATAAGGTCAAATTAAAGTGTAAACGATGTTGGCATATAATAAAAACTTTTCCTTTATCACTGTAATATAATTCACTGTTATGTTCTTAGTAAACCTAACTTGGCTTTAACGTACTGCGATTCCTACAAGCCGACTTGTATCAGGAAACGTGAGCAATATCTCAAAGCTCGTCTGCCCGACGTTATCTCTGTACAAATGATTGTTGTTTTTGTTACCTGCAACAAAGGAAACTAACTTGATAAAATACTAGAGCAAGTATCATGACGAGTAAGTTCTTGTAATGCAAAGATATTAATTAAAAAAGAAACAGAGCTTCAGTATTACAATTTTTATATGTAGGTCTTTTTAGTTTAGTTGTAGTTTAGCTGTTGTACATGTTACTGAATTGATATGCTAAGTAATTTGTTGATTTAGTAATAATTGTGTTTTTTAGGGGGGCATATTTTGTTTATTGGAAATATAATATGTTACTAATTATGTACTTACGTGCAAAGGTTATGAATTACAACAAATATGTTACATGTTAATCCTTCTATTAATACAATTAATAAATCCATTTTGGATGTGTATCGCTTTAACTGATAGACAAATATTTGCTAAATTAAATTTTTCGGATGACCAGAGAGTATTAGAGACCAAAGAAAAATGAAAGAAAAAAGACATATAAGAAAAAAAATACAGAAAAACCTAACAGAACCGCAGTAAATACTTTAAATTATTCTCCACTACTGTTTCCACATTTTACATTTTACTTTCCACGTCGCTCGCCGTAGTTACCTTAACAATCAACTTTCTTCAGGAGACTTTAAGTAAGCAACAACAATGGCATTGCGAAAACTTGGGATTGCACTGTCTATAGTACACGAGGTCTATAGTGCGGCAAAGGAATACTCTTAGCGGTTCGTGGACAATGTGACTATTTTTAAAACTAATATTCATTCTTTGTAATAAAAAGTAGCAGTATTAAAACCTATGATGTATTTACATTTTTTTACAACAATATGACGGGAAAGCGAACGGCCTTCCTTCAACTGGGCCTCAAGTTATCCTATTCAATAACTTCTCAATCATCATTACCAGCTTATTTCATATTCTCACAGTTGAGGCACGAGCCTTACCTATGAATAGGAGAGATAAGATAGGGAGAACGGGCTATAAACCACCACGCCGGCACCGGCCTAGTGCGGATTGGTGGTTGTTAAAGAGAGCTAATGCAGTCGGGACCAACAGCTTCACATACCTTCCGAAGCACGTAAGCCGTTGCCTCAATATATTAGTGTAGTATTAACATTGAAGACTATAGAAGTCAAAAACAGATAACCGACGCACAATTTGTGAACGTTTAAAACAACAGAATTGAGGCTCTAAACCTTTTTGCTCTCAATGATAAATGTCAACCATATAACTAACTGTCGAAATACAACGATATTAATAACCAGTTGGGCTTACAAGTTCTACAAAACCACCAAGTCGAGTTCAATATATAACCTCTACTGGGAATCGAAACCAGGACCATTGGGTTTGAGAAACAGAGAAAAGAGATGATCAAATCATCATTGTAGAAAAAGTAAGTGCTAAAAATGTGGCTTTATAATTTCACAAATCAGTACGTGCCAACTACTGTACCAGCTACATACGAGATTTTCTAGAGTTTTGAAAGAAAATCTTGTTAGATACCCTAAAAACTTAAATATTATATTGTTGGTTTTTTGGATTTATATAGGATGTAAGATTTCTTTTTTATAGCAAGATATATGATATACTCAGCGCGCTATCGCCTACTATAGCATTAACTATTTCCTTCAGTTAACTAACCGTAAACTTTGCAATACAGGCTGTTATTTCTTTAGACTTCAAGTAAGCACCAACAATAAGGCTATAAAAACTTGAAATTACACTCTGTCTATTGTTAGCGTCTCCGCGGCTGGAGAGCTCTCGTGCTCTGCAGACAATATGCATATTCACCGTACTCACCCCTCGTACGTGAGTGCGTAGCTTTATGTGCTCGTGGTAGGGCTGCTACGGTAGGGTTGATACTGCAGTTATAAGTAAGTATGTCTTAAAACATTATTTTTTCAAACTGAAAGATAGATTATATTTAATTTTGTCGGGTGTCACAAGCGAGTTTCTCCCTCGTATCCTGCTCAACTTCAAAGAGTTCAATTGTAGACATGAAATGAAATTAAATGAAAATACACTTTATTGTACACCAAACAAAAGACATAAAGAGGACAATACAAGAAGAAGTACAAATGGCGGCCTTATCGCTAAAAAGCAATTTCTTCCAGGCACACAGGTGTTGAACTGGACAAAAAAGCTAAGAAATGCGCGGTCAATGGTATTGTCAGAAATATCAGTTGACCTTTATTTAGACACGATATAAATACACTTAATTCTCATATCTATAATTATCATATATCATAGTACTATCCCAGAATGGAGGTTGCTCACCAAAATCAGCATTCACCGAATACCTTCCACCTTGCAGTATACCCTGAACCCTGTCAAATTCTTGCATTTGGATGGGGTGTGCGAGAAAATCCCACAAAGCTCGCTGGTCGCTCCAGACCATCATGCAATTTTATGCATTTTTCGCAGAAAAAAAGGGCTGCTATAAAGTAGCAAATGCTTAGAAATTACTAAATACCTGATATTAATGTCTAGCTACGAAACACTACCGGCAGATAGTACGTGATTGCTTGCAAGAAGTCATGGTTCAATTTTCATAGCCACGTTAGACTGCTGACGTAACCGTGATCGCCCTACACACCGGAAAACGCCTGGCGGCCATTTTGAATACGAACACGCCAAGAACAAACTCGTAAAGCGTGAGTTGTTAAAAAATTAATTAATTAATTAACTTTTTTTATTTTTTTTTTATTTTTATTATTTGGTTCACACCTTAGAACATACACATACATAGGTATTTTATTAAAGCTTCGATTAAACATTTAAGTGTAGTTCCTAATATTAGTGAACACAACATGCAATACGAAATAACGTTTAAACAGTAAAAACAAAAAACAAAAACAAAAATATATGCATAAATAAACTCTAAACAAACCAACTTGTTCACAAACCGTCAAGTGCTTTATATAAATTATTCCTTGCCGAGGCTAGAGAACCAGAGAATATATCAAATTTTAATTTGATTCCGTTGCAATAAGAGAAGGAACTTTCCTTATATCATGAGCTAAGTCTTTGAACTTTGCTAATATTACATACGTCATTATTTATTATAAGCAGTTGACAACCCTAGGTCAGGTACCGGGAGGACGACGTCTAATACGGAGGAAATATTATTTTTAGATCATATCTTCAGATTTGCTATGGTAGGATATTTCATTGCTCTTTAACATAAGCTTGTTTGTGGTCGTTACGTTGGTTGTTATATGCAATAAGGTAGCAGATAAAGATTCTTTGTGATTGTATTAAATAATTATCCGTCTATGTATCTAGCACTATATTTTGTAATGTATCTAACTAAAGTAATTGAGCTCGAGAATCGAATAAGGGTGAATACTGTCGACTTTTTTATTATCCAAGTTTTGGTGCATCAAGTGAACAAACCCCGTTCTATGTCACTCGACATATTTGTAATAGATAATTCCATATATACTTATTTCACTTTAATAAGTTTATAAATTATATATAAAAAGTTCGATCGCTGCCACTTTACCACGAGGTAGTTATACTACTGCTAACAAAATATGTTAACTAACTACACCTTTATAACACAAATAAGTCCTACTCTATGAAACAAATAAATAAACAAATAAATAAATAAATATCGTTCCGTCACTACAGCGGCGTTGCAACTCGGTCGAAACAGCGAATACCTAAAAACGTATACCCAGGATACCTCAAAGGAGTTTCTATTAAAGCCTGATTAAACGCTTTCCCTCTTTGCACGTTTACTCAACCTGGTATGTGAGATAAACACAATAAAAATTTTTAGAGTCGACTGTACGCCATATTGCTGTTACACCAAGGCTGTAATAACAGCTCCTCATAAAGATCTGGGCCCTACACCCATCCACTTAAACGGCATTTATATTCATATCACCATGTATTTACATTCCATGCCAGAAGTAATGTTGCAGGGAAAAGGTTGGGCTCGATTTCTAAAGACCTCTCCGTTACGGTTTTTCGGAAATAAAAAAACCTTTTGGGGCAACGGTGTACCCTCGATACGTATGCCTTGAAGGATGCTAATCAGATTTTGGAGGATAAGCTGTACGATAAATAAGTTTTGTTTTGCTCATATACTCGTATAGAATATCTTTGATAAGTATACTGTTTTACTTGAATCAGTGCAGAAACGATTTCTTTGAAGTACTTGTGTACTATAAATGTTTTCCTAGTAATTTAAATGAAACAACTTTTACGAATCTACTCGCGTTTATTTGACACATTACTTTTAATGTTTATCCTGACGTTGCAGGGCCCGTGGTCACAGGGAGACTGAGGTGTTGGTCGTCTCATAATTAGTTAGTAGCTTGTATACCCTCATTTAAATTTAATCAGGTGCGTTCTGTTTTACGCAGAAAGAGCTTACAGTATCTTTTGGTCTGGCAGTGTGGTGTTGGTGCTGGGATTTAATCTTTTGTATTATGGGATCCCAGGCTGGTGGTAGATTCCAACCATCTTCTCTATTAAAATTAGGATGTTTTTTTAATTTCAATAGCCTCGCGTATCATCCTAGGGATGAATCGTTGTTCCCTAGCGCTAGTTTATCAAATCTGATGTGATATCATTAAAAAATAATATGTAAAATAAACGCGAGTAGATCCGTAAAAGTTATTTCATTTTAATGTGTAGTGTTCGCGTAAACTTTAGAAAACAATATGTTTTCCTAGTAAGTTGTCGTATAACTTGTTAATAGCTAAGTATAATCTACTAATACTAAAATCAAGACGTTGTTAACTCGAGACAATGTTTTTATATGATTTGTGTCATTGCAAATATGATCGTATTCAACTCCATAATCAAATATTTTATAAAGTACCTCACACAACACATAGTCGTAATTCAGCACGCTTATTTGATACATACATCCTTTTATCGCACTAATGCTGGCAAAAGATCTCCATTAAATTGAATTTTTAACACATTTAACCTTTACTTAAGTGACATAAACATGTTTGCTACACGAATTAGTATATTTAAAAATACCTTACACAAGTACTTACTGCAATCTGATTAATATATATTTTTTTCTAATAAGCAATATTATTTACAAACATAAACTTATACACTATAATTTTTTACATAATAAGTCTAGTTAATATGTGGTTAATGTTGTTGGTGACACAATTACCAATGCTTATTACTAACCCCCTTATACATAAAAACTATTTAAGCATTGTTTAGTTAAATATTGTTTTGTCAACGTCACACAAACGTCATTTTGAATTTGAGAAAAAGAGACAAAACAATGATTAAGAAAATTTTGCATTTTTTTTATTAGACTAATTTCTCATTGTAAGCAAATATTGTATTCTGCTTTGAGAAATAAATATCTTAAACTAAAACTGTGTACTTAACGTATTTGTAAATGGGAAATAAACATTTATTAGTCTATTCGAATTTCAGGACCCGATTGTGTTCATTGCTTGGGTACAAATGATCATTAAAATGTTTAATTCTAATTTTAATGATATAATTGCAATCCAAGGGTCTAAAAAGGTATTTTCTCAATAGTACATGTAGAGATTGGGCTTTAATCCGTCGTCTGCTGTGAATACAGACACAATAGAATTTTAATTGTTTAGGGCACTGATCAGTGCTCGCCTCATATGAGCGGTACCTCGTTTCGTGAACTTTTATAACGGATAATCGCTGTCATAAGGTAAAAAATACGTACGGCCCAACGGCTAACTAAGCTCGAGTATTTTAATGTTGGTCACCCATCTAATTCTACACCATCGAACCCCTTATAAACCTAATTTTCCTGAATAGTTTAGTACTGTATTGCGTAAGTTCAATATCTTGGTAATTTGAACAGAAAACCTATATTGTCTTCCTGAATATAAATTCTATTGAACTCCGAGACAATTTCATATTCAATAAACAAATGCTGAAGCTTCCCTTAGATATAATGCTGGCAAAATCAATTGATACAGCTATAAAATCGTTGGTTTCCCAAGAATAGAGCGGCTTTCGAGATATAGACACGAGAAATGTGAATTTTGCAACAAGAATTTAATATTGGAGGTATGAAACGCTTCAAATATTTATATAGGAATGTTATTACACTGAATAACTCGCCGAAACTGCGAGAGAGATATTTTTGTTGTAGCAAAAAAACAAAACTATGAATAGATTAAAAATACCCGAAAAAAGCGTCGAGAACGAATAACCGTCCCTCGGTTATTTAAAAAATGACAATGATTCTTTATAGACAATAGAAAAAATAACAGTATTTGTTTCTAAAAAAAGATCTTTTTCTCAAATCACATCAATCAACTAATGGGTACGTCATTGTCTTTCTGTATTTCAACAACACTTCTTCATAAAATTTGTTTCCTAAAAAAAATTGTGCTCCAATCCCCATAGTTCCAATAAACTATTAACCTATGGGGTCACTAACTTAAGGGATAATATATGCCTAAGCATGTAACGCACGACTACATGACTAGGCAAGCTCTCTATGAGGTATGTTATCTAAACTATTATAATAATAGCGTTAAAATTATCTTTTCTGAAAAAAAATATTTCTTTTTTCTTTCTTTTTTTTATGTCAAAAGGAGGCAGGATCACCTGATGGAAAGTAATCACCGTCACCTATGGACACCTGCAAAACCAAAGTAATCGCAGATGCGTTGCCGGCTTTGAGGAAGGAGTTGAATCTTGAGGAGGGAGTAGGAATTGGGAGGGGGGAGGGGTGAGCAATGGGTTTCTGGTACTTTCACTCACCGGACGAAACACAACAGCATCGAGTGCCATTGTTTCACGCCGATATTCTGTGTGAGAGTGTGGTATTACGCCGGGCGAGCCGTGCTGCAACGCAGCGTGGCTGTAGAGCCACGCTGCGTTGCAGCACAAATGTGTTGCGTTGCAACACATGCGTTGCAGCACAAATGTGTTGGGTTGCAACACATGCGTTGCAAGATTTTATATTCGATATCAGCATCATCATCAACTTTCTCATATGAACAATAGCAATTGGGAAGATAGTAGATAGATAGTATAACCCAATACTACTTGGGCTCAGTACACGTTAGCTAGTTGTAAAATCACAAAGTTTGATGTTCAAATTCAGCAAAGAGCATCAGACTCGCTTTAATACAACACTAACAATACTTTCGGTCTCGCCGGGCATGTAGTGGCAGTACCATACCATTAGCGAAACGAGACCTCATTCTGAGGATAGACTTCGTTGGATGCCGGCAGTCAACCGAAACGCAAAGCACAAATGATTATGGGAAGGACAAACTGTCCATTCGGCAGATTTAAAGTAATTTTAAACGGAAATGTTTGTTGTAAAAGAGGTTACCATTTTGCGAGCATACATTTCTTTGCTCCCTCGCATTTAGTTTCATCACACACGTATTATGTACTCTGTCCCATTCTGAAAGGCTTAACTTGTGTTTCGCGACGTGTACGACCGGTCGTACGTAAGGTGGCGCGCTAATTATACCTACGGCGCGAGACGGGTTAATTATAAATCACGAAGGTCACCCATCACCCTTACCATTGATAATACTAAGCTTTCTATTTTATTTTACACTTGCTGACCTCAGCTTTGATAGTTTCTATGGCAACAAAACAAACAAATCGTTAAATACTTTACGCGTGAAAGCGTATCAAACAAACACAGAAAATCACTTCTTTTTTAATAATAATGTCTAAATATGTCTTTGATTATACTCTCGATAATAAGTGAGCAAAATTTCATGATAATCGGTTGAATAGTTTACGTGTGAAAGCGTAACAAACAACAAAAAAACAAAAAAATCGCATTAATAATATTAGTTATAGGATTGAGTGTATTTTGTATGAAATGTGTACTGGTGTATGAAACACTCCAAATCCTTCCTAGGCGAAAACGCCTTAGGACGGAGTAAGTTCATATGCGGAGGCAGTAGGAGGCAGGCCCGATTAACCATCGGTGCCTTGACAGGGCACTATGCCACAAAACAAATGCTTCACAGAATGCATCTATCAACAAATAGTTTGTGTAGGGCATGTGGAGAGGAAACGGGGTCAATGCAGCACCTTCTGTGTGACTGCGACTCTCTGGCTAGGACAAGAATGGGACTCCTGGGGTCGGCCTATCCGAAACCGGAGGACTTCAGGCTCTTCGCTCTTAAAGACGTTGCCAAACTTATGGTATCTATCTTTACAGAGGAAGAAGAGTGAAAGGATGGAATTGCACAAAAGATCCCGATGGGTCGAAGTGTTACTGCGAGAGGGAAACCAGGCCCCACTAAGATAAGATAAGATAAGAGTGTATTTTACCGATCGTTGTGACGATTCCTAAGGAAGGCCTTTTCTAGCAGTGGACGTCTTTTGGCTGAGATGATAATGATGATGTACTATTAGGTGAGATGAAGGCCATTTCACCTAATAGTAGGTAATAAGTGACGATAATGGAGAAATGAAATGAAAATGCAGCCGGAATCCTCAAACAGAAATAAAATTTTACTTCGTCTGACTCATCATCTCATACGAGTATTAGTGTTCTCATTACATCCAAAACAAAAGATGACTTGCTTCAGGTTACCTTGTCCACTTTTCTCGCTACCATTCGCTTTCTAACTTGTCCAACCAAGTCTGGTTGAGCTCAGTTGAAAATACTCTCGCCAAGAGTTTCAATATCATAAAAAATAACAAAAGCACAAGTCAATGTCAAAGACAAATTAGAGATTATTTTATTACTTTTATTACTTTTGAATCGTCTAAACTTTATTTTATATTCTCCTTTCGCTGTAAAGAAGAATGGACATAATTAGCTCGACTCTATATTTCATTCCGTTGTGGAAACATTAATGATTTTATTACCACATAGTTACCTTACTACTTACTACGAATCAAAAGAGTTTGCAGCAAAAAGTTGCAACTGAAATAAATGTTAGTTTCCAGCTGAGATATGAAAGCATCGCGGAGTTAATTACACCAGCAGCAATCATATATTAATGCGTAAGTACGACCTGCTGGGCGCAGACGCTTTGCAGTTTGCATTGCAGCGGAGAAGCGTAAATAAATTAATTACTTAGTTATTTCATTACGAACAACTAACGGAGTGATGTGAAATGTTGCCTTTGTGCTATCTATGATTAACTTGATTTTTTAATTAGTTATTTGTTACTTGATGAAAGTGTTTATGCAATTTGAAAAAAAAACTAAAATCTCATAAGTTTGGACAAACTTCATCAATATGCGATGGTGAGACGATACGATGTTTTTTTTTATAATTTTAAATTTACACTGCTACATTAAATAGGTACTGAAAACAGCACTTTGATATAATTTCTTCACGCATTCCGTTATCCGATAAAGTTTACTAAGGAAAGTTCAAAATCTCAGTTGTGCAAACGTTTTCTGAGGCTTTCATGTTACTTTTTGGATGTTTATGAGGTAAGGAAGAAGTATAATTAAAATTGGCTATTAGGTGGGAAAAAGTTGAAGTATGTATGTGATACCTTAATGTACAAATTTTAAACATAAATACCGTATTTACTATAGTTGTGTCTCCTTTCGCGTCAGAAGCCATCAACCCGAAGTTATTACAATTCCCAAAAGGAAAAAAACGAAGAAGTGATGGTGTTCCTGAAATAGCTACCATAACAGCATTAGCTCAGTAATACTTACAGGGAAACTACGTTAGCGAGGCAATTTCGGCATCGCATATTGCCTATTAGCAAGTGTTGGTTCTTTTTCGTATTGTTTAATACGCCACTTACGATAACATTAATACAGTATAGGATTTTAAGTTAAACGATGCGTTTTGGAGTTAAAAATCTTGTGACTTACAATCGTGATACAATCGTGATACAACTAACGCGATGCTTTATCCTCAGATGAGTTATCAAATTAATTATGTAAGCATGTGGGAAGGAAGAGTCCAACATAAGGACGCTTCCAGGCTGATGATTTGCAACTTTAATTAAAATGTAGATTTAGAACTCGTACTACAATGTTTAAGATTTATTGTAATATGTGGCAGTAAACGAACAAGCCAATTCTCTTAAGTGAAAACAATAAGAAAGCAAGTCATTAATATGCCTTTAATAAATTAATTAATGAAAATAATTACCAAAGCGTAAGTAAAAGTAATTTCGAATATATACAATTTACGAGCCGTCGTTATTTTATCGCATAAGCTGAGTAACGACGCAGAAACATGAAAAATGTCCAAAAAGTCTGTGCCCCTAAAAGTGTGAGAGATTCGTACCATCCATTACTGGGTAGGTATTCCCCAAATACTCCCAACTCAATTTCCCTACAAAAATATGGCAAGTTAGCGAATCGTCAGCACACCTGTGCATGAATAACGCCTTCCCATTCCACTGTAATACGTTTAATAAATTTTTAGGAAAGTTGAACATATTCATATATCCTTTTGAGGCTTCTCATAAAATTTAATCTGTTGAATACTGCTAAACATGGTTACTGCTGTATGTAAATATATGTTTATAGTTTTTCGCAATATCATTATTGTCCGGTATCAAAAGTTTTAATAGAAATTAGTTAGAGGAGGTATACAATTCCTATTAATGTTGGATCCTATTTCAAATGTATAACAACATGCTTAATTAATGATTCTTTCTTTTCATTTTTTTTTAATTTATGTGAATGAGAATTACCTTAATATATTTTTATTATTTATTTAACATTAATATCGTTTATTATTATTTATATAAATGCATTTATATATTTTCTATTTATTTTTGTATATCGTTTTAAGTCGTTTATGATGACGAATTTGTTATTGTAAAATGATTTGGCATAGTAAATTTAGATGAAGTAGTGTAGACTAGCTTAAATTCGAATTTCAAAATGTTTTATAAAGTGTGGGTTACAAAAAAATTGCTCTTATAGATGTGACTACGCCATCGGTTCTTCAGTCTTCAGTCTACAAGGCTGGGAGACCTTGTACTCTGAAGAACTGGAAACTGAGCACGGGCATTTCTTTTCTTCCTTTCTTTTACATCGTCTCAATGTTGGAAAATGCCCTATCTCTTTCCCTAGAGATTATTAAACTTTAAAGAAATGTATTCACATATTTAAAATCTCCGAATCGTTTAGATCTTCGTTCGGCACAAATGACATTGCACGCGGAAACCCTGTAACCCGTTGTTATTGGAAACTTTTTCCAACAAAACTACTTCATTGCAGTCCGTGCTTGCGTCTGTTGTTTATCAATACCACAATGTCTACTTACTGCACGCACCACAAATTTTTCACAGAGCGCTCGCTGCTGTATGTGCTGGATTCCGTTTAAAATAACTTTGTCGCGCCCAATGTCATTTTGTTCACCGTGAATAATTAAAATAACTGCTTAATATATGTATGAATGTTGACCGCATATTCCCAGCGCACCGCTCGAGTAAAACTCAATTGGAATTAATGATAAAAGAAGCAAAACCTCTTCTTTTATTGCATTCTTTTAAAAAAAGGCATTGCTGTGTGCGCTTTGCATTGCTGAGTAGCTTTTGTTTCCAATCAACGGTTTTTTTATTAAATTATTAGAACGGATAGCTGATGTGAATATAAAGTAAGGTTAATCCGTAATAATAAAGAATTTCACAATGTTTTCACAGTTTATTTTTCAAATATTCTTATTTCATATGCTTTATCAGTCTTTACAGTTGTTTTACATTCCGAAAACCGCTCTCTCTAATGGTATTTGGCAAGTGATCATAAATCTTAACCTAAAGTTGATACGTTTTTCTTCTTCATATTTCATAGGGTTTCCTCAATTTTATTAACTTAAATGTAACTACCTGACAAGCTCAGCAAAAAAAATTAACAAACACCCATTGTTTTCTAAAGTTTACGCGAACCTACCACCGTCTACCACTAGCCTGGGATCCCATCATACAAAATATTAAATCCCAGTCCCAACACCATACTGCCAAACTAAAAGATACTGTAAGCTCTTTCTACGTAAAACGGAACGCACCTGGTTAAATTTAAATAAGAGTATACAAGCTACTAACCTAAGAGACGACCAAGACCTCAGTCTCCGTGTGACTACGGACCCTGCAAAGGGTTTGAAACGTCAGTATAAACATTAAAAAGTAATGTGTAAAATAAACGCGAGTAGATCCGTAAAAGTTGTTTCATTTCAAACAACGAATTGTTTTAAAACAAAAACCTACCGCAGAATTGAATTTAAAAAGTCTCCATCCGACCAACACGGAAATCCAACGTATTAATCAAAAGATATCCACCTACATCGGTGGACAGCAAAGGGTGTATTTCAATGGCACCCCTCGCAAATATTGGTTTTTGTCGCGGCCCACGCCACGTCCAGTAAGAGCAAACCCGTGTTTTTCCATTCACAACGTTCTCGCGATATCTTGCATTAGGCTTTCGCTATGACGTTTTATAGTGCCACGTCATTAATCCGTGAATATAAAGTGAGGGAATGACAAAACATGAATTAATTTCGGATATGTCGTACGGTACGATGCACACCCTATACGTGATACACACTGCTTCTGAGTTTCAGACACAATGTCTTGCAGGGTGCCTAGTGCGACATTTTATGCCATTCGATCACGTTAACGAAAACGAGAATTTGTATGGCAAGCGTATGTGAAGTGCGCCTCTCTAGGTACACTATCGTAAGATTTTTCATTTGTTTACTGTATGTATGTAAATCGTTTTACATACTTATATTTATTGTTTTGGACTTGTCCATGCTGATTATTTAGAATATAGTAAAAACTGGTAACTCATAATTTCTCTCTTAAAGATTTTAGGTAAAGTTAACCAAATAGTTTCTCAACTACTACGCATCTTCAGCAACTAAAATCTAAAAGCGACATCTATCAATAATGCTTGGAACAAAGATGTATAACACTATGTAAAGAAAAATTTCCACACCAACGAAAGCAATAAACAATTTTTTTTTAATTATTTACATTTTTGCCTTCCTAAAAGTATTTGATCTTTTCGTTCATTCTGAAGAATTACTTACTTATATTTGCTCAAGTAGGTACGTGGGTACTTGAGTAAATATTAGTGTTGTGGAGCAGTGTGTCACCTTTGTCACGATCGTGACAACAGAGCAGCACCCTTTGCGGGGTAAGTGTGGAAATTCTCCCAATTATGTCGCACAACGGCTTTTTAGCTTATTTATCAATCAATCTCTGATCCGGGGCTGATAAACACCACCTCCATATCAACTGTGGCCAGCGTTTGACGTATCACTTAAGTTAATGGGCTGTAGTTGATTAGGTTAATTTAATATAATGTGTTCCGCATAATATACGTTTCATATACACTAATGATGGTATATGATGTGGTTGCATGATGTATTAAATTAACTACTAATTTCTAATCATAATCTAGATTATTGTCTTCTGAACCAACCTTATTTAATTGAATTTATTTTAGTTTTTTGTAGTCTAATACACATTAATATATTCATATACAGTATAATTCTTAATACTTATTTACGATGGACATTACACATCAATAAGCGTGAACTGTACTTAGACATGATTTTTTTTAAATACTTTTTCATGTATACTTATATTGTTTACTAGCTGTGCCTCGCGGTTTCAACCGCGTTAATTAGCTAAAAACTTGCAACATTTTTCATTGCTGCTCCACACTTATTAGTCATAGCGTGATGTAATATAGCCTATAGCTTTCCTAAATAAATGGACTATTCAACACAAAAATAATTTTTCTATTCGAACCAGTAGTTCCTGAGATTAGCGCGTTCAACCAAACAAACAAACAAGCAAGCTCTTCAGCTTTATAATATTAGTAAAGATAAAGAGTGTTTTCAAAGGTCCGTGGCTTGTTTCATAGATTTTTTTACACATGTTACACTTCTGATAAATTCTTCCAACTGTAACATTTACTCGAAACATAGAGTCGGTGCAGTAGCTTTCAAAGCATCACCACGACACACAAACTAATATGGACGAACTGAGTGTCCAAACAGCATTCATAGGCTTAGTAGCGACTAGGTATGTAGTTAGAATTAACCTATAAAGCTAAGCCACAGCTAAGCAAAGGCCTGCACCATTAAATTCAAGTCATCGGTACATTTGTTCATTGCCCATCTATCGATGACTTGATTTGGTATTTGACCGCAGTTAACAGGCGTGGTGATTAAGCTAATGCTTATTACCAATGCAAATGCGAGTCATTATCATCATCATCAGCTCTGTCCCCTCGGGCTATGTGCTGGAGCAAAAGCCTTCCCTATGGATGGCCCAGTGCGGGTTGGTGGTTGTTAACGACTGCTATTGCAGCCGGGACAAACGACTTTACGTGCCTTTTGAAGCACGGAGGAGCTCGAGATGATACATTTTTGGTCACCCATTCGATGACCAGCCTTTGCGAAAGTTGCTTAACCTCAGCACCCGCAGACCAAGCGCGTTAACCACTGCGCCATCGAGGTCCTTGATGCGAGTGGGTTATCGCAATCATGCATCGAAAAAGTCCGAATCAAACTTTTAGCTGAACTTTTTTTAACAAGCAGAGTTCGTATTCGAACCGTCTCGACTGGTTTGCCAGGACCCGGGAGGTGTGTGGGGTTGATCGATCACACAATGGAATGTAACCAACCCACCTATTTGCTCGACACCCGTCTACCGGAGCGGGACCTCTATACTCGATAAGTGATCCTTGAGGACATTCCTCATCAGTGCGCTGAATCCCCCGGTTGAGGAAGAGTAGCCTCTACGCCTTGAAGACTATCGCAGGAAGTGTAAGGAAGGTTTACCCCCGCGTAGGGTAGAATGGGTGCAACTGCCCAAATAGCCGTCTCTGTCACCTTTATCTGACCTGGGAATTTACTCAGGATCTACGGGTTTCCAGCCGAATGCTTTGTCATTTTTTAATGTTCTAACATAATGTATTATTTCAGTAGTTATATTACTTCACATACACTGAATTGTACCTACTAAAGGCTAGGGGACCTTCAATGGTTCGTAGCACGGTACATATATTTTCTACGCGTTATGTTGCACTACTAATAAATTGCCAAAAAGTGCACTTAAAACATGAAGTCGGTGCAGTGGTTTATCACAGCACGTGGCACGCGCGTGTCTGGCTGAACACGTCATTAGCCAGCGTGTCTCGAGGGAGCAGTTATGAGTTATATAGTTGTGATCGACGATTGAGGCACAAGCGGTAGCGATTATGCTGGAAACTCAATCTTAATAGCATTGTTGTGTTCCGTCAGTTAGAGAAAATATAGCTAGTGCCGTGGTAGTTAAGGATTCCGAGTGAAGTGCGCTTTCACCTTTTGCCTCATCATCAAGTGTAATGAAGGCCAAGTGCTTACGTAAGGAATTGTAAAAAATCTGGTTTTTAGTTACGCAATAACTAAAGGATTTTATAGAGAAGGAGTGCAGAATGCTAATATTTTTTAAAATTATGCATAAAAAATACATTAAATTATAATAAACATACATTTTTCAAAAATTTCATAAATGGAAGAGGAGTGGTCGAAATCTGTCAATGCCAATCTTAACTCACATTCTATTTTTTAAAATTTTTTTTGCTTAGGATACAATTTGTGCAGTGCAGTCTTAATAAAATATTGTTACAAAAATGGAATCGGAGGAAAATTACGGTTGAATCTCGACCACTGGACGACCACTAGTTATTATTAAATAATAATATAAATTTAGTATATCCTACATTAAATTCTTAGCAGTAATCTTGAACAATTTTGACGCTTTTGTCTTATGAATTGTGGTAGCTGTGTTGAGAAAAAAGAGGTGGCAATTTTTTGTTTCCACTGCAATGACATTGCGAGTTGCTGCAATTACTGAGTGATTTTATAATTACGCTCCTAATTTATATAACTTGCAATCTTACTACTTACTAAATACCAATCTTACAGCTTCAAGTATCAAATTTAGATAAGCATACTATGTTTAACTTCTACATGGATAGTATGACACGTATTGTAATAAGTATTCATTACCGTTTTTACCGCTGACTCATATAGATAGTTGTTTTGTTGTAGTTGTCATAGTTCAAAATATTTATATCAAAATTATCAATACTAAATAGATTTGTTGCTATCACTATGATGGACATAGGCATACAAAATATAAGAGTTCATTAAATGTACCATACCATAACCATAATTATAGGATATTTAATCGCCAATAAACTATGATAAAAGGTAAAAGTCATATAAAGGAACTTACAACTTTGAAAACAACTTCTACCTAAATAAGTACGTGCTATGTCTAGAATAAAAAAAAAACTGACCTCGTTACAAAACGCGATAACTTGAAAGCCCGACAACCCGCGTCAATTCATTATAATTATACTGATGGTAAACTCATCTGCGCTCAGTGCGCACGCCAGCTTACTAAGAAGATTGGCTATGCTAGCAATCTTCGGGAGCACCAGCGCCATTTTGACTAGGAGTCGAAGTGGTCGCCATGACCAAAATTGGTCAGAATAATCATCATCGTCATGTCAAGAATAAAAAAAATAATGTATAATGCTACTTATAAAATGACAGGGTAAAGCCACCAAATAGTACGTATTCCTATACGCAATTTTATTTTTTCTATTGGAAACACACATTCAGGTAATTGATAAACACAACGTACATATTGATTCCATTCAAACTTTATGTCACAAGCAAGTTGCTATCAGATTTAATTTTATTCAATTAGTAGCACTTCGGCACTCTTTGGTAGTGCGTGCTCTTCGATGGCTTTCATCATCATCAGCTCATTTTTATGTCCCCACTGCTGGGGCACGAGCCTTCCCTATGGATGGACAGGGAGAACGGGACATAAACCACCACGCGGGGTCAGTGCGGATTACTAACGACTGCTAATGCAGCCGGGACCAACGGCTTTACGTGCCTTCCGAAGCACGGAGGAGCTCGAGATGATTAATTTTTTTATCACCTATCTGATGACCGCCCTTTGCGAAAGTTACTTAACCTCAGTACTCGCAGATCGGGCGCGTTAACCACTGCGTCATCGAGCTCCTCGGTGGCTTTATCAAGTTCCGTTTACTTTCCATCAACTCAACCAATAATTAGACAGATAAACGATCCATTAATTCAGCCACCTCCGAACACTATCACGCATACTCATCGCCCATCTTCCAAATAATAAGAGCACTTATGAAGTGACAACGGAAGGCTTCTTCCTGAATAATGGCCGCCGACTTCCGGCGATATATTTCCGCTATCTCTCCGCCAACATGGCGTCCGCACATCCGCTTGACCGTTATGGAGTGTTAATCGAGCATCGTGTCTGCCAGATGAAAAACTATCGGCTGGTGGCTGTTCGAGTGAATAATTTTCGGATAAAGGTCCCGGGGCCCTTTATGAATAATATGGGTGTTGGTGATTTTCTGTAATAAGCGCTTCTTCTTGCTAAGGGAAAGTTAGCTAGAAAGAAAATACAAAAATATAAATTTCTCACATCGTCAGTGATTCTTGGGAAGGCTTACGAAAGGACGAAGTGCTTTAAAATTTCGTTAATACTTATATTTTCCTTAAGGGTGCACCCCCTTAAGGAAAATATAAGTATTAGCGAAGTATTAGCGTAAAGGCGCGGAATTTGAAAATTTACGTGTTTTTAAGTCACTGGTGCTAGGCGCTGAATAGGTCTTATACATTAAAAGGACTAGTGTAGGTTAGCTTGATCCTTTCACAAGGTCATGTTTGTCTTGGAATTTGAAACAAATACCCAGAAACTGCATAAACATTACGTAAAATAATAATATCTAAAAACTTATTTCTTCAGAAACTTTGTAAATATAGCCCAAATGAAACAATGATCCGACATCAAAATGTTTGTATTGATATTCCGCAGGTCACTGTTGTCTTATTTTTCCATTAAAAAACATGAATATGAAAATATTAAGACTTTTCTTATTTTTTACCCAAACGCCTATGATTTTACGAAAGTAAACATTGCTCTAATTAAATCACCAGCCTACTCTGTACAGATATTAGTGTGCGTGCGTATTCGTAGTCGTGCGCCGTTGTCACACCACTGCCACGCGCCGCTCGCTCGCTATCATAAAGAAACTTGAAACTCGCAGTTTTGCGTCCGCGCTGCACCCCCTTAAACATATTTTTTAAATTATATTACTCGGCAAATGACTCATCGACGATTTAACATCAGGCGGAGTGATTGAGCACCTGAAGTAAAATGGAAATGGATTCCAGATGCAAAGACAACTGGTGCTGCGTGAAAACAACGCAGCATCAGTCACCCTCACCCTGCCGGCCCACAATGTGCCTCTTCAAGCCTCGTTTGTTGAGTTTTCTTACAACTTTATTGTTATAAAAGTCCAGAGCTAATTACAAATTGACTTTAATACATTTATTTTTATTTATTCCACAACAAAGCGCTTAGCCTTCATCTCACCATTAGGTGACTACACTTTGTCACCTGATGGTGAGATGTTACCCAGTCTTATCGTTACATACCCGATGGTACGAGGACTATTATAAAGTATTTAAATATACAGTCAGCTAAAAAATTTCAACACATCATCTACAACTCTGTCTTACTTTGAATTAATGTGTTAGTTTATAAATAGATTAATATTAACAAAAACAACATAAACTTAAATAACTGTTTTTACACACAATATTAATACCTAGAGATCTTACTTATAAAGAAGAAAAAAAATTTTATCTGGCTCCATAACCTATACAATTTTGGTAATATTAAATGAAAAAGAGTTATCTTAAATCAGAAAAAAAAACAATTTGTATGACTTCATAACAGATATCGATTTTGATGACGCCAATGGTAAATTCTCTGCCTGCGTTTTGTATTTAACAGACATCATTGTTTGCGCTTCCGTTGTCTGCCTCCTTGCCTATTGTCCCGCCTTGCCTCCAAACAAAGCGCCGGCAGCTCCACAAAGACGTAATTATACAGAAGGGTTCCCGCAAGAAAAATCCTGCGATTACCTTTAATTTTCCGCCTTCCAACGTCAGATATTTGCCACCTTTTTTTGGGAGAACACCTTCATTATCCTGTTTTAATTGCTGTAATAATGTTTATTTTGTGGTTGAATACAGGGTAAATAATATAAATTACTAACAATCTCTTAAAGTTTGTTTGCGAAGAATACTTTAGAATTTTAAAGGATTTTAATGTTTTATTCAGCTTAGGATACAATAAATGAGCTTTCATGAATATCACTACACCCTCGGTTCGTTAGTTTTCTGACTGGGCTGGTACTGAGAAGAACCGACAAAAAACTCAGTAAGAGTTTTTCTTTTACGGCGTCAAATATTATATTATATTATATATTATAAATTATATAATACGAAAGCACTTACCAATTCAAATAAAAATAATTTTGTAAAAAAATACAGTTTTTCAGTCTTCTCACCATCTCAACCAAAAGACGTCCACTGTCGGACAAAGCTTTTTCCAAGGATCTCCACAACGACCGGGTTTGTGCTGCTCGCATCCAGCATGCCTTATTGTATAAAAACTTTAAATATGGAAGTTTTACTTATTTAAATCAAGCCTCCTTTAGTAGGTATAAATTAATTACACAATATCATTCCATGCATGTCTACAATGTGTACATTGTTTAATATAAATTATATATAATATTTTAATATGACTTTGTAAACGACATTAGACGTATACTTAATCACGTAATTGTGTAACTGTGCATAAGCACAGACCAATAATAGTTAACATAACATTGTTAGCTTATTAAGGGTGCGCCGACCAAAAAAGCCAAAAGTGTAGAGTCACGTTTAAGTTGATTTATGACGAAAAAACTATCGTATTACATAAACAAAATATATATTTAGTATCAAAGAAAACGTGTTTACAATTAGTCCGACCCATAAATTCATAACACACTATAGTTTTTTCTACAATATCATTTAAAGTTGGGCAAAAATCATGAAAACAAGTGGCGGCGTAGTTGATATCTTATAGCTTATCCAAATTATTATACCTCTTATTATGTCTAAACAGTCACCAATGTCTGAACTACAAATCATCCGTCTTATATTTTCGATTTATCGAGCGGTTTTTTAAATTAACACGTTAAATTCCCCATACAAATTTAGTATGGCCACGCGGCATCAAATAAATATGGACGCAGACATTTCCCCGCACCACACCCGCACCCTTAAGAGATAGCGACAGTCATAATATGTATGTATACACTTAGTTAGTAAATGTGAGTTATCGCAGTTCCATGACCTCTCCCTCGACCATTGCACTTGAGCGCGCTTTACTGCGGAAAAATTACAAGGAAACCGTCCCATTAAAATCAATTTTTTCTTGACAGCGTGCTCATTGACTGAGGGTAAGCTTGCATTCTATAGTATGCAGGCTCGCGGTTCCCATAATTTTCCCTGAGCATAAAGTCGTTAAAAGCTATTTATACGCCGATTCTACCTTTAAATCATGACGTATCCTGGAAACTTGCAAAGGACTTACTTGCTTTTTATGTCGCCTTACTTTTTTATTAAACTTTTAATACTAGGAAGGTAGTATTTAATTTTTTTTTTTTATAATGGCTAACATTAAATATACAACGTGTAACAGAAAGGTGTGGTCAAAATTAAAAGATCCAAAGTGTATCCGATCTAGATCTTGTATGCATAGTCACTTAGACGTTATTATTAACTTTACAAATTAAAATGCAATTGTTAATTTAATATTTATATTAGTGACGCCATATCAAAATAAACAAGTCCCATCACTAGTGTGAGCTTTGTACTGTGAACTCCTAACTTGCCCATGCGCGCCTGGTAAACTAAACGCAGAATAGTTAGGAACATAGCAACGCACCGCCCGCCCGTGGTACACGAGACGGAGACGGCGAGAACCGACGGCCGCTTGTTGGCTTAAACAACGCAAAGCTTATCAAATAATGCTTCTCAATTAATTAAAAAGTTCAAAAAAACACTAAAACTTTATTACACTTTGTTATTTTAAATAATTCACCAAGACACACCGCAGGTTTTAATTTACACAGTGCGATAGGCGGCAACAATGCATTTTTTCATCTGCCCTTGCATCTCACAGTCGCTGACATTTTTTTACGTAGCCAATCGGCCTAAGGTAAAAAAATAAACATTTTTATTTATAACCAGAGCCTCTTTTCATTTTATTATCAAGGAAACAGAAGTCGTAAAGAGTATATTATAGTATATATTAATATTACAAAGTGAAATGAAAGTTTCAGTATTATTGTTAAACTCTCATTGAGAAGCATAAATTGGTGAAGTTTTGCGTTGTCCAAGCCGCCAAGCGGCTGTCTATTCTCGCCGTCCGTTGTGTGTCGAGCAAACCGGGTGGTGCGGTGTTCTTAAGTTCCTATTCTGCGCTCGAAGTACTAGGCGCTCATATGCAAGTAGGATTTTAAGTACACATAGTTCACTGACCCACTAGTGATGGGGGACTTCTTTATTTTGATATGAAATTACTAATAAATTATTAAATAAGAATTACATGGCAAATTAAAATTAATAATTATGTCTAAGTTACTATCCATACAAGATCTAGATCGGATACACTTTGGATCTTTTCATTTTGACCACACCTTTTTGTTACACGTTGTATACAACAAAATGAAAAGATCCAAAATGTGTCCGATCTAAATATTGTATGTGTAACAACTAAGACATAATTATTAACTTTAATTTGTCATGCAGTGGTTAATGAAATATTTATATTAGTGAAGTCATGCGCGTCAGGTGCGCATAAGCAAGCAGCAGTGATCATAAATGTAAGCACACAGAGGTTACTAAACTACTAGGGCTGAGGCTTGTTGATTTTGATATGACGACAAATTAGAAATATTTTATTGAAAATTGCATAACAAATTAAAGTTAAAAATCATGTCTTAGTAACTCTGCATACAAGATTTAGATCGGATACACTTTGAATCTTTTCATTTTGACCACACCTTTCTGTTACACGTTGTATATCTATACTAATATTATAAAGAGGAAACCTTTGTACTTTGTATGTATGTATGTATGTTTGCAACGAATAAACTCAAAAACTACTGGACCGATTTAAAAAATTATTTCACCATTATAATGTTACATTAGCGTTGAGTAACATAGGCTATATTTAGAAAAATGCGGTACGAAGTCCGCCAGTCAGCTAGTGTGAAATAATGGTGGATTATTAACCCTTAGTGTTCGTCATCTTTACTGAGATACTCTAAGGGTTGGGGGGTATATCATTTCTCACTTTTCATTTCTATTATCATTCATCATTATAATCATCGTCATCATCATACAGGACGAAAATATTGTTTATTTATGTATTACTTGTAAGAAAAAAAATACTTTGACACTGGCTTAATGTGCTAATCGCACGAAGACATCATTTTTTTTATATTGACTCGTGATGGTGACCAACATCTTGCCTGATGATAAGCAGCCGATGCAGTCCAAATAATGAGAGCGCTCCTAACCGTAAAACAAGCACGGTAACAAGCACACCCATTCATGACGGCCTGCATAAATGCCGTTTCACGCCCCGCTTAAAAGACCCGGGACTATAGGAGCTGGGAAACACATGCGCCGGCAAAGAATTCCAAAGCCGAATGGTCTTACAGAGGAATGACTAAATGAAAACAAAAAAATAGAGGTAGTAATTTATCATAGACTACTTAGCTTTAGTCATTGTTCTGAGGACTACCGGTATCCTATCTATATCATCCAGTAAAACTTCAATGAAATTATGCTATTTTTTGGTGACGAAAAACAAGTGGCGATCATTGGATCCTGTCAAACACTAGAGCCGCTACGATAACTGAGTAGTAAAATTTTACATTTATTTTCAAGTGCTAATTGCTGCACTGAAGCTGAATGAAACCATTATGCTACTGGGAAGGTATAATGGTCAGTGCACCACCCGGATTGAGGAAGACCCAGGTTCGATTTCTGGCTGAGTAAGGTAGGCATTTAATTAATTTACTGTATTTTATAAATATTTAATTGAGTAGTAAATCTTAAAACATAACAAGCATGATCAAAGTGTAAGTAAACATTAAAATATTCACACGTTTTCGGACGGTACTGGCCGTTTCCCACAACAAAATGGAAGTTAACTCCAATTTACAAAATCGGGAGTAACTTTTGACTCACAAAAGAGCTAACGCGCTAAAATATAATGTAAATGCGACCTACTTTCGTCTCGCATTATGGTCACATAAAGGCTCCATGAATATTAAATTAAACGCTCTACATGTCCAGAAGCAAGAGGATGTTGGTGATTTGTTATTCTGTTTGACCCCCGTATGTGTACGTCAGTTTGGACATAAATTTAAACTTGTAAAGTATATGTAAGCCGGTGGTAGACGATCACTCTGTTGGGATCAGGGTTTCCTTCATGGAAAGTGGCACATGGTGAGATCTGAATATTACCTAACGCAAGGATGAGCTCCTTAACTTTTACTGATAATAATGAAATTAATTAAATTCTTTGTTTAATTGAGCTATTCTTATACCCTTAAACAAAGTGTAAGCTTAGAATAGTACTACGTGTTTTGTTCCCGTTATGAGTAAAAGAGACAAAACACGGAGTAACTACTCCAAGCTTACACTTTGTTTATTAATAAGCTCCGTAGTGCCTTACAAATAAACAAAGAATAAGGCTCGAATAGTTATTCCGTGTTTTGTCTCTTTTACTCTAATTTGAAAAGACGTTTACATGACAGGAACAAAACACGGAATAACTATTCCGACCTTACTCTTTGTTTATTTGTAAGACCCATAATGCACACATAATATAAACTTTGAGTAGGTAGGACATATTTTCTTCAAGATAAAAAATATATGTAGGGTTGTGGCACCCATGTTCCACAGGAACCAGTGAACGACATTTTTTTTACTTTAATCAACAAATATAGGGGTCAGCAACTGATTATAGTCTTGAGCAACAATTGGATACAGACCACCTGCTTCCTAGCTGACATCCCGTAAAATTTAAATGAAAATCTATGTAATTTTTTGGCGACGAAAACTGTGTCGAACACTAAACTTAAACCCCCTTACAAATAAACAGAGAATAAGCTCCGAATAGTTATTCTGTGTTTTGTTCCTGTCATGTAAACGTCATTTCAAATTAGAGTTATCATCAGCTCATTTTATGTCCCCACTACTGGGGCACGAGCCTTCCCTATGGATGGATAGGCAGAACGCGTCATAAACCACCACGCGGGCTCAAAGCGGAGTGGTGGTTGTTAACGACTGCTATTGCAGCCGAGACCTTAGTGTAAAAGAGACAAAACACGGAATAATATTCGGACCTTATTCTTTGTTTATTTGTAATGCACATAGTGTCGAACGCCGGTGCCTTTACCATACTCCTAATAAGGTAGGTTGTTTCTACCAAGAAGACTCTACCAAGTTACTCTTCTAAAAATAAATATCTATATAGGTTTCATTAGAAGAGCACATTTTCTTTAGAACATTAACAAAAATCTTTTTCTTGTTGCCTCCGCGAACCATGATACAAAAATGCTGCAATACACGCTTCTAAGCTAGATAGCGTAGCGGGTATCATTTTTGAACAACATAAGATGGCAGTCTGCGAAACCCACCACCAAAGTGTTTTAGAGTGATTTTTTCTTTATTACTAAGTGGAGTAGGTGACTCGGCGGACTTCGTACCGTTTTTCTTTTTTTTCTTTTTTTTAATATAGCCTATGTTACTCAGCGCTAATGTAGCATTCTAATGGTGAAAATATTTTTTAAATCGGTCCAGTAGTTTTTGAGTTTATTTGTTGCAAACATACAAACATACAAAAATACATAGCTTTCCTCTTTATAATGGCCCGGCGGACTTCGTAACGCTTTGACAGTTTCCATCATTGAGTTAAGTATATATCAATGGTTTCCATGACAACAAAACAAACAAATTATTTTGTATTGGAAAATTAAATTGTCGTTTTTAGTATTTTATTTAATATATTTTTTTAATATAGCCTATGTTACTCAGCGGTAATGTAGTATTCTAATGGTGAAAGAATTTTTTAAATCGATCCAGTAGTTTTTGAGTTTATTCGTTGCATACATACATACATACATACATAAATACATAGAAAAATACAAAGGTTTCCTCTTTATAATTTTGGTATAGATTTGGGCTTCATTTCAACTGATGTTAAGTAATGATAAGGCCGAAAGTGGAAGCGCACCTCACCCAGGATCCTCAACTACTACTACTACTACTGGTTATATCTATATCTAGCTGTCGAAACACAACAGTGCTACTAACAATGATGTAATGCCGACATACGTAGATGAGATGGTGGTAGCTAGCCAGGCGAACAAACAAGCCTTACCACCAAGCAAACCGAGTACACAGACATGTACCCCATGCTGCAAATCTTAATCTTAAACACTAGTTCTATTGTTCTAATGTTCATGTAGGATGGCAACATCCCAACAGAGGCACGCTTTAGACACTTACCATGACAATTGATTAACTTCCCACGATCGCAACAACGGACGCGTTAACTGCTGCGCTAAGAAAAGCTCTCTAAGCGACGTCGGCCATTTTTATTAATTTAATTTTCTCATTTCACATGTGGGCTCCCATTGAAAACAGGCGTGTGAAATCGTCTTCTGCATAGTACGTTGTGAAAGGTTTAATTAAAAGCCTTCTTAATTAGGCTGGGGGGGGCATAATACGCTCAAAAGTTTATAAGACAATAGGAGGGGCGTAATTAAAATATTACCTCACAAAGTCAGTTGTTTTCTTCCGTTTATTACAGAGGCTCAACAAGTTTATCTTCGTTTTGGAACGTGAAATTACGTTTTCTTGGTAGTTAGGTACTTTCATACGTACTCAATAAAGGATACTTAAAATGCTAATAAGAATATAGCAAAAACAAACCCTCTAGCATGAAACATTTATGAAACAAAAGGAAAGAAAGATAAATTTTAATTGGTAACTTACCACAATCTGTTGTTGCGATTGTCTTTGATGTGACAAAATAAGTCTGATACTATGTGACTTTAAGAAATTTCAACTGTGGAAATCTCTGTGGAACTGTGGAAATAGTGGAAATCTCAACTGATATCTTATCTCTAACAATCGGAACGCAGCCACTATACCGCTTCATTGATTTGACAACAAACTTAAGATGGTAGTTGTTAGCCACATGGACTTGGAAGCAGCCCTAACACCGACCTAATCGAGTACAATTTGTATTTCCGGATTGAATCCGGGGACCCTTGGGTTGATACGGTCGCTTACCAACAACTAGACCAAGGGGATGGCTTAAAACAAGTCCTTCCTAGAAATATAAAGAGCAGGAGCGTTTCTATGCATTCAAAAAGTATAGGTCGTATAGAAGAAAACGCATTCTAAGATAGCTAGTAAGTTTTTCCTGCCAACAAATACAGAGTGAAAGTTTAGGAAACTTGCTATTGAAACAAAATAAATAAAACATGAACTCGTTCAAGCGAAATTTATATTTTCTCGACCATTCTCTAACAAAAACAACAGCTCTTTCAAAAAACACAAACTATTGTTGTAAAGTAAAATATGTACTTACTATAAACATATATATTTCGTATTATAGTACAGTCAGCACACCGTCTCGTTTGTGCTTGTTTGCCCACGTGCGCGTTCCCACTGGTCTGTTATTCAGCATTATGTTAATTCTGCGCACAGTAATATTGTTACTAACTTCTGTGCGTGATGGTTATGTTCCCTTTTTAATTTTCGATGTGCCCTGCTTGCATTATTTGTTTCGATGTATTTTAAATGTGATGCTCAAGGGATGCCTGTTTTTTATAAATTATGTGAGAAATATGAAAGTGATAATATTCTTGTTGATAAAATTTAATTATGATGAATTAAGTAATTTTAATGATCTTACAATCTACATAGTTTCCTATTTTGGTAGTAGGTAACTATTCGTTTTTAATGAATCTACGTTATCTTCAGGTATTACTGCTATTATAGTAATTTTTTTATTCCAAGCCGGTTTCGCCTGCTCGCCTTTATTGCTAACTGCTTCCAATCGATAGCTTTTTAAAAGAGTGGAAATCTTACTAGTTTAAACATGGTGTTGCAACTAGTGAATTGCAGTGTAAGTAAAAAAACTAGAAGCGAATAAAACACTCCTTCCATTTAGCTTATGCTCATATTTAACAATGATAAAAATTAAACCTTGTTAGCCGAATGGAAAGATGC